>CM061262.1:91717469-92317469 GCA_030848825.1 Tadarida brasiliensis
AGTTGTTATGTCTCCTAGACTTCCCAGGGTGGTCTATTGTAGTAGGTGCCCTGTAAGGTCCAGTGGCACAGCCTCCCTGATCACCCTAGCTGGGCACTCAAGGTGCACCCCCTGTGTGGACTGAACACCCTTCAGTTGTAATTGAGTCTTGATTGCTGTTGGCACATCAGTGGGAGGGATTTACTCAGGCTGATCAGCTGCAGGGACTGGCTGTTCCCACTAACCACTGACCTCTGACCAACTTGGAGGATTGGCTGTGTAGGGGCCTGCCACACAGAGCGAGAGTTACTTCAGCAGGGCTCTGGAACCCACTGAACCCACCCCTTGAGTGTGTTGCTTTTGGAGGTGGTTGGTGGTGATGCTTCACCATGGTCTGTAGCTGTCCATTGGGTATGTTGGCTCTGGGGCCTTCGAGGAGGTGCAGGCCAAGTTCAGCCACTGCCTGTGTTCTACCCAGGGCCACCAGGCATAAGCTACAAAGTGATCTGCAGATGGCTGCTTCTTGTGCTGGGTTTGAAGGTGCCCAGGAGAGGCCAAGCTATGAACCAAGGCCAGCTGCTGCTAGTGCCAGGCCTGGGGCCACTTAGCAAGAGGTGGGGGGGCTTCCTGAGGCCAGATGCTTCTTGTTTGAGAGATTTTAGAAAAATCCGAAGCATGAGCCCCGACAGGCCTTTCCTATGGTAAAGCCACTGGAAACAGCTTGGGTGAGCCTGAAAGTTGGGTGTTTCAGGATCTCAGGGAATCACTAGGGTGGGGCAAACAGTGTTAGCCAGGTTGCTGGAGCCCCAGATATGGCACCTGTCTGCCAGCCCTGTGGGGGAAGGGTTCACCAAAGGAACAACAGCCTCCATCAGCACGTCTGTCTGGGAGAAATCTGCTTCTCTAGCTCTCACCCTTATGCCAAACAGTTCAGTTCTTCTCCATATGTCTCTGGTGTCTTTCAAGCTGACCTCCCCTTGCTGGAGCCCAGAGGGAGCATGTCCATGTAAGTCCATGTGTGGGCCCTTTAAGAGGCCTGGGACTCCAGCAGCTTCAGCCTCCCTCAGCCTCAATTCCTGCTTGTTTTTACAGCCAGAAGTTATGAGGAATTCTCTTCCTGGCACTGGAACCCTGAGCTGGGGGGCCTGGTGTGGGACCGAGACCCCTCACACTTCAGGGAGGACCTTCACAGCCGAGGTATCCCTCCTGAGTTTTATCTGCCACACGTGAGTATGGGACCAGCCCTTCCACATCTCTGCCCCTCCTACCAGTCTTGATGTGGCTTCTTAAATTTCATAGTTGTAGGACTTCCAATCAGCTGAATTTTAGGCAGTTCTGAATGATGACTGTTCTGTAGTTTAGTTGTAATTTTTATGTGCTTGTGGGAGGAGGCAAGTACCATGTTTACCTATGCCGCCATCTTGACCGGAAGTCTTAGCATGTACTCTTAACATATACAAATGATAAGATAAAACATTTCTATAACATTATCTAAAAAAGTTTGCTGGTATTATATTTCCCCCTTTTTTTTTCTTTTTCTTCACCCCCTTCATCTCTTGCATACTAATACCAGGATACTAAAACTCATATTTAGAGGGAAATGACATTTAAATGTATTTTCTAAAACAATAATTATTGATTATTTTTCCAGTAAATATATTTCCTGCAGTGACATTAAAAATAATTTACAAAGAACACAAAAATTATAAATGTGTTATATAATTCTGTGTAGAGACTTTCATACATACATATTTCACATATGTAATATGGATAATGTTTCATTAAGACTTCTTTAATTTTAAATAAAAAAGAAAATGCATTAATACACATTTTTATTTTAAAACAAATACAGTATTTTTCTTTCGTATTTCATAGAGAAAGTATATAATCAGGTTGAACTACTGGGAATTGGCAGTATTCTTTTTTTAAATATATTTTTACTGAATTTATTGGGATTACATTGATTAATTAAATAGGTTTCAAGTGTGTTTCTATAATAAATCATCTGTCTATTGTATTGTGTGTTCTCTCTCCATAGTCTAGTCTCCTTCCATCACCACTTATCCCCCCTTTACCCTCTTCTACCTGCCCCACCCACTTCCTTCTGGTAATCACCATACTAATGTCTGTCTATGAGTTTTGGGGATTTTTTTGTGCTTAATCCCTTCATCTATTCCAGCCAGCCCCTAAAACCCTCCCCCAACAGCTGTAAGTCTGTTCTCTGTATCTGTGAGTCTGTTTCTATTTTGTTTGTTTACTGTTTTCATTAGATTCCACATATAAGTGAAATCATATGCTATTTGTCTTTCTTGGACAGACTTATTTCACTTAGCATAGTACCCTCTAAGTCCATCATGCTGTCGTGAAAGGTAAGATTTCCTTCTTTTTTTAGGGCTGAGTAGTATTCCATTGTGTAAATATAGCATAGCATTTTTATCCAGTCATCTACTGACAGACACTTGAGCTGCTTCCAAATCTTGGCTATTGTAAATAGTGCTGCAATGAACATAGGGGTGCATAAATTCTTTCGACTCACTGTTTCAAGTTTCTTCTAACAAATTACTTGAAGTGAAATCACTGGGTCATAAGGCAGTTCCATCTTTAATTTTTTCAGGTAACTCCATAATGTTTTGCATAGTGGCTGCACCAGTCTGCATTCCTACCAACAGCACATGATATTTCTCCATATCCTCACCAACATTTTTGTTTGTTGATTTATTGATGATAGCCATTCTGACAGGTGTGAGGTGATATCTCATTGTGGTTTGAATTTTCATTTCTCTGATGATTAGAGACATTGAGAATATTTTCATATGTCTGATGGCCATCTGTATGTTCTCTTTGGAGAAGTTTCCCTTTGGTCCTGAGGGAGACTCTGGAGTTGAGGGTCTCTTCCTGATTCTAAGTTGCTATGTCATGGTGAGATTTATGGTGAGAGTGTGTTTCAGAATTTCCTACCTGTTACAATGTGGTTATTTCGTTAGTCACCTAATGTGTCAGTGTCACTCAACCAGTTTCTGGATTTCTCTCAGAAGGAATTGATCCATGTATAGCTACATATTTGGTGTATCCAAGGAGGAGGGAAAGTCAGGAGCCTTGAATTTTATCATTTTAGTGACATCCTCCCCACCTTTTAAAAAATACTTTAATTCTTTTGAGCAGTTTTAGGTTTACAAAATTGAGAGGAGGAGTACAAATATTTTCCATATATTCCCTGCTCCCACTCATGAACAGCCACTCCTACTGTTAACGTCATTTTTTTTTTAATCCTCACCTGAGGACATTTTTCCATTTTTTGTTCAGATAGAGTAGGAGGGAGAGAGAGGAAGAGAGAGAGAGAAAAAAAAAAACATCGACATGAAAGGGACACATCGAGTGGCTGCCTCCTGCACGACCAACCAGGGCTGGGGACAAATTGCAACTGAGGTATGTGCCCCTAGTGGGAACTGAACCTGGGTCTCTCTGGACCACAGGCCGACACTCTAACCGCTGAGCCAAATCAGCCAAGGCTGTTAACATCATTTTTAATTAATTTATTTATTTTTCACCAAAGCTGAACCTACATTGGCACACATAATCACCCAGGGTCCATAGTTTACTTTAGGCTTTACATTTGATGTTGCACATAATATAGGTTTGGAAAAATGTATAACATCCATCCATTATTATACTACCATATAGAGTATTTCCACTTGCCTAAAATTCCTCTGTGCTTCACCCATGCACCTGCCCTCACTCCCTCGAAACCACTGGTCTTTTTGTTTTCTCCATAATTTGCCTTTAACATAGTGTTATATCATTGGAATCATACAGTATGTAGCTTTTCAGACTGTCTTCTTTTACTTAGTCATATGCATTTAAGATTCTTCCATGTCTTCTCATTGCTTGAAAGCTCATTTCTTTTAGCATTGATATATTCCATTGTCTGGATGTAGCATAGTGTATTTGTCCATTCACCTACAGAAGGATACTTGGTTGCTTCCAAGTTTTGGAAATTATAAATAAAACTTTTATATATATCCTCTGCAAGTTTATGTGTGGACATAGGTTTTCAACTCAGTTGATTAAACACCAAGGGCTACAATTGTTAGATCTTATGGTAACAGTATGTTAATTTTTGTAAAAAAACTGCCAAATTGTCTTCCAAAATGGTTGTACCATTTTTGCATTCTCACCAGCAATGCATGAGAGTTTCTATTGTTCCATAGCCTCAACAGAATTTGCCAGTGTTCCAAATACTGGCCATTGTAATAGGTGTATAGTGGTATCACATTGTTTTAATTTATTTTTCATTTATCTAATGGCATATGATGTAGAGCATCTTTTCATACGCTCATTTGCCATCTTCATATCTTCTTTGCTGAGGTATCTATTGAGGGCTTTGGTCCATTTTTAAATTGGGTTATGTGTTTCCTTATTGTTGAGTTGTAAGTATTCTTTGTATATTTTAGATAACAGTTCTTTTTCAAATGCACCTTTTGCAAATATTTTCTTTGGGTCTGTGACTTGACTTCTCATTCTCTTGGTAATGTCTTTTGAAAGGTATACATTTTTTATTTTATTTTTTAAAGAAATTTGTTTTCCCTCTTTATTGATTTGAGAGAGAGATAGAAACATCGATGAGAGAGAACATCGATTGGCAGCCTCCTGCACACCCCCCACTGGGGATAAGGCCCATAACCTGGGCATGTGCCCTGACCGGTAATTGAACCAGCGACCTCCTGGTGCAGGGGTCGACACTCAACCACTGAGCCACACCGGCCGGGTTACATTTTTTATTTTAATTAAGTATAGCTTAACAATTTTTTTATGGACTGTGTCTTTGGACTATTATCTAAAAACACATCACTATACCTAAGGAAATCTAGGCTTTCTCCTATGTTATCTTACTAGGAGTATTATAATTTTTGTTTGTTTGTTTAGGTCTATAGACCATTTGAAATTAATTTTTGTGAAGAATGGCGGTTTGTGTGTGGATTCTTTATTTTCTTTTATATGTGAATATTCAGTTGTTTTAGCAACACTAGTTAAGAAACTTTGTCCTGTTGTATTCTCTTTGCTCCACTAAGATCAGTTGACTATATTTATAGAAATCAATATCTGGTCTCTCTATTGTGTTATATTAATATATTTTTTATTCTTTTGTCCACAATACCATACACTCTTGATTATTGTAGTTTTATATTAAGTCTTGAAGTTGAGTAGCATTGGTCCTCCAAGTTTGTTCTTCTCCTTCAATACTATATTGTCCTTGGTCTTTAACCTCCCCATATAAACTTTAGAATAAGTTTATTGTTATCCCAAAAGTAACTTCCTAGAATTTTGATTTGTACTATATTGAATATATAGAGCAACTTGGAAAGAACTGACATATTGACAATACTGAGTATTTGTATTCATGAACATTCGTTTTTTCTTTGATTTGATTTGATTCATCAGAATTTCGTAATTTTCCTTATATAGATCTGTATATATTTTGGTAGATTTATACCTAATTATTACATTTTTTAAGTGCTAACATAAACAGTATTGTATTTTTATTTCAAATTCACTTGTTCATTGTTGGTATATAGGAAAGTAATTTGCTTTGTATATTAGTCTTGTTTCCTACAACGTTGTTTATTGTTTATTAGTTCCAGGTGTTTGTGTTTTTTTTTTTTTTCAGAGTTTTTACATGGATAATTATGTTATCTGCAAACAAAACAATTTTATACCTTTTTTCAATCTGTATACTTTTATTTCTTTTTCTCACCTTATTGTATTAGGAAGGACTTCCAGAATGTTAAAAGAAGTGGTAAAAGGGACATCCTTGCCACATACCTGAAAAGCTTTGATTTTTTCACCATTAAGTATGATGTTAGCTGCAGGATTTTTGTAGACAGTCTCTGTCAAGTTTAGAAAGTTCCCCTCTATTACTGATTTCCTGAGAACTTTTTTCATAAATAATCTTTGAATTTTTGTCAAATGCTTTTCTACGTCTATTGATATGATCATGTAATTTTTTGTTTTTAATTTGTTGGTGTGATTAATTAATTTAATTGATTTTCACGTGTGAAACAGCTTTGCATAACTGGGATAAATCTCACTTGTTGATGTATGATATTTTTTATATTATTGGATTTTATTTACTTATATATTCTAAGGATTTTTGCATGCATTTTCATAAGAGATGAGAAGTCATAAATCTGTAGGGCAGGCTGGCCAGCTAAAAACTCTGATAGAAGTAAATATTGCATTCTTGGGGCACAATTTCTTCTTCTCTGGGAAATACTAGCTTGCTCTTAAGGCCTTCAGTGGATTGGATGAAGTTTATCCATGTTTTCAATGGTAACCTCTTTTGTTTAAAAGTCAACTGATTGAACACCTGAACAGAATCTATATAACTTTTTTCTCCTTCTTTTGTTTCCCTTCCGAAGTAGCAACAGGTTTCACTACTGCCTTCATGGTTCAGGTTTTAATGACCTTCCTCCTACAGATCAGGGGAGAAGAAGGATGGCCCTGGAAAGAGTTTTGTAGGTGAATGCCATACCACTCCTACAGTCAGCACTGTGACGATAGCTTTCTGAGGACACTCTTTCATCTTCCTTGTGAATACCTGGAGATGGGTGAAGGGGAGGGTCCTGAAGAAAGAGCCTGCAAGAGTGTATAAACCCGGCTACACCCCCTCTCACCCCCCCACCCACCGGTGGCTTTATACCTTTGTCCATCCTTGGCTTTTAGTAATTCATCAATAATTTCTAGATGAATCTACATTTTGGTTTAGATGTCAATTGGCATTTGTCCCAGGTAATCAAATGCCTGTTCTTCCCTTCATGTGCCTCTCATGGCTCACTTCCCAATTTCAGGTTGGTTGCTCTGTGAACTCAGTAATGGATAAAATAGAAGCTGTTTATTTGCAGTCTGTCCAGTTTTGTTTGTGTTGTAGGTATATAAGTGAATCTTGTTCCAGTGTTCTGTAATTCTAAGCTAAAACAAAACTTGAAATATTGTTATTTTTTATTATTATTTTCCCCCTCTCCATTTTTTCCTGATTTTTCTTTTTGATTATATAATTTACTTATTTGTCTTTTTCTGTTTTCTTTTGTGTATTTTTTATATCTTTCTGGGAGTATTATCTAACTTCATCTTTCACAGCTTTTATTAGCTTTTCATTTTGTAACTATAAATTTAAAATAACTGTGCTTTTGTTTGTTTCCAGAACGATCTTTTATTATAATACCTTCATGAGTCTCTAAAAATGTTAATGTTTTAATTTCCTTGTACAGTTTTTGTTTCCTCCAAGATATATATATATATATATAAAATCCTCACCTGAGGACATTTTTGCATTTATCTTCAGATAGGAAAAGGGGGAAGAGAGAGAGAGAAACATCAATGTCAGAGAGACACATCATCTGGCTGCCACCCACATGGCCCCGTTGGGGCTGGGGACAAACTGCAACCGAGGTATGTGCCCTTAGCGGGAACTGAACCTGGGACTCTCTGGTCTGCGGGCCGATGCTCTAACCACTGAGCCAAACTGGCCAGGGCCAGGATATTTTTAATCTACTTGCTTAAACCCTTTTTTATTCATATTGGATGGTTTTCTCTACTCTATCATCTTTGCCTGTTCACTCAAGTTTAAGTGGGTGGAAATAACAAGCCAAAATTAGATGTTTCTGATGAACCCACTCACTCTGGACAAATAGAAATTTATAAAAAATATAAAAATAAATTTATCTGAAGGTATTTCACAAGTTAAAATATAACATAATTTAATGGTCATAATTTGGGGGGAAAAAACAGACATTCAGAGAAGTAAACCTGGTATTTTTTGGCTGATTTTCCTTTGAGGGTATCTGATTACCTCTTAACAGGCTAAGAAACTACATTTTATCTTGATTTTTTTAAAAGGCTACAGGAGAGGGGGGAGGGCAGAAATTATAATATGGAGGATACTGAATGGATGAAGATTATGAGCTAGGATAAATCTTAAATAGGTAGGTCCTGGCAGAGACTGTGGCCCAGATTTGAACCATTTCAGTCCATGGAATGAAACTGCAATAAACCCAGATTGTTATTGCTGGCCTGAAATTTAAAAAAAATTCCTCTCTGGAGGAAAAAGACCCCACTTCATCCTCATTTGCATTTTGATTCTACAAATAATTTTGCAAACACAATGACTGATGTACAATGGAGTAAGTATAACCTGGCATGTACAGCAAAATAATAACATTAAGTTAAAACTGTAGAAATAAATTACAAACACAGATCCTCAAAAAAAACCCTTTTTTAAAAATCCTCACCCAAGGATAGGTTTTTATTGATTTTAGAGAGAGAGGGAGGGAGAGAGAGAGAGAAACATTGATGTGAGAGCGAAACATTGATTTGTTCCCTCACATATATGGCACCCATAAGCACCCCGATGGGGATGGGACCCACAACCCAGGCATGTGCCCTGACTGAATCGCACCGGCAACCTTTTGGTGTATAGGACAATGCTCCAACCAACTGAGCCACCAGGCCAGGGCTCAAATAATCCCCTTTTAAAGTTAATTTAATCAGTCTTTTGAATAATGATGCTCATTTGTTCAGGATATAAGGAAAAAAAAATAAAGGTTTGGGCAGAAAAAAATACTATAAAGAAGAATAAAATGAAAATTATAGACAAAAGTAACAATACCCAATTAAAAACTAGATGTATGTATGTAATACCAGTTAGATAGCTAAAAGGAAAAAAATAAGTAAGTTACTGCACTGGAAAATAGGTTGGAAGTAATATACAAAATAAAATAAGAAATAGTGAAGTTAATGGAAAATGGAAAAGAGAAAGCATGACACTAGAAAGATCTAAATTTTGCTTTAAAAAACACAGGAGAAAAATGATAAAGAAAATGTACAGAAGCAAAAACAAACAGAGACTAAATGACAACTAAAAAGGACTAGTATTTCGGTAGATCTAAACTCCAAAATGTCAATAATTACATCAAAGTGAAATGAACCAAATAGTTTAATTAAAAATAAAGGTTGTCAAATGGGTGAAAATAAAATCCAACTCTACACTGTCTATAACAGATGCATTTAATATGTAAAGGGGCAGAAAGATAAAATTAAGAGAACAAAATGTTATACCAAAAAACGATAGTGCAGCTATATCAATATCAGATAAAGTTGATATTAAGAAAAAATTACAGGAAAAGGAGAGAGACACTTTGCAGTTGTACAAATTTCAAGTTACAATGAACCAATATAAATTCTAAATTTATTTGTTAATATGCAACTAAGAACATACGCATACAAAAAGCAATCTATGATTGGAATGGAAGAAAATGAAACTATCAAAATATGTGTGCAAACATTTAAAAACATGCATATGAAATTTTAGATAAAATAAATAATTGCATCAAAATTTCTGGATATAACTCAAAAATTATAATTGCATTTCTATACACTAGAATCAGTTAGAATGTAACATTTAAAACATGACACTTTAAATTATTAAAATACTAAACAATTTGGAATAAACTTTCAAAAAATGTGCTTTTTTTCCCCCATTTTTCTTTATACGTGTTTTATTTCATAAACATGGAAAAGGTCTAAAGAAAAGTTATCGGAAGCTCTAGGTGCCTAAGTGAGGCTTGTCTAATGTGAACTTCACTGCAGTGTGACCTGGATGGGCCATTTCACGGTGCATTCCCCAATGCCACTGTCTATAGATTTTAGCTCTTGACATGTATAGGTTTCTCAAAGAAGACTTTTCCCATATTAGAAGTTGTAACATCTTAAGCAAAACTGCCGAAGTTCTGGGAACTTTGTGGATTAAAACATCTGAGGATCTTATGATTCAGTGTGCAAACATCACTTAAAGACTTTGTTATCAGCACAGCAGCCTGGATGGTAATCTTCCTTTTACCCTCTCCTGTGAAAGAATTTGTAATCTGCTTCCTAAATGTTCTACAGGGTGGTATGCGTATCTAAAGATTAAGCTGCTTTATAACAGACTTTCAGTTATTCAGTTTTCAGGTGTATTTTTACTTGCAGTTCCACTAGTACCAGGTACAGACAATTCCTAAAATGTTTGTGGATTATAGAGATTAATGGGTTTTAAAGATTTTGATATGTTCTAGACCAGGAGGATTTTCGCTATTAGAAAATTTTGTTCTTGTCTAGATGAAACTTTATTTTTCAATATATTACCTTTCTTATTTTTAAAATTAAGATCACAAAATGAGTTAACCTTGACTTGAGCCATACATTCATTTCATATCTCCCTCTAAATGCTTTTAATCAGTATATTTTTAAATCAATATTAAAAGCAAGAAACATATTGATGGATTAAACTGAAATTCTAATGCAAGTACATGTGCATAAAAAAATATATCAAAAATTATCTTTTGGGCTCACATTTCTTTAATCCTCAGTATTTTAATATCAAATAAAAGTGTTCATAGGTTAGTGGCTCTTAAACTTTTCATTTGAATTTCTCCAATCTATGAAGCAAAGTGAACATATAGGGAATCATGAAATTTTAGCTGGAACCAAGTAATGTAGCACATTTCACTTTTATTCCATACTATATAAATATTTGTTGTCATGTAAAATTATATTTCCATATTTTTCTAATATAATTGGCTTTCCATAATACTATGTCATGTACTGGTATTGCTTTTAGTTTCTGATACCCCAGAACATAAAATTCAGTGAAAGTTCTCATTTCAGAGCTTATAGAAATATATATGAGAGAGTGAAACATTGACTGAATTAACTGAACTAACCTCTTGAGCTTGTGTTTTTAGTCAATCTAGAAGAACTTTAAGAATTTTTAAATGGTGATTCTATTTCTTCTATAATGACAGACATCTCCAATTGTAGCACCATTTACCATTACAGAAGGAGAAGAAGAGAGGAGAAGAGAAGAAAGAGGAGGGAGGAGAGAGGAGAGTGAGAGGGAGGGAGGGAGGGAGAGAGAGAAACATAAACTGGAACTTGCTAAAAAATATGAAAACCAAATGTCATTGATAAATAGTTTAAAGTTAGAGCAACATAGACATGCAATAAACTTTCATTTTTAAGAAAGTTCTTTGTTGAAAAACAATGGCCTAATTGTTTAATAATTATCATGGCCATGTGGGAGTGAAGGTCAGACAAGATTCTGACTGCCTGGATATCAGATTTCATTTGATGTTTGTCTGCCAAAGCTTTTTCTAATCTCCAGGGAACCCTGAAACCTACATAGAAGACATTTGTTACAGTGACCACACTTCATTGAAATAGGAGAACCAAATTCCTGAAATTTCAATGGTCAATAATGTGTTCCTTCAATCGGTAATTTCAAATTGCAATATCTTATTTATAAAAATGGTAAAGATACTAAGATGAAAGGCAATGGATCATAAAAGCACAAAATGGTACTTTTGCTCTTTGGATAGAATCGTTGATAATTTCCAAACCTTTGACATTTCTCTTTTAAAGCAGACTGTTTTCTTTAGGCGCTTCGCCCCTTGCTGTTTCACCTTCCTTTTATAAACACATACACATGCACACCATACACACACACTCAGTAATCATGTGCATTTTCTCTACATTTAAAAAGCTGATGTATTCCTAATTAAACATAATTTCCATTAAAATGCTCACTTACTGAACAATGAGAAAGTTCAATCTCCTGGTATTGGACATGTTATCACAGGAAAACATAAGAGCAGAAATATGAGATAATTGTTGAAATTCTCCTCATTTATTTTGAAGCTATGACACGAATCAGTCATTTTTCTTCAAAGTTATTTTATGTTATGAATCTATTTTTTAGAAGGTATTGATATTGACAGTGATTTTAAATTGTGAACTCAGATAAAGCTGAAAGGACCAATCAGTATCACTACTTCCCTTCCTGAGCACCTGACATTTGTTCCTTGATCGAATCTGCAAAGGCTAATATAAATACCTCTTGTTATTTACAACTTTCTTACAATCTTTGCCAAAAAAGAATAACACCTTTCCTCATAGCTTTATAACACAGTTTTCCAAGCAGTCACTGTATTTCCATGAATCCTCACTATAATTTCTAATTTTCAAAATATATAAAATAGCTGAGTGTACAAAGTATTGACATACCCAAATATTTTAAATGATTTGGGTAAAGTAATAAATTATTCGAAATTCTTCGGAGCAACAGAAATTGACATTAAATAAATGAAAGGCCAGTTGTTTGGGATATATTGTAGACCATCTATAAAATTAATATTATTTCCTCAGCAAAGAGTATCCCTCACATAAATAGCATTTTTCACACTGTAACTCGAACACAATAAATTTTGATAAATATTATTTAGCTTACGGAACATGGGACATTGGTAATTTAATTACTTAAATAATGGACTTTGATTATATTTTATAATAGATAATGAATCAACCAGAAGGAAGAGGTTTAAATTATTTCCAAAATAACTTGCCAAAAGTTCTTTTAACATATATATTAAATATTTGTTCTAATAGTCTAATAACAAAACCTTTATATTAATCAAATAATTGTACTTATATAAAAGACAATATCTTGTCATTTATAGTGTTCATGACTATTGTAACATCTTTTGCCAACAAATGACTGAAGAGAACTATTTTGGCATGCAGAATAGCTTTGCAAATGTCAATTTTTGACTCTAATAACCTATAGAAAATACATCAAATAAAATATAGTGATGAAACTAGAAAATAAGCGGAATAATTCCAGTTATGGTTATAAAATTTAGATTGTCATGTATTGATTTTATGTAAGAAATCTCAATTTATATTTCATAAAAGAAAGATTGGTTTAATTAATTGGGTATAATGAGACACATTTGTATTTGAACACATTCCACAAGCTCTATGTTTTTCATGTTGAATTCTGGTTTTCCCAGAATCTCCTGGGAAAATTTTTTTGTTTCATGATTGGGAAATGCTTCAGTGTGCCTCATACTGAATTTACTCTTGGGGCTTAATTTAATAGAAGTGGTAGAGGCATAATCAACATTTTTTTTGGACTTTATGTTGCAACTTGTTTTTCTTTTAATTGTGATTAATTTAATTCCAAGGGAATTGTTATTTGTTCTTTAATTTGATGTTCATATACTGAAGGTCATGAGGTCAAACACTGTCTTTTCATTTCAAGTCTTTTCTGATTCACTAAATAATGAATACCCAAAAGTATACTCTTCCTTTGTCAGTCACAATAAAATCGTAAAGAAAATTAAGTAAAAAATAACTGGCCAACTAATTAAAACAAAACAAGTAAGCTATTTTGAGTCAACTAACTGCTTCAACTACTTATATGGTAACTACCTCCTGGTTTGATCACTATTTCTATGAAAAGAGAGGCAAACCAGAATGGTTAAAATGAAAAAGATAGAAAATATCAAGTGTTGACATAGATTAATTTTTTACTTATACCACTAATGAGGTTGTGAGTTTATGTGTCCATTTTAAACTTTTTTTAGTATGTTAAAATGGAACTGTACACATTTATTCAACATTTCCACATATAAGCTTTCCAAATATAATCATGTATAAGCTCCACTAAGGACAAGTTTAAGGATGTTCATAGCAGCACCATCTTTAATATTCAATATTCCTAAACTGGAACATAACTATTGAACATAAAATGAATAAATAATTTATATTATATTCATTCAATGGAACACTATACAGCAGCGATAATGAATAATTTACAATTACTACACTACAGTTACACCTAACCTAGATGAATCACGCAAATAATATGTTGAGTGAAAGACATAAGACCCCTAAAATTACATACTGTATGACTCCAATTACATAAAATTCAAAACCACACAAAGCTAATCTATAGAGTTAGAAGTCAGGCAGTGTCCACCATTAGGTTAGTGAATAATTATAGAAAAGAAGCAGGAAGGGACTTAAGGAGTGACTTTGTTTCTTGACTGGATGAAGATTCCGCGGGTGGGCTCAGTGCATGACAATCCATCAAACTGTATATTTATGGTTTTTAGCCTTTAGTTTATATATATTATACATTAATAAAAGCTTTGCATAAAAGGACATTTAAATAAGCCTCATTATAATGAAACATATATGTATTGCTCTAAAATAATACAAACAGTTATTAAAAATTTGCTAAAATATATGCCTTGTTATGGGTCTATTAAAATATACTCATAAAATACCCTATAGCCTATTAAAAACCTAGGTTATTTTATAGTTGTTTTCTATAGAAAACAACATTTTGTAATTTAAATCAATCATGAATTTTTTTTCCCACCTGTAAATAACAGAAGCTTCCCATTAGAATCAATTGACATACAGATCTAGTTGTAGTTCTACAATGTAGATTACGCAGTCGTATGTCACTTAACGAAATGCACTGTTAGGCGACTTTGTCATTGCATGAACATCACTGAGTGCACTTACAGAAACCTAGATACTATAGCTTCCTGCACACCTAGGTTATGCAGTATAGCCTATTACTTCTAGGATACAAACCTGTACAGATTGCCACTGTACTGAACACTGCAGGAAATTCTAACACAGTGGTATGTATTTGTGCATTTATATCTAAATAACATCTAAACATAGAAAAGGTGTAGTAATAATAAAATATTTTTAAAATGGTACACCTGTATGGGGCACTTGCCATGAATGGAGCTTGCAGAACTGGAAGGTCTGTGCGTCTGTGAGTGACAGGTGAGTAAACGTGAAGGACTAGGGCTTCACTGTGCACTCCTGTAGACTTTATAAACACCGTCCCACAAGACCTCTGCTTGCTCCCTTGCAATAGGGTCAGAAATAGAGCATCAAAGCTATCAGTGCTACTCCATGGACAGAAATATAGGCTTGATTGATTGGAAATATCTAGAAAAAACTGTCAGGGTGAGGCATAAATCACCAAAATAGTGACTGTCGGGAGAGAGTGAAAGGTGGCCGGAGCATCAGTAGGACTAAGAATTCAAGATGGAGATAAAGGAACACAGGGGGTTGTCCTGGCAATGAGGTTTGGGCTGTTGCATGTTGGAACAATGGTCAGACTAAGGAACTTGGTGGTATTCCTAAGAAAGAGTGTATTGAACATGGAGAGGGCGCAGAACTTATGACTAAATATGTTGACTTTGGGAATTAGTTTTTCATTCCATTGACCCTATCTGGCACAAAGGGCCCTTTCTAGCACTGAATTGATGGAAGAAATAAAAAGTATCAATACTTTACATCATTACACCTGAAAATATTTCTGAAGAACCAGGACAGGCTGGCTCCACACTACAACAGAAATATTTTACTCAAGTGGCAGTGGCACCGGATACTTGTTAAGGTAGCTCCTGAGGACCAGTGTCCTTGTACAGGTTCTTAGGCACTCAACAAAGAATTTACAGCCATGTACTCTGGAGACCATCAAGCTGGATCTGGGAGGGCTATAGTACTCTCTGAATATGTAGACCGAGGGGACAGGTTCCCCTGTGCTGAAACAGGTCAGTGGCTGACTGATTAGGATGTGTTTGGTACACTCAAAATTAAGGTGCCATAAGTGACAGGGAATTTATTACCAAGCCTCACAGATATTACTCTTACCAGAGAGAAAAAAAAATTCCTCCTGAACCAAATATCCTTCCATTTCTTACAGGAAACTCAGCTCCATTATAATCTTATGGGACCACCACCATGCATGGGGTCTGCTGTTGACAGAAATGTCACCATGCAGCATATGATTGTATGAAGATCATGTTATTATCTTTACAATTTTTGCTTGAATAAAACGAATTATGGGGCTCAGCATGTTTCAAATTGAATAACATACTTCTCCGAAATAAATACCAATTAAAGATTACCTTTATATAATTAATGTAAGAATGGACTCTGTATAAGGTTTTTTTGGAATTAACATTTGCCAATAAAAAAAAGTTTCAGGATGTTTTACAATATGGGCAGAACTTGATTTATAAATCTTTATTGTATGAGAAAATCAGCTGCTTTCTTATTAAAGAGGCCAAGAGTGACTCAGCGGTGCCCATACCTGAGTACCTAGATTATACTTCCCCAAAGAGGGGTAAGGAATACATACATTGAAAATGTCTGTGCAGAAACAAGATCACTAGGCAATATTTTGTGATAAATACAGAACAACAGCAGCAACAACAACAAACCTTGGGGACAGAGCAATTAGAAACTGGAATTTAGTTCTGGTGTTACCTATGCAGCTCTACATGTCATAGCCAGCCATTCATTCACAAGTTCAACAAATATAAAGTATCCACTACATGTTAGGCATTTTTCAGTCTGAGAATTTAAAATAAATATAAGAATTATTCAATTTCTTTTTCATAGACTCATGGACATGGGCCTGAATAATTCAATGCAAAGGGGTAACAGTGAGAGATAGGTAGGCAGGTCCACAGGATGCATGTGAGGAAACAGCCACTGGGCGAAGGTCAAACCACAGCTGGGATTCCTTCGTTCTTCTAGATCACTTGTCTCATTGTCTTCTGACTCAAGCTAGGCATTCAAAGAATAGGCTACTTGAACTATTTCTAGGGAATAACTTGGAAGAATGTCTATACTACATTCAATGATTGCTCATGCTACTTCCAAATATCCCTGACTTATAGACTTGATGAGATTGGGTTTATACTTGCTTCTCAAAACTCATTTTGAAATTATATTTAAAAATAAACAAATAAAAAAGCTGATTTTACAAATGTTAAGCAAAGAAATGAGTTTCTAATGTACATGTGTATGTGTACTTTTTTAGTTACATTGCTTCCTTTCAACAAATTTTGATTAACAGAATCATTTTCAACATTTGTCTCCAAATTCCAAACCAGGATAAAATTTCTCTGCTTTATGAGATATACATCAAGGATCAGTACACTGTGTTTATAAATTATAATTCATTAGCTGTCTTTTCTGCTTTCAATCCTATCAAGAAGTACAGTATTTAGTTATCCCGTGTCTGACCAGTGTCTGTCAGCAAATGAAACTGTTAGTATCAGTGGAAGGAGAAGCTACAACACAGTGAATGTGCCCTTGAAGCAAGATTTCAAGAGCCTTTTTTTTCATGTTCTTTATTCTTTGCCTTCTTCCTCTCTACTTTCTTCCATTCCTTATTGCTTTCTTCCAATATTGAGACACATACAGAACATCATTTCAAGAATGGAGAATTTCGTCATGGACCATGTTTGCACATAGCTAATGTGCTTGTCTATGATTCGGTAGGCAAACATACGAACACCGAATTGCACACAAAGTCTGTAGTCATCTCATCTGTGGCTACAGATGGAAAACAGCCTGCACAGGCAGGAGGTAGTGCTCACCAGGTGGGTTTCCAGTTTCAATATGTTTGAATGACCCTTCGGGTAACAAACACAACGACATTAGCAACTGGGCAATGTTGAAGAGGGGTCAGGAGAAAGTACTCTCAAGTCCAATCCTAAACATTTTTCTTAAAATCCAAGAATTGAAGAATCTTAATACATCAGAGCCACTTGTCTATGTACTTGGCTTATTTTCTCAGTGGCCCATGGAGCAGCACCCACGCTGCGAACTGCCCCCGCGCTCTCCCTGAGTTTGGTATTACCTGTGAGATGACCAGGAATTCAAAGACACAAAATACAATCTAAATCAGCTCAATGCTCTCAACCTCTAGAGATCTTTAGAGTCAGGAAAATAATTATGTTTTATGCCTGTTCTTATATCTTGATTGCCTTTATTTTTTTTTAACTTTTATTTTTCAATTACAGTTTACATTCAATACTGTTTTGTATTAGTTTCAAGTGTGCAGCATAGTGGTTAGATGATCATATACTTTACAAAGTGCTACCCCCTCATATTTCTAGTACCCACCTGGCACCATTCCTACTTATCACAATACTATTGACTATCCCCATGCCTATTGGGTAACTACCAATTTGTACTTCTCAATCCCTTCACCTCTTTCACGCAGTCCCCCAAACCCCTGCACAATGAATGCCATAATCAGCGATTCGGGAAAGAGATTTTCCTGTGATTGTACTGCTAAGTGATCACCTGATGCTCACTGAAAGTGAAGCTACTCGACTGTAGCCTGGTATCATGGTATGTACCATGGCACTCAACACACATAGCCTGGTCCCTGTTTTTGAGGTGTGTCTGTTCTCCCCAGCACCCAGAAACGCATCATTCAATAGAACATCCAGGTTCAACTTTCGCTTTCAGGACCACTTCCCTCCTCAGTGACTCATTCAGCAGGAAAGGGAAATCTGTGTTGGGGTGTGGAGTTTTCCCCTCAGATTAAAATGCTTTTGGTTGCTGGCAAAATTAGAAAAAAACACCTTCAAGGGTAAATTGGTTTTATTTTATTTTATGCTACTAGTAGGGGAAATGTTTAACATCAACACCCAACAAGCAAGCCCCTCTAGGCTTCAGAAGTCACCTGCCCTCCTTATGTAACACACATAGCACTTTACCTCTGAGAATGATTTTTGATGATGACCAGAAATCAAAATTAGGGAACAGCCAGAAAGCTTTTCCTTTCTTTTATGTTTCGTGTCTGCTGCCATCCCTGAGTCTTTTCATTTATCCTAGCAGAGGTTTGTCTCTTTGCCTTTAAAAGTTAAATCCACCTTCATCACACAATGTAGAAAGAAGTGAAATTAAACTGCAGTGTGTTCCAGAGGAGAAAATCTACTTTATTCATCTCTCAGCCCTACTTTAACTTACACTGACCTAATTACAGCCCACACCAGGAGAGGTGGAAGAGTTGAAGGAGCGCTTCTGCCACCTAGTGGTCACTGCCCTGCACTGTGCACTGAGACGGCCACGTTTTTGCTTTATTTTTCAAATGTCTGGCACACAAGTGCAAATGACCTTCTCTAGTCTCTGCGTGAATACTGAGGATATGCATCACACACTGTTCTGTTTCTTTGGAGATTCAACATGTAATGGTCTTCTAAAGAACTCTATTTAGAGAAGGTTGAATTAATGGCTCTTAAGATGAAGTATAGCTTGAAAATTATATTAAAACTGCATGACATTACATGAAAGTTAAATTGAAAATGATAATGCAAATATTAACAGCCATTAAAGCAATCTTTTAAAAATTATGCACTGAGTTTAATATTTAGGGTTGTTAGCAGCCCTCCCCACTAAATCAATTATCCTTCCTCTTAGCAACTGCATGATTTAGCTAGCTGAGTGATTTCTTCAGCCAGCTTATTTGTTTGCTTTTGGGAGTGGTGGTGGACATTTAAGAATGCTTCGTTCTCTTTTTCAGGCTTCATTAATGAGTTATTGATCAGTGACTTGAAAGAAAAACTTGGATGAAAAATGTAGTCAGCCCTTAAATCACCCATGCTAATTAAAACCAGGGAAAGGAAGGAAAATGAAAGGCACTCACAATGCCTAAATCTCAAGATAGCTGATCTCCTCCACCAAAGCGTTAAGGCAGCAGCCATGAGCTCAGCCTGGCATTCTTGCCCGTATCACAGAGCCGGGAAACAAGCCGGCACCAAAGTCTCCGTGGATAGAAAACCAAGGACTAGGCTGTGTGTAGAGTGGGTAATCAATTCCAGAATCATTAGGGTAAATAATGGTCAGGGTCACATTTTACACTCCTGTCAGCAGAGCAGTCAAAGTGGAGTGATAATTTTCAGTGTTAGAGTATATTAGGATGCTCTTCAACCTCGTGGCTCCAGATTGCTTATCATATTCAATCTAAAAAGAAAATTAGTAAAGAATTTTCACCATTATTCACAAGGACTGTTAAGTACCTACTGCGTTTGTGACCTTATTTAGAGCTGTAGAACAAGAGTGTATTATTTATGGCTTAACTAAACCAGCTTTATTTTATGAAAACTTAAGAGTGTTAAAATCAATATGGTCATTTATTTATCAAATGTTTATTGGAGAGTGAACTCTGAGCAAGTCTCTGTAATAGACACAAGGTCCACACAGTACAAGCAAAACGCACCATGGCCAGGCTCTCCTGAAGGTTCCCTGGATTTTTCCTCTACTATCTGCACCCTGTACACTAAAGTAAGAAACGATGTATCATGTTTTGCACATGTTTAAAAATTAACCCCATCATTCCAATTGTGCTGCTTTAAATCTACATTATTATTATTATTATTATTATTATTATTTATCCTCACCTGAGGACATTTTCTCACTTTTTGTTCAGACAGAGTAGGAGGGAGAGAGAGGAAGAGAGAGAGAAACATCGACGCGAAAGGGCCACATCGAGCGGCTGCCACCCGCACGACCAACCAGGGCCGGGGACAAACTGCAACCGAGGCACACGCCCCCAGCGGGAACCGAACCCGGGACTCTCTGGACCGCAGGCTGACGCTCCAACCGCTGAGCCAAACCGGCCAGGGCTAAATCTACTTTATTTTTAGCCTAGATTATTTAAGTCACTTCCTGACAAGTCTACCTATGTTCGGTTTCTTTTTGTGCCCCCTCCAAAATTCTTATGTTGAAATCCTAACCCACCCTCCCCACTGTGATGGCACTGGGAGGTGAGACCTTTGGGAGACCACTAGGCCCTGAGGGTGGAGCCCACAGGAATTGGAATAGGGCCCAGTCAAACAGTCCCTAAGGAGCTCTCTCATGCTTGTTTTGCCATGTGAAGATACTATACAATCTGAACAGCCTGCTACTCAGAAAAGGGCCTTCACAGAACCAAACCATGCTGACACCCTGATTTTGGACTTCCAGCATCTAGAACTGTAATAAATTCTGTCATTTGTAAGCCACCCAGTCTGTGGTACTTTGTAACAGCAGCCTGCACAGACTAAGACAGCATCTTCACATTTTGACTTAACTAAGGGGTTGAGACTTGTAGAGATACCTCCAGAAGAGCAATCCAGATACAGGGAACTACCAGTGTGGACCCTGAGACTGGACCTTGGTTAGCATGCGCCTTAGGGAGTTAGGAACCCAGTGAGCAGGAAGAGAGGGAACAGGAGAGAAAGGAGGACCAGTTGAAGCAAGAGCATTAACTTGCGTCATCCCATGTAAGGTCGTGCTGGCTTTTATAAAAACACTGGCTTATACTCTGAGGGAATTAGAATGCCTTTGGAAGATTATGAGGAGGGACAGGTTGTGTGTGACATGATCCTGACAAAACAAGATCACTGAGGTTACTGTGTTGAGAAGCCACTTTTTATAGACAAGAATTTGGAAGTTACTGGGGAAATACAGGTAGGGTATAACATTGACTTGGTAGCACAAGAAGTAGTTAGATGCCATCAGTATTTCATGGAGAATTGTATTTGGAATGTGGGAATAAATTAAAAGTTAAAAAAAAATATATTTAAAGCTGAAAGGAAGGGGTTGCTGTGAACAGTGCAAGGGAAGCACGGAGTTCTGGGAGCAGACCAGGACATCAAGTGTGAGACCTCCAGCTGAAGTGCAAGCGGAAATGAGTTGGCAGTTATAGATCGGTGTCTATAATTCAGGGCGAGATATCTGGAAATACATTTGGACTTTTCAGAATACAAATGGTATTTCAAGCCATGAGGCTGTATGAGGTCGCCAAGCAAGAGAGAATACAGATAGCAAAGAACAGCGTTTTACAGACATTCTTAATTCTGGAGTAGCCCATCATTAATAAACCAAGCAAAGGGAAAACCTACAAAGGAGATTAGAAGGTATGGCCACTGAGATCGCCAGAAAAACAAGTGAGTTTTGTTCTGAAAGTCCAGTGAAAAGTTCTTGCAAGAGGGAAAAGCAATCAAATGTCACTGCTGCTTGTCAATCAAGTAAGGTGAGTACTGAGACTGACCGCTGAATTGATCAACATGGAGAAAATAATGACCTTAACAAGAGCATTACTGGCAGAGGAAGAGAAAAACAGCATGACCAGAGGAGCAGGAAAGTAAGTAACAAAAGTAACACACAGTATAAAATATACCAGTATAGAGCATTCAGTATCATTTGTGTTTATATCATTGCAAGCCTTTAACAAGTCAGTCATGATTACTAGGAATCTCAATCCAAAGCATAATTAATTCTTGAGCCTCTTCAGAATTAAGCACTCAATGAATTAACAGAATCTGAAGAGATGCAAAAATGTATACCTAAGAAAATACTCATAATGTTGTTGTTATTGTTATTATGTATCCTTTATATTCTTTGTAGTTTTCCACTGAAAAGTTAGATATAGTTTAGTTATAGATTTTCACAAGTGGCCTTTTGTATAGGAATCACCACTGAATGGTTCATATGTACAAAAGTGTCTCATGCCCAGCCGGTGTGGCTCAGTGGATTGAGCCATCATCCCATGGACTGAAAGGTCTCGGTTCGATTCCTGGTCAGGGCACATGTCCAGGTTGTGGGCTTGATCCCCAGTAGGGGTATGCAGGAGGCAGCTGATTAATGTTTCTCTCTCACATCGATGTTTCTCTCTCTCTCTTCCACTATATATGAAGATTTTTTTAAAAAAGTAAAAGAAAACTATAAAATGTACATATTTCTTCCTAAGGGAAGAACTGAGTTCAAAAAATAAATTAATACAAATGTCTCAATTTTCTTTCATTGATAAATTGATAGAGATTTAATAAAATTTACTGTGATAAAAGACAACATAAAGTAAAACAAATGCATTAGACCATGATTTATCATTTATGTGGACCACTATTCTTAGGAATCATCATATTCTTCTCAATGTGTCGCCTACTTTCTCATTAATCCAAATGAAAACATCTCTCATCAGATCTCCCAGGCAAATCTTCCCTTGTCTTCAGTGTTTACAGTACTTAACAGAGTAGAACACAATTCATAACTAAGGAGAGGTGAATATTATGAAGGCAAAAGGAATAAGCAATTTGAGAAGCAATTCACAAAATATCAACAAATAATAAAAGTGCAAACATTGCTGAGTCTAAAATATTGAGACCAAAAAAAAAAAATTTTTTTTTCAAGACAATTGCAGAGGACCACCTCAATGAAAAGCAGGCCTGTTAATCTCTGGATCTGTCCCCCAAAGCATGGTGCTATGGAAGAGACCTTTATGTAGTTCAAATAACTTTGCCTAGAAACAGATTATTTCATGATTCTATTGCAAAATATCACGTAGATTTGGGTCAGATACTTTATAGACTCTTACTTTAAGTGAATTACGTTTTAGAGCATGAACTTGAGTCTAGCAAAGGGAAATGAAGATTTCACAAGTCTCTTAATCCTTAAAAGCAAGAAAGTTTTCCACTGAAGAAGGCAGAGCATTTGAGGACATGACATTCCTGGTCTTTGGCCTGTAAATATATTAGATCCTCTTTTAAATCCTCCCTTCATTTAGTCTTAAAGTCTGTGAAGCCAGGACTTACTATTTTATATATATGTTCACCTTAATGTTTTTATGAGTTATAAATAGATTTTGTTAAAATCAATTTTAAACATTAGCACTGTCTTAGCAGGATGGATGAAAACACAGACAGACACACAAATACACATACATATACGCTGAAAAAAATAAATAAAACAGAACATTCATTTAGTATTAAAAATTCATTAGTATATTTGAGGGGATAAAATATATTCATAAGCTGTTTTAAATATTTAATGCATAAGATTTTATTACCAAGTAAATTTATTAAAAAGTAATCTTAAATTGATGTGTGTTTATTTCCTTTAATAAATATGCCAGGTTTAATTATCCCAATCTAAACAGTATTGAAGATAGTGAATATTAACTTCACTATAATGTTATTTTTATGTTGTATTACCTTCATTGCTATCAATTTAATTAAAGTATGCATTGGCAAGGAACAAAATGACTTAGTTGTTTAAACAAAGCTTTTCTTAGTCATTGCCAATCCTAAAAATCAAGCACCCTCAAATGACCCTTTGTTTAATGTTTCCTATAAAATTATTCCATGGAAATAATTTAGGAAAATCATAATTTGTACATTTTTATTGTTTTTATCCAATAAACAGAAAATTATACTCAGCCATTTCAGAAAATACTGTTCTTAGATGGACAAAGAATAAAGTTCTAAATGAATATCCAAGGAAATCCTATTTTCCACAATTCTATCTAGGTTTCATATATTAATAACAAACTTTTCTTAACTACTATATTTGCATTCATGTGTCTTCTGTTTGGTTTGGTTTGAAAATATGAGAGGTGAGACTTGTACTCCCAGGAGGTGAGTTTCAGACACATATTTTTTTTTTTCACTTGTGCATTCCTTGCTTGTGGTTGAATCCCTAGAACTTAGTGATCAATAAATATCTATTTAATACATGTATGCTTGGATAAATGGTTTGAAAAATGAATGGATGAAATCTCACTTCCTCTGCTGTTTTAACGATGAAGACATTCAGACTTAGATACGTTAGCAATTGGTCTTTAAAAATATTAGTGGAAACGCTGAAGAGCCTGTTGCCAAGCGGAGGACTGTTCACTGTGACGTTCTTCTCAGTATTGGTGAAAATGCTTTGCCAGCAACAGTAGAGGCAGCACTGTGGGAAGCGACAATTGCTCTAGAAGGACCAGATCGGTGTAAGTAGTATCCTAACGTCCACTTCGATGTGACTAAGGTGAGCTGAGACAGGCAGATCATGAATGAAATGAGTATGAGCTGGATTGGCATGGTGGGTAAAGACACCAGGAGGAAAAACAGTATTTTAGATACATCATAAAAGGAGTCCATAAAGCCTCGGTATTAAATAGATGAATAAGATGAGAGGGCTGAGAAATCAAAGGAAGACATGTTTGGGAGATCTGAAGAGTAATGTTTTCATTTTGATTAACAAGAAAAATAGGTGACACACTGAGGACAATATGATGATTCCAAGTTTCCAAGTACTATGTTGTGAAGAAAGAGGAGATAACAAAATAAAACACGAGTCTTGTAGGAATTAATTAAGCACAAGATTTTTTTTTAAATGTTACAATAGCAAGTTTGATAAATCAGCATTGATCTTTATCCACATGGAGAAATGCTTGAAGTACTCAAGCGAATGAATGACTTCCTTCCTGTTCCTCAGGAATGTCAAGATCCTTATCTTTGAAGCTTTACATGGCTGTGTCTTTGCAATGTTCTTGCACATATCTCTTTAGCTGATCTTGTTTTCTTATTCAACTATCAACTAAAATATCACTTCCTCAGAGTGGTTTTAGCTGAAGTTAGTACTATTAAATGCAAAGCTCCACTTTATACATTTTATATATATTAACTCATTTAATCTTGATGAAAGCCCTATGAACTAGGTACTACCCTACTTACATTCTACTTAGAGAAAATGGTAACAAAGTATAAGAAATTTGTAATAGCCAAAAAGTGGTCAGCTTAGTAAGTGAAGACAAATGAGATTTGAATAGGGCAGTCTGTGTCTTAATATATGCACTCAGTAATCAATCAATGCTGCTTAAGTACTTGTTAATCCTTATTGACAATATCTTCAAATGCAACACATTCTGAGATCATTGTGTTCATTTATTTTCTAGCACATTTTCTGTTCTTTCCAGAGATTCTGTATCCAAAAAGACAAAATGCCAAAGACAAAATACCTTCAGTGTAAGCATGGAATAAAATAAATCTGCATCAGCCAAGCAGGGGGATTGCAAACTGTCTTCGATTGTATTAATTCATATATTCACACTCTTTGTACCATATGAGTTTGCAGCCCTTTTTCACTAAAGAGGTGGATATGTCTCCTGGTCCCACGGCTTTGTATGTAGTCCTGTGATGTGCTTGGCCAATGGGATATTAATGGGAATAACTTGGCTCAAGTCTAGAAAAGCATGTAGGCAACACCTGTGTTTTCACCATGAATATGGCTTAAACACCTTACAATCTTAAATAAAGATATTAAATGAAATTAACAATCGATGAAAAAGTATACTAAAATATGAATTGCTGTTATTTACCATAAGATAATTTGGAAACAACATGAATAACAATAATAAAGGACGTGGTATAAGTAACAATCTTCAAATACTAGTTTCAGGATAATAATATTGTTTTTGTCATGACAAATGTTTTTGAAATATTTTTGAAATATATTTTGAAACATTTTCAAAAGATTTTGAAATATTGCCTCAAGGAAAATTCAAATATGAGAGAAACGGGGGAAATGGTAGAGCTGCATTTTTGCAACAGATATAGAATAAGGGGTAGATATAGACCCTGAAATCAAGATAGAGATGGAGGCAGAGAAAGATGATACAGTTAAAGATATAGATGTTTGTGGAATCAAAGTAAGCTTAGGTGGAATTTTTATAATCAACTTTATTGAGTGACAATTTACATAAAATGTGTTCATTTTAAGTGTAGTTAGATGAATTTTGCCAAAGCTATACACCCATGTAACCATCCTTACTTTCACCAGTATGCCCTCCTCACCCTTTAGTCATTTTACTGAATATAAAGTGGAACACCATGGTTGTTTTTAATTAGCTTTATTGATGTGTAATTTACACACAGTAATACACAATTATTTATAACGTAATGTAACTTGATTAAGGTCTTTTGTTGTTGTTGTTAATCCTCACCCAAGGATATTTCCCACTGATTTTTAGATGGAGTGGAAGAGAGGGAGAGAAAGAAACATCATGTGAGAGAGACACATCGATTGGTTGCCTCCCTCATGACCCCAACCAGGGCTGGGGATCGAACCTGCAACCCAGGTATGTGCCCTTGACAGGGAATCAGACCTGAGACGCTTTGGTCCACGGCTCAACACTCCAACCGCTGAGCCAAGCAGGCCAAGGTTGATTAAGGTTTTAATTACTAGGTTTATGCACTATAAAATATTATTATTCCATTTATTATCAATAAGTATTTTATGAGAGGAACCTTTGAAACCCTGGAAAATATGGCTCCTCATCAAACTCGGACACACTATTTTTGGTGTTATTGTTTTATGTTCGCTTGTTTGGGCTAAATTCATTATTAATATTATGGTTGCAAAATTTTAATTTTCAAACTGCATTCTTTATTGTAAATATAATAACGTCTATTCCACTCTAATGGAAAGATCTATCTTCCTATCTATCATGCATTGATATGAAAATACAGACATACAGAGAGAGAGAGAAAGGGGGGGCAGATCTTGTTACTCTCCACAATTATATTCAGTTTTAGTTTGAACTTTAGTTCATAGAAGTATTTACATGACTTAATTTACAGAATTTATAAACCACACAAGAAAACGAATTCTAACATGGCTATAAGATTATGAGGATAATAATGTGACAGTGCTTTTTTTCCTTTTAAATGTTCATACAATGCTTCCAAAATAACCTTTTTATAAAATTATTTTTAAATTTTATCATTTTAGTCTTGAAAAGAGAACACTATACTTTCAAATTAAAAAAAATATTTCTCTTCATGTTCTATATTTCTTTAAAATTTCAATAAAATTAAATGTGAAACTCACAGTTATATTTTGTTGAATCAGTTCAGTTTTATCTCTTTAATAATGAATGATGATGGGCTAACAAAGCAATGGTCCATGGCCTAGTGAGAAACTGAGATAAATAAAAAATTAATTTCTATAAAAATTTAATCCTAATGTATAAGAAATCAGGTAATAAATTTCCTCATTTATAAAGTGGAGATGATAATAATAGTGCCTATTTTATAAGACTGTTATGAAGATTAAATGGGGGAATTAAAGGAGAAAAAGCAATAAAGTGTGTAGAACAGTAGCTGATATGTAATGGGTCATTTAAAAGCTATCCTTATTATTAGATGGTATTGCTATATCATTAATACTAAATATTCTTTATTAAAAATAAAATGCTGGTAACAGAATAAATGGATATTAGGTATAATGAAAATACCTTGAAATTTTAAATCCATCATTTTTATCTGAATCCTAGCTGTGTTACTTAATGGTGATGGTATTTGCTTATGTGAACTTGCATGAAATTAACTATTCAGCACTCTTCAGTGCCTTGAACCATGAAATGGTGATGATGATTTTGATTATGATTATAATTCTTTTTAATTTATGTAAGGACTCTTTTGAATTCACTTATTTAATAAAAATTATAATATAAAATATTTCATAATCAAAAACATGTAACACACATCCATATACTTATGTAGATTTAGCAAATATTAACATCTTGACCAATCTGTTTAAGCCTTTTTTCTTTTAAATGAAATATTATAAACACTCACCACCCACTGCTTTCCTACAAAGAGATAAGTACTACTCTGAAATTGACATACATATTTCCTATTGGCATTTTCGATTGGCACTACCCATTTACTAAATAAAAGGTGTCATTTTGTAATTTTTAAAGATGCATAAATGACATTAGTTTATACGTGGTTTACCAAACAATTTGCTATCCAGATTTATAAACACTGACGAATCTAGTTTATTTATTTTAATATCCATGAATTTAAATGCAGTTGTCATTGTTACTTCCAGACATGTGTAGGTATTATGTTACTTTTCTGCAATTTAAGATAAATTATTTGGCATTTTTAAGATGTCTATTATAACCTAATAAGTATTCAATTTTTGGAAATTATCTTTGTGTGCTTGAAAAGAACTTAAAATATATATTGCAGACTCCATCCAATTAGAACAAGCTATATTCTTGTTATACAAAAATTTTTACAAACACACTGATGTTTGCAACTTATTCTATCAATTTCTGAGTTGTGTTATAATCTTCCAAAGGGTTTCTGGTTTTGTTTATTATTGCTTGTATCTGGTAAACTTAAAACATTCTCAATCTCTTATTAGGTACAAAAAGTTCAAGGATTTATGTTATATTTTTTATATATTATTTATTATAGCAGCAAGTAATGATCCTGATATCTAATTACCATTAGTGACAAGAACTGTATGATTTCACTCATTTGGGATATAAAACTAAAAGCAACAAACGAACTAAGAAATGACTTTTTATTTTACCATTAATTTAAGATTACTGCACATCATCGATGATATAATACAAATTTGGATCACACAACTTGATGTGGTTTTAGCTTAGAGTTTAATTATCTTATTTTGGATCCCTACACCCCTCCTACATGCCTAGCCCCTAAAACTCTCCTCTCAGAGTCCTTAGGAAGACTATCCTTTTCTTAACTCCTTAACTGTTTTGAGTGGATTTTCCTTAGCAATTTCAATTATGGATGTTCCTTTACGTAGGGTTTTCAGTTGCAGCTCTGAAGGGATAAGACTGCATGCATATTTATTTAAAACATAGTCTTTTTCTGGTAAGGTAACTCTATCTAATTTTATTCCATTTTTAAGGCTATTTTCTAGTTAAATCATGAGTTTTCCATTCTTGTTTTGCGTTTATGCTTCAATCCAGCATCCGGGGTTTCCTTATTTTCCCTTGAGCTCAACTCTGTTTTTAAAATGGTGATTCGATTTTACCCAGCATTTCTGCGTATTTCAAGCAGGACATTTTTTATCTTATCAGTCATCCATATTGCTGTAAACCATTTCCATTTATTTTTCACTTCTCAATTACTATTATGAGAAAAAACGCTACATAAGCAATATCAGAAGAAGTGGAATTGCCACAGCGAGAGATTTCAATGCTTTTGAAAAATGGAATATGAAAACATATGTTCAAAGTTGGTGCAGAGAATGAACTTGAGTACCACCAAGACCTTTCCAGCTTTGCAATATCATAACTCTAAAAATTCACCTGACATTGTTGAACATGTAAGGAAGAAACAAACTAAGACATAGCAGCACAAAATGTATCTTGCCTTCAAGTTTTTATAAAATTCTACAATAAAATTATCATAGAAAGGGGCTTTAGGAATGTTTTACTCCAATGTCTTAATGTAACAAGTAAATAAATCCACAAAACGAGTAATCCATGGGCAAGGTCTTGTCTAGGAACCAATCTCCTTCTACACTAGTATCCTTTCCAGTTTGTGATTCCATAAATTTAATTTAAAAAACAGAAGTCCTTAGGAATAACCATATTCCAATCTACCCTGGAAGCAACTTTCAATTTGGGTAAGTTTATCGAAAGTTAGATTTCATCATTTTCTGCTAATGTTCATCCATGCATAATAAGAAATTGGTATGCAAAATAATAAACATTATATCATTTAAAACTGTAATTCTCATATAAAATAAAATGTGTTTTTCTTCAAAATTTGTGTTTTGATTCAGGGAATTCCCTTCCAACTCCTACATCCTAATGTGTGTGATAACCCCATGAACTACTACACAGATTTGGTTGCTTAAGAAAATGAAAACAAAAATAAGACTGAAGAACTATAGTTTATGAATCATAATTCTTCCTAAAGCAGAAAGCCAATGAAAAGAACTGTAGGCATCTCAAATGTCAGATATGAAGACAGAGTACTAATATATGGAAAAATAATCTAAGTAGAAGAAGAAGTATCACATAGCCATGCTTTGCTTAGCATCAAGGCTATGTTCTGAGAACTGCATCATTAGACAATTCCATCATTGTGCAAACATCATGGAATGCACTTGCACAAACATAGTTGGTACAGCCTACTACACACCCAGCTGTACAGTACAGCCTGTTGCTCCAAGGCTACAAACTGTACAGCACGTTACTGTACTGAATACTTGGAAGTAACTGTAACACCATGGTATTTGCATATCTAAACAGAGAAAAGGTACAGTAAAAGTATGGTATAAAAGATAAAAAGTGCGCCTAGCCAGTGTGGCTCAGTGGTAGAGCATTGACTCATGCACCAAGAGGTCGCCGGTTCAATTCCCGGTCAGGGCACATGCCCAGGTTGTGGCCCCAATCCCTCGTGGGAGGGTGTGCAGGAGGCAGCCAGTGGATGTTCTCTCTCATCGATGTTTCTATCTCTCTCTCCCTCTCCCTTCCTCTCTTTCTAAAATCAATAAAGAAAAAAAAATAAAGAAAAAGTAAAAAGATGAAAAATGGTACCCTTGTGTAGAGCACTTGGCATGAACGGAGCTTGCAGGAGTGGAAGTTGCTCTGGGTGAGTCAGAGAGTGAGTGGTGAGTGAGTGAAGACCTGGCATTAGTGTAACTAGTGTAGACTGTACATGTAGGCTAGAGTAAATTTATAGAAAGTATTTTATAATTTATAATAACACAGCTTAAAACACAAAAATAGTGCACAGCTGTTCAAATATTTTCTTTTTAAATATCCGTATTCTAGAAGCCTTTTCTATTTTAAAAATTTTTATTTTACTTTATTACATTTTAAACATTTTGTTGAACACTAAGACACAAACACACACATTAATCTAGGCCTACACAGGATCAGGATCATCAATATCACTGTCTTCCACTTCTGTGTCTTGTCCCACTGGACAGCCTTCAGTAGCAATAAGATCCATGGGGCTGTCATCTCCTATGATAACAGCACCTTCCTCTGGAATACCTCTTCAAGGACCCACCTGAGGCTCTTCTCCAGGAAGTGTCACTCTTTTCAGAAATATGTCCATGGTGGTTTTCTTGATTTGTTTCTATTTTTCATCATAGGTTTGCTTTTAAGTAGATAATACACTATGAATATTCTCTATTAATGAAAACCTTTCAGCATTAGGTTCCGTCTTTTCAAGCTTTTTCAGGAGCTTGTAGAGGTCTTAAAAAAACTTCTACTAAACCCTTCTGTGAGTTTTCTTAAGGTTTGATTCTTTTTCTTCTGCAGCAAATTCCTTTTCTCTTGCATTTTTCAGCACTTTTTTTAAAATATAGAGTACACTCTAAAATAATGATAAAAGTATAGTATCGTAAATACATAAACCATAACATAATTGTTTATTATCATTATTAAGTATTATGTAATGTATATAATCGCACATGCTATAGTTTTATGTAACTAGCAGCGCAATGCGCATTTTTTCACATCACCATAAACACATGAGTAATGTGTTGCACTGTGACATTTCGACAGCTATGATGATGTCACTAGGTGACAGAAAGTTTTCAGCTCCATTATAATGTTCTGGGACCAGTGTCTTATATGAGGTCTTTCATGGACCAAAACGTCTCTGTGCGGTGCTTGCCTGTATATGAAATCAATAATTTTAATAGTTTATGAGGATTCTGAGAATTTAGTTCACTCTGTCTCTATCACCTCCACATTACACTGTTACCATCACCCTCACCCTCTAAAAGTAGAGTAAACTTGTTTTCCAAAGAAAATCATGGACCTTGTAAGAATTTGAAAAGAACAAGAGTGTTACTACCTAGAGGCAAACATTTCACCACATTGGTTTATTATACTTAGATAAGGAATTGTGGGTTGGTGCATGTTTTGTGTGTGTAAGAGCAGTTTAATGACTATAAAAGACATATTTGGTACAAATGGGTAATTTCCATATGGACTGCAGCCTATTAGATAACAGTCAAGCACCAATGTTACATTGCTTGAATAACGTGAAAATTATAGTTCTATAATAAAATATGTTCATAGAGGATACATGCTGAAGATTTAGAACTGATGTTATCTACAACTAACTTTTAAAGGAGTGTATGTGCATGTGTACACCTGTGTGCTTGCATGTGTGTTTATGGGCATGTGTGTATGAAGAGAGAGGGAGAGAAGGGAAATGACAAATTGTTCACAACTGATATATAGGTACAGGGTACATGGATGCTCTCTTTTACTCATTAGACACATTTCATAGGCATCTCAAAGTGGACATATCTATTGGGCTTCTTAAATCACAATAAATAATTTCATCTTTCATTTATCAAATTCAGAAACACCTCTGTTTCTTTCCATACACATATTTAATCCCCGATTACTGATTTTAGCTCTTATTTCCAAATACAACTGCTTCTTTCCAAACCTATGGCAGCATCATAATTTTCCTCATGAAAGCCAGAATAATCTTACCAAAATATCAAATATGATGATGCCATAACCCCACCCCACCCCAGTGCTTTCCGTGGCTTGCTGTTGCCCTCAGTACAAATCCCGTAAGGGAAGTTTCACGAGCTCTGCTGTTTACCTGGCCTTTGGGCTTCAGCTAAACGTTGGCTCATCGAAGTTGCTCAAGCTCTTTATTCTGAGTGGAATTATTTCTCTGCCATCTTCATCTGCAAGTTCTTGTACTTTCTTCAGGTCTCATGTGAGAAGTCATTTCCTTCCAAAAAATATTTTATGAGCCCCAAGACTGTACTGTATATATAGTCTACATTCCTTTGCACAAGACCCTGTACTCACTCATCACCCAAAGTTATTTTTTTTTCTTTATTGATTTTAGAGAGAGAGGAAGGGAGAGGGAGAGAGAGATACAAACATTGATGAGAGAGAACATTGATTGGCTGCCTCCTGCATGCCCCTCACTGGGGATTGGCCCACAACCTGGGCTTGTGCCCTGACCGGGAATCGAACCGGTGACCTCTTAGTGCATGGGTCAGTGCTCAACCACTGAGCCATACTGGCTGGGCTCATCGCTCAAAGTTATAATGGCCAGCTATGCTTTCTTTATGTCCTTTAGCAGATATTATATCTTTCTTAACTTTGAATATCAGCACCTGACAGAGTGCCTAAATCATGGCACACACTCAGTATATAATTGTCAAATGACTATTGTGTGGGCTATATAGTGACACCAATTTGTAATTAAATATTTATTAGTTCAGCCCTGGCCAGTTTGGCTCAGCGGTTAGAGCGTCGGCCTGCGGTCCAGAGAGACCCGGGTTCGGTTCCCGCTAAGGGCATGTACTTCGGTTGCGGTTTGTCCCCAGCCCTGGTTGGTCGTGCGGGTGGCAGCCACTCGATGTGTCCCTTTCACATCGATGTTTCTCTCTCTGTCTCTCTTCCTCTCTCTCCCTCCCACTCTATCTGAACAAAAAATGAAAAAATGTCCTCGGATGAGGATAAAAAAAATATATATATATTTATTAGTTCAATCACAATGATATAATGGAACCACATGAAGCTGCTGGATGAACGGGGGAAAGAAGTAGGCATTCAGTCATTTTCAATTACAAATATAGTTTAGTCTATATGGATCTCAGATATTAGTTTGGTTGATTTCTTAATCATGGGAAGAGGGTCCCATGGGTGAGAAATAATAGAATAAAAAATATGATAATAATCTATAGGGAGAGAATTGATAGAAACAGAAAGCATATCTGTGGTTGCCTGGGCTGATGTGGAGGGAGGAGAAATTTACTGAGGTGGGCCTAGGGGTAATACAAATGTTGTAATTCTTGATGTGTAGTCCTTACATGGGTGTATAAACTCATCAAAATGTGTACTTAAAGGTGGTACATTATACTTCAATTAGGTTGATTTTTAAATGCGTCAGTAATTTAAACAGCTTCTCAATAACATTTCCAGCAGAGAAAGTGTTCAAAGGTTTTGTTATATGCTATGAGATAATAATATTTAAAAATTCTAAATAGTAGTAACAATGCTGAACTCAGTTTAAAGAGCTTTTTATGGTAGTCTGTGCATAAAAGGAAATTAATGCCCCCATACTAATTTTATTCAGTGATTAAATCACCAAACTACTGATCTTTTCCTTGTTTATTCACAGACCATCAAGTAATTAGAACTGTCTCTACTATATCATCTGCCAGCTGTGAGAAGAGTGAGAACAATAGTTGTTCAGTTCCTTGGGAACATTATCATTCGTAAAGGAAAACAGGACCTTTGAAGCTGTTAAAAACAGGGTTAGATATATTTCTTCTCCTTTTCATCTGTACTTATTGCATGAAAAGCCTTAACTAACTAAAGACTTAGATGTCTACATGCGTATGCTCTTAATTAAATCTAATTTATTTATTAGAACCACCTAATATTATTGTAGTACTGAGGGTAATTTCAAGGAATAAGGGGGAAAAAAGTAAAATAGGTATGAGTTCTAATAGCTAAATAATTTACAGAAATTACCTTCTTAACATACATTGATCTTTATCTAGAAAATGCATATGGTGTCTAATAGATACCATGTCAAGGCAAATTGAATAAAGAAAAGGTAGCTGTTTTAGTCCATTTGGGCTGCTATAACAAAGTATCATAGACTAGGTGGCTTATAAACAGCAGATATTTATTTTTCACAATCTGGAGGCTGGAAGTCTGAGATCAGGGTGCCAGTATAGTAGGGTACTGGTGAAAGCCATTTTCCAAGTTTCAGATGTGGGGGTACAAAAAAAATTATTCTTCCCTGGCTGGGTAGCTCAGTTGGTTAGAGTGTCGTCCCTGTACACCAAGGTTGCTGGGAGGCAAATTTTCACCAGGCAACCCAGAAACAATGGGACACAGGGAGAGTTGGTGGGCAATTATCTACCAGGCCTGCACCTGAAACATTTCTATCTGTTGTTAAGGTTCTTAGGACAAACTTTTCCATCTGAATCTCTAAGGCAGGAAAGGGGAAAGGTCAAATGTTCTTTCTAATTTCTTAACAACCAGATAATCAATATCCCAAAAGGCACAGTCTTGGGGTGGTAAAACTTTGGTCCCTTTCACAGATTGTCAGCTTCTCACAGTGGCCTCACATGGCAGAAGGGGCTGGTCATCTCTCTGGAGCCTCTTTTTTTTTTTTTTTTTTCTTTTCTTTTCTTTATTGATTTTAGAGAGAGAGTAAGGGAGAGGGAGAGAGAGATAGAAACATTGATGAGAGAGAACATCCACTGGCTGCCTCCTGCATGTCCCCCCTTCTGGGGATTGGGCCCACAACCTGGGCATGTGCCCTGACTGGGAATCAAACCAGAGACCTCTTGGTGCACGGGTCGATGCTCAACCACAGAGCCACACCAGCTGGGCTCTCTGGAGCCTCTTTTATAGGGGTACTATTCCACCCTCATGATTTAAGCACTTCCTAAAGGCCTCACCTCCTAACACCATCACCTTATGGATGGAGTTTGGATTTCAACACATGAATTTTGGGAGGACACAAATATTCACACCATAGCAAGAATCAACCATAGTTTGTATCTCTTATACTAGAAATATTATTATTTGCATTGCCTTAACTTCAACTCTATTGAAAAACCAAATACACATATACACATTGAAAAATATTAACAAAAAATAAAACATAACATTAATAATAATAAAGAGGAAATAGAGGCAGGTCAGTGAGGGACGGGACCATGGGAAGGGAAGGCTGAGACATGCGGAAAGTTTGAGATGACCTGGAGCCCAGCACACAGGCAAGCAACCCAGTACACAGCATATCTGGAGGTTATTGGGACTATGTCTCAAAATAAAACTAAATTCAACATGGGCATTGTGCTCCCAGGCCAGAAACTCTGGCCCCCATTTACAGACATGCAAATCAGAAGCTTCTGGAAGGAGCATAGGTCAATTACGTAACAAAAAACTCAGAAAGGCTGATTTCAAGCAAGGCAACAGGATTGCTGAATGAGTTCTGCGCAACTATGAAGTGTGTTCCTATTGCAGAAAGTCAGGTCACCTTAAAAAGGATTATAGAAAACCAAAATTGGACTTAGAAAAGAAACCAAAAACAAGTATAGGGTTGCTCCAAGGGCGTTTCCCCTCCTCCTCTCTAATAGCCTGGGAGAAGTTGAAATTACCAAAAAAAGGGAAGCTAATAAGACCCCTATAGATGACCTAGGGCTGAACCCAGTCAGGTAGAAAACACAAGCTTTAAAATGTATGGATGTTGCTAAGGCAGAATTCCTTGAAAGGACCAATCAGAGACTAGCAAGACACATATCTACCTCTAGACAATGGAACCTCACAGGCAACCCACTTGGGTCCCCTCCCCACTGTGAGGGTGTATCTTTCAAATAAGCTTTCCTATTACTTACTCTTGGTTCATGAACACATTCTTCGATTTCATTCTTCTATTTCACGAGACGACGAACCTGATCACTGCTGCTTGGTTTCAATAAGACTAATAAATCATGGTATATAATGATAGAAAGTGAGGTAGAATTGACTGAAAACACCTTTTCTTTTATTTAAGGTATAACATATAAAATAAAATACAAAGACCTTAGGGTTTCAGCCAATGAGTTTTCATACTTGATAAAAAGATAATTCAAATTCCCATCATCTCCAAAAATTATCTTGTGTCAATCGCCACCAAACTCATCACTCAGAGGTGACCACTTTCTGATTACTATTACCATAGATTAGCTTTGCCTATTCTTAGAATTCTTATAAATGCAGTCACATTACAAGTATTTTTTGTGTGTGTCTGGCTTCCTTCACCCAACAAAATGTGTTTGAGTTTATAGTGTGGTGTGGTTATATCAGTGATAGTCCTAATGCTTATAACATTGCTTAACTTCCTTTTAATGTCTATAGGATCTTTTGATAGTGATATTTGTATGTTTTATTCTTGCCATAATGAACAGTCTTATCATGGGTTTATTAATTTCACCAATATCAATATGTTAAACAAAAATTTTAACTACTACTGCTGAAAAGTCTTTTTTCTTTTCTTAAAAAAAAAAAGACTTTATTAGGCTATTTCTAGCAAAACAAAACCAAAAACAAACAAACAAACAAAAAACTGGTCTTGGGGCATAGAGTCTAATCCCAGCAGTATGACTAGGTAGAAAAAACAAACATGTCTGCCATTCCAGAGTTTTGCAAGAATTTTCATACTTCAAGTAGTGGGGAGAAAGATGTAAGTCATTCTGAAAGAATTTACATTAGCCATAGACAAAGTAGATGGGAAAAGGCAAAGCAGGAGTTAGTCCTGAGATAAGCTCAGCAGAGTTTGTAAAGCTCATGTGTAAACAAGAAGTGGAGGCTCCTGGGGTTATAAGGCACCTGACTAGTCTCTCTTTCTAGATTATCTCAGAAATAGCCACCAGGAAATTAATTGAATAATTTCAACATACACTAAGGAGTCTAAATAGAATTTTGTTGGTTTTGCACTACAGCTGGTAACTGATTAATCCCTTTTTGTCCCTTATATCTCAGAATTTTTTTCTTGTCAGATGTTTAACTTGATTTAAAAAAATTTCTCCAAAACACCTAAGGCAAGAGAAACAAAGGAAAAAATGAACACATGGGACTACATCAAACTAAAAAGCTTCTGCACAGCAAAAGAAACAATCATCAAAATGGAAAGGGATCCCACTATATGGGAGAACATAATCGCCAATGGTGCATCAGATAAGGGGTTAATTTCCAAAATATATAGAATGCTCATACAAGTCAACAAAAGGAAGACAAAGAACCCAATTAAAAAATGGGCAGAGGACCTAAATAGACACCTCTCCAAACAAGACATACAAATGGCCAAGAGACATATGAAAAAATGCTCAATATCACTAATCATCAGAGAGATGCAAATTAAAACAACAATAAGGTATCACCTCACACCTGTCAGAAAAGCCGCCATCAACAAATCATCAAACAACAAGTGTTGGTGAGGGTGTGGAGAAAAGGGGACTCTAGTACACTGCTGGTGGGAATGCAGACTGGTGCAACCACTGTGGAAAACACTATGGTGTTACCTCAGAAAGTTAAAAATTGAACTGCCATTTGACCCAGTGATCCCACTTCTAGGAATATACCCTAAGAAACCTGAAACACCAATCATAAAGAATATATGTACCCCTATGTTCATAGCAGCACTATTTACAATAGCTAAGATCTGGAAACAACCCAAGTGTCCATCAGTAGATGATTGGATAAAAAAGCTGTGGTACATGTACACAATGGAATACTATGCAGCTGTAAGAAAGAAAGATCTCTTATCCTTTGAGATGGCATGGAGGGTGCTGGAGAGTATTATGCTAAGTGAAACAAGCCAAGCAGAGAAAGATAAATATCACATGATCTCATTTATTTGTGGAATATAATGAACTAAACAAACTGATGAACAGTATTGACCCAGAGACATAGAGGTGGGGTACAGACTGACAAGTCTCAGAGGAGGGGGGTTGGGAGGGGGAAGAGATAAACCACAGAACTTATATGCATGTATGCGTGACCAATGGACATGGACAACAATGCTGGGGATAGGGTGGGGGGGATGGGGAGGAGGGTGTCAATAGGGGGAAAAGGAGAAACATCTGTAACAACAAACAAATTAATTTTAAAAAAAGGAAAAAAACAATTTCTCCATTTTTATGTCACTGATTTTCACCCCTATATTTATGATGACCTCCCTTTAGGTTTAATTTGCTCTTCTGTCCCCTAGCTTCTATTTTGGAAGCTGAAGTAATTCATTATTTCTTTTCTAATATAAGGTATTTACATTAAAAGTTAGTTACTAATACTAAAAATTTCCATTAATTAGTATTTAACTTCACACCACAAATAAATGTTCTATTTTATTTATCATTCAGTTCAAAATATTTTCTGAATTCTCTCATAATTTTTGGGTCATGGCTTATTACAAACATGTTTTTAAATTGTCACATATGTATGGATTTATCAATACCTTATCATAAGTGACCTATAATTTTATACCATTATCACTGATACCATTGAAATTTAACCTAGTTATTAACTAGCAGGAAAGGAGCAGTGGGGAGGCCAGATAGTATGAGCATGATGGGCATGCCATTTGTGCAGCTTTGCCAGGAAGCTGCAGTTTAACACTCCCCAGGAAGCCACTGGATGGGGAGAGAATAGACGCATACCCAATGAAGTCTGGGGGTCATAGGAAAGGTACTTGCCTATCAGACACACCTGAAAGCATATCACTGGCTAGAGTAGGCATGGCCAGTGCAAGCACAGGAAGATTTAAGATATTTAATCTCTTGAACCAAGGAGATTGCTCCCTTGGTTCACTCTCTTACTCTCTTACTTTGTCACGCTTGGCTTCTGGTCTATGGGAATCTCATGCTTTTGCATTCACCCACATGGCTCACAGCCATGTGGATCCCACACACAGTGGACTAATGCACTACAACTAGCCTAATGCTAAACTGGACCCTTGGTCACTGGAATGCTTCTAGCTCTACTGAATTCCCAGCTACACATCTTCCAGGACTGGATTAGGGAAAATGGGACTTTAGAAACACAAGAATGTAATACCACGCAAATAAAAATCACTCATCCTCTAGTGTGAGTCAGAAAATTCTATTTCTGGAGATACCTTAAGAACCCCACTTTCACTAGCAATAGAGAAAGACAACCCACACATTTCTCTGGTAGCAGATTGGCAACCAACAAACAAATGTGACTGGGAGAATGGATTTGTGGAATAATGCGTGAAAAACATCCCTCCCTGCCATTGTCATCTCCCTGATGCTTGGAAAGCCCACTCACAGCCTCTAGACCAGCACTTGGAGGATGAAGCAGCAAAGGTGGTGGAAGCTGATCAAGATATCTTTGGAAACCTCAAGGACTTGAGGACATGACCCAGCTCTACAGGTATTCCAGGGTATAGCCTAATGGCAACTATGGCTTTAGCTTCTCCACTGTGAGGGGCTGACTACTCTCAATCTAAAAACTGCTTGTGAGTAAATGAGATTCCAGCACAAAAAAATTGAGAAAGCCTATTGCTACTCTTGTTGTGTTTATGCAAATAATTAAACTAAACTAAAACTGGACTTAATACACTCTTTGAACATGAGGGTAACCTTAGGGGGGAAAATTGTATTTCAATGGAAACCACAATGCCCAGTTGTGGGTATTGAACTCCAGTGTAGTTAACTGTCTTCAAAGTTTTGTTTTTAAGATTTTGTCTGTGTATGCCATACAGGTCTCAGCACCTAATAACATCACCAGAGAATCTTAACTGCAAACATTCTATCAGATTGTCACTGCTTTCTTTCAATCTAGCAGAAATCTTGTATTTGGAAATCTTTGCAACTGGTTTATAATTTGCTGTGTGAATTAACCTTTGTGTTTTGTATGCCTATGTTCATATCTACCTGACTGCTTGCTCACAAAATTTGGCCTCACTTTAGAAGCCATCTGCATCACCATCTTCTGAAATGAGCCTCAACGGTTTGGAGTTATAGTTGAATCAATAAAAATTGGACAGTCTATCCACTTCCATTGAAGCTGCTTTTCCTTTTTTGCCCAAATGGTTCAGACAGAAAAGGTCCACAGTTTCTCATGGGGGAAATGTTAAAATATTTTCCTTAGCTTAGTTTGGATTGAGTATGGTGGACAAAAGGGCTTCAGACAGGTGTGACACACCTGCCTCAATGGAAGCCACTCTTCCAACCTAATTAGGGACATTTTAAGTTAATAGTTCTTATTATCACATGGGGTTTTACCTCTCACTAAACCTTTAGTTATTGTAAGTCTCCTCATTCTTGAATTATGCCTTTTAACCTTCTTGTCAAGTTTGTCATTTCTAGAATACAACAAGGATTCCAGCTTGTCCAATACATCATACTCGTGGGCATCTCCCATGTCACCTCCCAGGAACACCAGACTGACCTGGAATTTCCAGAACCCCTCTTCCCTATGTAAAGACTCCTTTCCCTTTTTGCTTTCCCCTTCCTCTGTCAGACAGGGAGAACTTCTAAGCCTTGGGATAGGCAGGACTACGCCCCTTAATAACAGGAAGCAGCTACAAGAAGATGGAGACCTTCATCCATTTCTCCTTTGTTAGATTACAAAAGGTTCCTTTTTTTTCTTAGGGGGGATGATACCATGGTAATAAACCCAGTTGTTAATAATAGGAAAGGAGCAAAGGGAAGGCCAGATAATATAGGCATGCAATTTGTACAGCTGTGCCAGGAAGCTGCAGTTTAACACTCTCCACATCTGTTACCCTGAGATTGCTAAGGGAAGGGACTGGACAATAGATGCATGCCAAGTAAGATCTGGGTAAAATAGGGAAGGTACTTGCCTGTCAGTGACACCTAGGAACAGGTCATTTGTCAGATTAGTCACGGCCACTGCAAGCACGGGAAGATTTGAGATACATACACTCCTAAACAAAGAAGTTCCCTCTCTTATTCTCTCTTGTGTGCTGGGATCCTGGCTCTCTTGTTGCAGGGGGTGCACTCCCCTGCATTTGCCGACATGGCTCATGGCCATATTGATCCCACATAATGGACTAATGGACTGGAACTAGCCTGATGCTGTTACAGACCCAACGCCACCATGGAACAGAAACTCTGGACAGTAGCTTTGCTTCTAGCTCTACAGATTCCCCAGCTAATTCTCTTCCAGAACTGGATTAAGGGAAATGGGACTTTAGAAACATAGGAATGTAATTCCACACAAATAAAAATCACTAATTCTCCCATGCGAGTCTTAGAAAACACTTTTTCACAAGATATTATAAGAACCCAACCCCCAGCACCCAGTAGGGAAAGGTATTCCCCACTTCCACTGGTGGACACCCCACCCAGCTATAACACTTGAAGCCTACTATTACCCAGAGCACTTTCAATCAGTTGTCAATTTGTCTCTTTTCTTTCAACTGCAACTTCTGCTTTCCCTTCTCTTGGTATTGAAGGGAAGCAAAGTTTTACCACTCCAAAACATGCTTTTTGGGGTACTGATTTTAAGCTGGTTATTAAGGAACAAAAGATCAGGATAAACCTTTGACCTGCCCCCTAACTACCTAAAAGTAATTTAGATAGAGGACCTGCTTCAGGAAGAAAGATATAATAAAAAATAACTGTAGTTTAATATAAATTAGTGTGTGATAGAACCTAGCAATGACCATTTGTTCAAAGTACTTTCTGTGTCCCATTGTTAAAGATGGCCCAGAAAACATTTATTTACTAAACATTTGCTTTTTTTATCTCCATGTGAATTGCTTTCCTGCCCATTCAAGTCCCAAACCACTAACCCCTCACCCTCTTCTTCTTAGCTCAAAAATGACATATAAGCCTCAACTGTCCAGTCTGTCCTTGGGTCCCATATCTTATGACATCCCTGCCTATATATCTGTAATAAACTTTTGACATTTTCTCCTGTGAATCTGTCTCATGCTAATTTGATTATTAGTCCAACTAGAAGAACTTAGCAGGTGGGAGGAAACATATCTTTTTGGCCCCACAGTATTTATTTTTACTCACACTGAATGACTTCTTCCCTAAATTTAGAGGTCTGAAAACTTAGATGTTGGTTTCCTGATTGTTTACCAAGACATTTGTGGAAAATATGTTGTTTCAGGGAATCTCAAAAATCTTCCTACTGTGTTTAGTAAGAGAAAAGATTAGTGGCCTAAGAAAGAATCAAGATCTTATCCAGGTTTTGTGGATATTACCATCTTTCACAGTTTTCTGTAGAAGTAAAACAAGTCTTCCTCTATATCAGCCAATCTTACAGCCCAATGTCAAAGGAGGCGCTTTCTTGGCTATGTTGAAAAACAGGAGGGGTAGCTTCTAAACCAGTTAAATGAATTAATATAAAGAAGGTTGAATGATGCAATGCTAAAGCACATGCTGAGAGTCAGGAAATAGGATTTGTTTCAGCTCACCTTCTAAATCTTTAATCTTAGACAGACTACAGTATTTAGAGGCCTACTATTCAGTTGCAAAATGTGGGTATTCCATTCGGAGACTCTAAGGATATTTGCAGACCTAATGTTCTAGAATTATGTGTTTCCTGAATAGGGAATTATAAGTCCCAATTTACATTCATCATAGATAATAAAATTTAACATTTAAATTGTTATTCTGATTTTCCTGGATTGTCTGATTCATAATAATCATGGAATAACATTGCAGCTACTTAACAATAGTGGCAACAGATTACAAAACCTTTCCTTTTACAGTAAGCTCTCTCCGTTGCAGTGAAATTTGAAAACAGAAATCTTTAAATGTAGCCAATCCTCATAATGAATTTCATCAGGGAATTTGATCTCATGATGTAAGTAAAAATTGGGAGTATTTAATTAGTGACTATTTTCATTAACTAATGATCCAATTTAGGATTGATTAAGGTAGAGTGCCACTATTATATGAATTGAATACAACAACGTTATTTGGAAATGATTGCTCATTCTTGTTCTCTTAAAATATAATTCATTATGTGTTGCTTTCCAACATGTTTAAAATTATGTATGTGTTTTTATTGCCTATCACTTGTTTTCCTAATCGCTAGTGTTTTGATGATGGACTTATCGGAGGGGAATCATGGATGTACATGTGAGAAAAGACATAGAATGAATTTTAAATTTATGAGATCTCTTTTCTTTCTCTACCTGTATGCAAGCAAGCACCAAGGAAAGGCCATGTGAGGACATAATGAGAAGACTGGAAGAGCACTCTCATCAGACACTAAATCTACCATAATGGTGGTCTTGGACTTCCCATCTGCCAGAACTGAGAAAAGTAAGAGTCGCTTGTTAAGCCACCATGTCCATTGCATTTTGTTTTAGCTGCCTGAACTAAGAAAGGGGCCCTGCTTCTGTACATCCATTGTTTCTCTGCTTATAAAGAACTGAGGTCCTCATGGAAAGCTACTAAGTCAAAGTTCTGCTATTCTAAGTTAAACATATATAATAATATTTGAAATTCACTGTTTTCAACTAGACCCATCCCTTTCCTCACATCATTGAGTATTTTGTTACTAGCCTGAAAGGAGGTTTTATGAAATTAAATGTATAATACTTCAAATGGTAAATAATTTACAGATGTGTTTTAAAAATCACCTTCTGATTATCAGACTGTTAATATTCACTTGATATTTAATAATCAAGAAATATAACCCTTTTTGTAGGGTTAAATAAAAAGGTCAGCCCGGCCCATGTGGCTCAGTGGTTGAGCGTTGACCCATGCACCAAGAGGTCGCCAGTTTGATTCCCAGTCAGGGCACATGCCCAGGTTGTGGGACCAATCCCCAAAGGGGGGCATGCAGGAGGCGGCCAAATCAATGTTCTCTCTCTCTCCCTCTCCCTTCCTCTCTCTCTAAAATCAGTAAGAAAAAAATAATAATAAAAAAATAAAGAGGCAAGTATTTATTTGTTTAAATAGTATTCAGAGATGAAAAGTGCTTATTAGTCTGGGAAAAACAATTTTCCAACAACCCTATATAAATAAAAGAGTATCAGGCTGTGAATATAATACACAAATCAAAGTAATTACACACCATGATAGGTGTGACATATTCTTGACAAAATTGTGAAAGATAATCTTACACTGTGGACCTGGCAGCAGTTATGAATTTGGGTTTAAATTTTTGTAGGAAATGTGAAAATAGAATGGCACGTTTCCATTCCTAATTGAATCTGTCACAATGCCCTAGATCAGAAATGATCTACATTAAATCAGAAGTACTTGCTTATAAGCAATCATCTGCAATGAGATAGCATTGATTCATAAAAGAGGTGTTACAAATGCCTATTACTGAAAGGAAAGAACAGATGTATTCTCTCTGACTTGTTTTATACTTTCTACCATTCCTTTTGAAAAAAAAAAAAATACCCAGAAGGAAATACTCTCCCTCTAACTGCATTAATACCTGGCTATTACTCAAAATATTATTTTATCACTTGCCTAAAGAATATAACAACACAGTGAAATTAAATGAAATGTTATTCAGGATGAATAATAGTTGAAAAAATGGAAAAATGGCAAGCAAATATTAACAGTTTATAACAATCATCGCAAATCTAGGTACCAGGCCATCAAATGGGGATCTATAAAAATCCACTTGTATTAGGAAATGGCAAATTATAAGGTGGTCCTCAGGGCATGGGAAAGTTGAAGAATTAGATATCTTTACTATTATACACAACAGCAGAGTGAAATAGTGCTTATAGAGACCCTATGGCCTGAAAAGCCTAAAATATTTACTTCCTAATCCTTTATTGAGACAACAGATCTGAACATCATCACCGTATTCCTTGTCCCAGAGATTCAAAACATGCATTCATCTTTTTAGGCTTCCTCTCCCTCTCTCATTCTGCATATGCCTCCCTCTCTTCACTTCTCTCTCTCTCTACTTGTCTCATTTTATCTCTCTGTCTCTGCCTCTTTCTCTCTTTTTTATCAGTTTCCTCTATTGAGTACTGCCCATATTTATTCTTTTTTGTATTCTAACCACTACTCTCAGAACTTCATTTCTCACACAGATTACTTTAAATCACTATTCTTTAGACAACCCTCCAGGTATTCCGGGCTAATCTTGTACTCTCCTTGCTGTATATAGTCCTTGCTCTAATCGTTCTGCTGGTCCCCAAAACCCCTCAAAGTTTGAATTCCTTGTAGTGGACTGCATACTGTCTATAGTCTTCCACACTCGATTATCTCAAGCTTATTTTACTATATTCCAAACTAGCTCCCCCATTTCTTAGTCAGTCCTATGTACACATCCTATCCCAATCTTTAGGTGTGGGCTCACATGATTTCTCTCTCCTTATTTGTTTTCACAGTTTTTTCTCTGCATGATAGAAAATATCACTGATTGTTTATGAACCAACCTAAGATCACTGTCTCCTCGGCATCTTCCCTATTTTAGGACTCTTTTCTGTGAGGCCTATAGTCTCATTAGAGCAGACTAGAAGTTTTCAGGTTTGAAAGGGACTTATGTTAGTTTCATATTGCTGCCATAAAAAAAGGCATCACAAACTAGGTGGCTTAAAATAAGACAAGTGTATTCTTCTGTAGTTCTGAAGGCAAGAAGTCTAAAATCAAGCTGTCAGAAGGGCCATGCTCCTTTGGATGGCTCTTGAAAAGAATCCATCTTTGATTCTTCCTACCTCTGGTAATTTCTAGCAATCTTTGGCAGTGCTTGGTTTGTAGATTCATCAATGCAACTTCTTCTCTGTTTCCCATGACTTTCTGTATATCTCTGAGTCTCCAAATCTTTCTCTCCTCATTAGAACACCAGTCATCTGATTTAAGGCCCATGCTAATCAAGTATGACTTTATCTTAACTTGATTATATCTGCAAATACTTTGATTTCACATAAGGTCATAATCACACATAAGGTTGGTTAGGATTCAACATTTTTTTTTTTAGGGGGTACAACTCTACCTACAATAGGGACATTCAACTCTATTTAGATGGATCACTCATTAATATGACATAGAGAAACTCCAAGTACCTCTGCTTAAATAATTCTGCTGACATTAGAAATTCACAGTTTTTTAAGTAGATAGCTCAGAATTACAGTAAATAAAACAATAGCTTCCTTGTAAAAGAATCCCATTGGCCTTGTCTCCCTAGTTCTATTATTAACCCCATACAGAACTAAGAGTATTGCCTTGCAATATTATAGACCATTAAATGATTAAAGACAGTTTATTCTCCCTAAAGACTTTCTCCAGGATATACATTCCTTTTTACTTGATTGCTTTTTTTTTTTAATATGTCATGAACAGAGTGAAAACTATGACATCTGTCTTTTAGGAAAATGGATTTAGCTCCAATTGTCTGATTTTGAGAAAATGTCTCTTAATTGCCTGCTTTCATATAGGATTAGAGTTCATCATATCATAATGGCTTTGATGTCAGACAGATGTGGTTATGAATCTCAAATTAGCCACTAAGCAATCGTGTTATCATTAAAATTAAATAATTTCTCTAAGCTTCAATATCCTACATGGTAAAATTGGAATGTAACATTTGCCATAAAGAGTTAATTGAAGTAATAATAGGATAATAGATAATTAGCACAGTGCTTGGTAGATCTAATAAATGATAGCTTGTAATAACATAATTTTTATTGGTCTGGCTACATAGAAATCTCATTTAACAGATCAGAACCTGTATTATATTGAGCATGGCCTAGAGCCTTAGTGTTAATTCATGCCCTTACAGCAACATCAAAGCTAATATGGACTTGTACATTGTTTTGCAGATCTAGCTATTCTTATATTGCTGACTATCAGAGTGTAGGAACAGAACAGTTCTAATCACATCCAGAGTTTCCATGGAGTGGTATGCTTAGAAATTTGTATTTTCACATTGGTAAATGTGGGTAATGCAACTCTTACCCTCACCATCAATAACCACTTTCACCTCTCAAAGAGCAATCTCTGAAAAACCTGAAAAATTCCATGGTTTCTCTAAAGAAATAGCAACTCTTGCTTGACCTTTAGTCTGTTTACAAGGCCCTGGTTTTCCATTATGCATATATAGGCCATCAATCCCTGACAAATGAGGCAGAGACTTCTACTTGCCACCTGATATCTATTTTCCATTTTTCCTTGAAAACAAACAATTTTACTTGGAGCAGTGCCACCCTGACTGATACTACATTTTGCAGCTAGAATAATCCATTTGATTAAATTCTGGTCAATGAGATGCAAGTAGCAGTGGTTTTAGGACATCCAAGAAGGATGTTTAAAGAGACCTGACTTATCTGGTCTCTTTACAGCCATCATTTTTAGAGCTCTAGCAGATCTCTTCAAATATGAAGTGACATTAATGATGGATGTCAAGATGCTGCCATAGAAGAACAGGAGGAATCTGGGTCCCAGATATCCATGATGACACCAGTCCAGCCTTGGGCTTCCTTCACATGGGAGAAAATTGTAGCTCTGTTTTTTGTTTTTTTTTAAACCATTGCTGTTTTGTGTTTTCTATGTGCAGATCAATCTAATTCAGTTTTTTCCTAAATCTAACTGGGAATGGACTTCAAATAGACATCTAGATCATTGAAAAAGAGGAATTATTGGCCTTTGGGTCTTTGGATCAACTGCCCCTATATTAGGAGCTGAATTGTGTTTCCCCCAAATTCATATATTGCAGTTCTGACCTCCATTACCTCAGAATGTTACCTTATTTGAGGATATAGTCTTTATAGTGGTGATCAACTTAAAAATGAGGTCCCTAGGGTGGGCTTTAATCCAATATAACTGATATCCTCATAAAAAGGGGACATTTGGAGATAGAGATGTATAGATAGACTAGGAAAAGAATCAGGGAGAACACAGTCATCTACAAGCCAAGGAGAAAGGCTTTGGACAAATCCTTCCCTTACAGCCCTGCCAACACTGTGATCTCAGACTTCTAGCCTCCAGAACTGTGAGAAAATAAATTTCTCCTTTTTAAGCCATTTAAACCACCCAGTCTGTTTTACTGTGTTATGGTAGACCCAGCAAATTAATACACAGTGTCTACTTTAATTATTGCTAACAATTGGTAAGCAATAAACAGATCTATAATCATCTACATGAAAGCAAAGTAGTGATATTAAAAATATTTAAAGACCAGGAAGGTACAATCAGTACCAATCAATGAGAATGACATCAGCTATATTTGTATTCACTAGTTGGATATAAGCCCTAAATGAAGTGAATGGTATAAAAGCCTTGTAAAGCAAGTATTCTATGTCTAAATAGCAAACAATATATGCTGTTAAATGAGTAAACGTGTTTATTCATGGCTTTTAAGTTGTCTATAAATTCATGGAAAGTCCATTCAAAATTATGTAAATTATTGTGCTTGTTCATTTTTTTTCTGGGGATATTTTCATAGCATTCGATATGTAACAGTCAACATTTTGAGCACCAGTAGCAGTAGAGAAAAACACTTATTTCTGACAAAGTTTAATAATATGCTATAAATTGCCCAGCTGGTGTGGCACAGTGGATTGAGTGTCATCCCATGGACTGAGAGGTCCCAGTTGGATTCCCAGTCGGGGCACATGCCCAGGTTGTGGGCTCAATCCCCAATAGGGGGCGTGCAGGAAGCAGCCAACCAGTGTTTCTCACATCAATGTTTTTATATCTCTCTCCCTCTCTAAAAAAATCAATAAAAATGTATTTAGAAAAAAAAATAATATGCTATAACTTATACCATATTAACTTATAACATAAACTTTATGATATGAGAGTATATGCATATTATAAAATTTTAAGGATATTTTCACATATGAAACAATGTTATTGCTTTTATAATTTCGAAAATAATAAATCACAAATTTGGACTATCCTTCTGAGGGCTATCCCATTGGTTTGTAGGTGGTCGTCTTCTCCTACGGTCTTCACAGGGTCTTCCTTCTGTGTTTTTCTGTGTCCTAATTTCCTTTTATAAGGGCATCAGTCATATGAGATTAGAGTCCATCCTAATGACCTCATTTTAACTAAAACACCATTTGAAAAACCCTATCTCTAAATAAAGTCACATTCTGGGGTATTGGAACTTAGGGCCTCAACATATGAACTTTTGGGGGTCACAATTCAGGCCATAACACCTTGCATTCCTCTTGAATTTATCATTTAGTTGTGTTGCTTTTCTAATAGGATTACTAGATTAATACCCAGCCAGCCATGATGTTGCTATTAGTAACAGACTATACTTCTTATGGTAAACAATTAAATTACTTTCCAAAATGTATTAAATACCTATTTTCAGCACAGGATTAAGAGAAAGAAAACAAACTTGATGAGCCCAGTCACCCTGGCTTTCTGCCTGTAGACACTTTCCAGACTGTGGTGCAAAAAGCAATAACTGAAACAGGGCGAAGCAGTATTATTGGGTTGAAGAGATGGAAATCGGGTTTCAGGAAGGCTGCATATGGCTTTAAATTTGGTGTATAAGACTGCAAGGTAAGAAGAGCTACATAGATGATGATTTCCTTAAATGTGCATAGTATTCCTTTGAGTCTTTGTTGAATACTAAACTACACACAAAAAGACAGAGACTCTATGAAGCTGAACAAAAACAACTACTAGATAGAAAACAATTACAAGGCACTAACCATAAACCTAATAGCGCTGGCTGGAGATACAAAAATTCTAACCAGGCATAGTAGAGAGGCATTATTAAACATCCAGAGAATTCAGTAGAGACTTCAGAAATGTCACACTTTAGCATTAAGCTACTTCTCATATTTAATCTAGATGTGCCCTAACAGAGCGGAAACTAACTGTCCACTAGAATAAATCCTTATATACATCAGAGGAAGACAACAAAACCTAGATTTCTATCATTATAACGTTCACAATATCCAGCATTCAATTAAAAATCACTACTTACACAGAAATGAGAAAATGTTACTCATGACCAAAAGAACACTTAGCAACATAAATTGAACTAGAAATGATGAAATTAGTAATCAAGTACTTTCAAAGAACTGTTATAAATATGTTCAAGCATTAAAGAAAAGCATAAACTCAATGTAGAGATATATTAAAACTAATTTAAAAATCCAATAAAAATTCTAGAGCTGAAAAAATACAATACCTGAACTATGTACACTAAATGAAGTGTTATCGAACTTTTCCTGTAAAGATCCAGATTGTGATTATTTTAGGCCTGTGGGCCATACAGTCTTTGTTACAACTACTCTGCCATTGTAGCACCAAAGCAACATCTATATACAATATATAGACAAAGAAATGTGTCTGTGTTCCCATAAAACTCTATTTACAAACACAGGTGGCTAACTGCATTTGGCCTGAGGGCCTTGTTCGCCAATTTCTGTTCTAACCATCAAAATATAACTCCCAGGATTTGGTTAAGGAATTGGAGGTATGCATCAAGGACAGTATTATTTGCCTGTGGGAGAATTTTTCTTTGTGTGATAATAGCTGGGCTACATGTATTCAAACACCTGGCTCTTTTATAAAACTTGAACTGTCCCAGGCTTTGTTTATACCTTTAAGAATATTTCACCTGGACCTCTTCTCCTAGCAAGAATTCAAGAGTTCCTGGCATACAGTTCCTCTGCTGTCAAAACTAGAAAAAATAAAATAAATTAAAAAAGAAAACCTCATAAATGAATATCATGGACTGTTTAGATGAAATAAAATTCAAAGGAGAGAAGAACCCTTCTAAGATGAATTATGTGAAAATAAAGGAACACCAAATGAGAACAGAGGCTATTTATTCAGAGCTTGCTATAGAAAGAGACCGCCATCCTCGCAGCATTTGGCAGTGATGCAAAGGCGGGCAGGAACTGGAAGAGCTCTGTGGGAAAAGGGAAGGGTTAGGAATGCTTTCATTGGAGGTTGTTGGCATGTGGAAGGCGGAGGTAGGCTAACTAGAAGTGGGCTTCCTGTGTGAATGTTTTAGGGACCACATCTGGCTTACTCCAGTTGGTTCTGAGTTAGAAGTGAGGACAAACATTAGGGAATCTAGCAGACACTGTCCAAGCTCTGACTCCTCTGTGTTGACTGCTGTACAGATTTTGACTTGGTTGTCTGGACTCTTTGCAACAAGCTCACATGTCTGCTGTCATGTATGATCTTGCCATTGTCCATTTATATATTCGTCACTCAGGTCAAACATGTTGACTCCTGAGGGCATTTGCAGATCCTGGACACCAGTTGAACAATGGGGTAAACTTAGGCTAAGAGTTCTTGGGAAAGCGAAGCCAAGATTTATTTTTTCGGCAGCTGTGCACAGCTGGAGTAACACCTGTAACCTGAAGGGCTTCCACGGGACCACTGTCTCCCTGTGAGATAACTGCTATCTGGGTATTCTGTGGACAGTGTTAGGAGCTGAAGAGTTAATCTGAAAGTTTCTAAAGACAGAATCATCTCCTGCAGTACTGCCTGATTTAGGAAGCAAAGACCTTTGGAGAATGGGGTAGCTTTAGGCACCATGCTGTTTGTTCTCAGCCTCGGGCGTTTGCCTGTTTATGAAGCTGTACAGGACAGGTAGCTGAAGAAAAGGGCAGGGAATCTCTGAAATCTTGCAAATTTTCAGAGCTGTGTGGCTCACAATCCAATAATTTAGAAAATTTAGAAGATCATACCTATAAATAAAGGTGAGACAAAAGACTGGGACTTCCCAAAGCTGCAATCCAGCCCTGGCCAAGATAAATCTCACCCTGGAATGAAGGAACAAATAATTTCCTTTCCTTTGTTGTCATACAGTGAAAAAGAAAAAGAAAAAAAGAACAAATACGGAAAATATGTATATGTTTTGACAAAATGCCTAGATTACAAATACTCATAAAATTGCAAACTGATAAATATACAAAATAAGTATATATAACATGGACTCAAGAGAATAGATAATAGCAGCAAACCCAGAAATGTTCTAATTGTTTAATATATTTCATATATTATTACCTGTAAATTGTATCTAAGTTATGTAATACATTTTAAAATATATTTTAAGACCTCTGGAATTTTTAAAGAAATAATACATTAAAATTATATGGAAGAATATACAAATAACCAAGTAAATCCAAAGTTAAAGGTAAAACAGAGTGTACAGTCACAGAAATAAAAATCACTGGTGTTTTCCAATAAAAGAAAAATAGGTTATTGGCACAAAATAGAGAGGCTACAGATGGACTCATGTAGATGCAGACATTTAACATAGGATCAATTGGCAGCATAAATCAATGGTGAAATGAAATATTATCCATAGATATTGAGTAAAAAGGTTCACCATAGGGAAAAGTGAAAGCTCATTCTTTAATCCCACAGACAAAGGAGTCCCAAAGAGATTAAAAGAAACACGCCAAGATAGAATTTCAAAGGCTGTGGAAGTAACTGCAGGAGTCTAGATTTGTGACAAACGAGTAAGGGTGATAGCTAAGAAATACTTAACCAGACAAAATTTCAAAAGACAAACTATAAAAAAAACAAACAAAAATGATTAGTGTGATACATCAAAATTAAGGATTTATCTTCAATGAAGGACACCAAAATCAAAGTTAACTGATACATGTAAGATTGGAAAAACATTTTGGTCTAAATCAGAAAGAGAATAATATTTAGAATATAAAAGGAAATTCTGCAAATCATCAACAAAGTTCTGCAACCCTGACAGAAAAAAATGGAAAAAGAATGTGTATCTATATTTTTCCAGGAATAAACTCAAAAGGCTGACAAGTACATGAAAAGGTGTTAAAAATAATTAGAAAAGAGAGAAATACAAATTTTAAAAATATGGGGATATTATTTTTAACTGGGATTAGAAAAGCTGGAGAGTGCCTATTGTTAGTAATAAAATGTGAATATAAACATTCTAGTAGTGGAAGTTTAGACGAGTTCAGTCATTCTGAGGAACAATCTGTCAAATCTTCGCCGAATTTAGTAGATGTTTACATAGTGACAAAAATTTTAAGCTCTTGGGTATGTCCTAAAAAAATTCTTACACATATTTCCTACAGAAACAAGCTTGAGTAGAACTCATAGAAGCAAAAGTATCAGATTCAAGAAGCCCAAGTATCAGATTAACAGTCAGATTAACTAAAAATAAATCTACATTTATACATATGAGTGGAAACTTATTAAAAGAAAAAGAAAAAAAATTAAATAGCCAGAAGTAAACAAAAACAAAAACACAAATTTTCTTCCAATGAATGGCAATAAGACTGCTGGCTGATTTCTACACATTAAACCTGGAATAAAAAGGACAATAAATAATATCCTTAAACTGTTTAAAAGTCTCTTTAAATTAAGAAGAAAAACATTTTATAGATATATATTAAAACAAATTTTCCAGAAATGAACCCCCGTCCCCAATAAAAATCCTCATTTAAGCAACAGGAAATGATCTTATGTAAAAAAAAAAAAAGTAAAATTCAAAAACTAATGAATGGCAAATAAAGTGGTAAGTAGTTAAACTAAATTTAAGTTAATAAAAATAATATTTTACCAAATAAATTTTTTTTCTTTATTGATATTAGAGAGAGAGAGGAAGGGAGAGGGAGAGAGAGAAACATCGATGAGAGAGAAACATCAATTGTTCTCAGGAATCGAACTGGCGACCTCTTGGTGCATGGGTCAACACTCAACCACTGAGCCACACTGGCCAGGCCCAAATAAAAAAATTTTAAAATAAAGAACTAAACCAAATGATAACAACTTTATAAAATTTTGGAACAGTTTAATTAAAGTTAAGGTAGTCTAAATTTATGATAATAAATATTTTCTCAATCAATCAAAGAAAAACTTTAAAAATAACACATACAGTAATTAAAATATTTCTCCAAATATTAAAATATTGGTTTTATATAGACTATATTATTTTTCTAGTTTTATTAGCTATATATTTTACACTCATTCTTCAATTTCCCTTTCCCCAGTTATTTGCGTAAGAAATTTTTAAGCATGCAAACATTCTTTGAAGTATGAGTATTTCAAATGGTGAACTGCTATCACTAGTTTTATAGTTAGTATTTCCAGTCATTTTATAAAATAATTGGGTCTAGTAAATTGGTCACAACTTTGGAAACCATCCTATATAAATCAATATAATCTGCCAGCTTCTTGATTGTCACAGAAACTGATTATAGCAAGTATGTTTAATGCAATGCACATTTTAGGCATAATTGATTAACCTACTGAAGTTTAAAATTCAGCTTAATCTAAACCATATTTACCACAGCTTTAATTATCACTCTATATTTTATTTGATGCATCTTTTTTTTTTAAACTTGAACCAAAAATATATAATTCTAAAATAAGTAGATAAAGGATGTACCTTTAGAGCTAATATTTGGTAGTTCTCCCTTAAGGGAAGAATTCTGTCATTCCAGATGAAATAATGTATCAATGTGACTTGTCCTGGCAATCAAATTGCTCTTGCTTCTGATATATCTAGCTGTCTCCATCATTGCCTAACTGTAATAATTTAGAGAATGGAAAAACTTACACAATCCAACATTCGGATGCACTGAACTGCATCATCTTAAGGATTTAAAATGTAACTTCTGAGGAATAAAAAGACTACAATTGAAGCCTTAAAATAACTAAGCAGAATATTCTGTGCAAATACTCAAGATGCAGTCAAGAAAATATTTTGTCATTCATAGCTTCATCCACAAATGATTAAGACAAAATGAGTCATTATTTTGCGCAAATGCATTTTTATAAATTCCTTCTTTTGTGCATTTTAATAGGTACCACAAAAGCATTAAGATATTATAATGCAAAGAGAGAAGCATCCCTATCTCAATACAGAATATTACTAAGTCTAGCATAAAACTTAGGTATTCTACATTAAAGAACATCATTCAGGAAAGATGCTGAAAAAAGTATGAGTATGTTAAGAATATCCATGAAAGACATATGTACCTTAAGAATATCCATGAAAGATTTACTAGATATATAGACAGAAAGAGAGAATAGCAATGTAACCATGTACGCATCACTCAATAAATTAATTTCAATAAATTAAAATTCATAACCAATTTTGTTTTATCTTTATTCACACTATTTAACCCCACATCACATTATTTAAGGAGCTAAACTGAGACATCATTTCATTCTTCCTTATATATTTCATATGAACCTCTAAAAATAAGCAATCTTTAAAAAAAAAAAACATAATATCAACTACCTTTAAGAGTTGGTTCCTTATCATCATCAAATATCCAGTGAGTTTTCCCTGTTGTCTCATAAAATCTTTCCAGTTGATTTGTTGGAATCAATCACTGTGCACTAAAATGAATCAGTGGATATCTTAGATTTCTCTTCATGTATTTATCTTTTCCTTCTTTAAATTTTTCTTCCCCCTTGTAATTTATTGAAAACAAATTATTGTTCTACATAGTTTCACACAGCCAAAATTTTCCTGATCATCTTTCTGTGATCTTTTAACTGTTTCATTATTATTATTATCTATGAATAAATAGTTAGATATAGAGATTCACTTTGAAATTTCAGAAAGCATTCTACATATTAAATAGATGCTATGTATTTGCATCAGAAGGCCATAATGGCTGGTTGTCTTAACTCTGCTCTATTAGCATTCATGATAATTATCTATATACATAAAAATTGTGATATGCTAAATATAATACCCTTATTAATTTATTGGCTGAGATATAATCTGTAAAATAAATTTTCCTCATGAATACTTTGATGGCCACAAAATACAATTTATATGTAGGAAGGAGGGAATAAATGCTTGATTGTTTCTTTTATTTATTAGCTTTAAGAATAATAAATGATTTTCCTAGGATCTTCCAAGAAAATCATAAGATTGTGTTTATGTATATATACCAATATTTAATATTTAAACCATAGCAATAATTTCTCTTTTATGCTCAATTTATATATAAATAATAGCTTGTTATCTGTAGAGTCATTGAAGAACTTAAAGGAATATTATTTATACATACAGTCTAGGTGGAGATTTTTGGTGTTTTTTTTTTTGGTACCTCAATTATAAATACATAAGTCCATGTGGCTTTTCCTTTTCAACACATTATTATGTAAAGGTGAGTTGTAAAATTATTTTCCAAATAATTTTAATTCTATTGCATCAATTAGTGTTCTCCAATATATCTTGTTAATAAGTACATAAACTGCTATGTTGCAAAATATGATACCTAAGGAGCAGATGATGTGGTATGAGAAGGCTCCTTTAATGCATATTACAAAAAGAATTACTGATACCTGATTATATATATATGTGATATAATCTTCAGAATTTTATACATGGAAGAAATGTTCATATATTACATTCACATAAAGGAAAACATTTTGTAGTTATTATTTAGCATCATTAAGTATATCTCCACATTCGAAAGATTCAGAGATTTTTATTATTCATTTTCCTGTGGTAAATTAATTTAAAAACTTCAAATTTCAAAAGTATTTCAAAACTCTAATAACTATTTTAACATTGATTTCTTAATAGCCAGGAATAACTGAGCACTTAAAGAAAAATGGAAAATGTTTAACCAAATCTGAACAACAGATTTGTGATTTAAGTATAATGAAATGTCAACTAGTTGCAACAATTTTTAATACTGTGTTTATTTCTGTTGTAGTACAACTTTAAAGTATTTTAAAGATAATTACTATATAAAAAGTTATAAGCACACATTAGATTAGAATATAACCTTTGTTGCTTTTATTTATTTATTTATTTATTTATTTATTTATTTATTTATCCTCACCCGAGGACATTTTTCCTTTTTTTGTTCAGATAGAGTGGGAGGGAGAGAGAGAGAGAGAAACATCGACATGAAAGGGACACATCGAGTGGCTGCCTCCCGCATGACCCAACCAGGGCCGGGGACAAACTGCAACAGAGGTATGTGCCCTTAGCAGGAACCGAACCCGGGACTCTCTGGACCCCAGGCCGGCGCTCTAACCGCTGAGCCAAACCGGCCAGGGCTAACCTTTGTTGCTTTTAATCAAGAAGGTTGGCTATGTGATTTCTGGGGTCATTAAAATATGTTCATAAAAAATTACATAGCAATAACATTTTTAGAATTATTTTTAATTTTTTTTCTTTATTGATTTTAGAGAGAGAGGAAGGTAGAGGGAGAGAGAGATAGAAACTTCCATGAGAGAGAACATTGATTGGCCACCTCCTGCATGCCCTCCGCTGGGGATCGGGCCCACCACCTGGCCATGTGCCCTGACTGGGAATTGAACTGGCGATCTCTTGGTGCATGGGTTGACGCTCAACCACTGAGCCACACTGGCTGTGCTAGAATTATTTTTAAAGACTAAAATTTATAAGTTAAATAGTATAAGTACAAATAAGAAATACTGAGATTTGTAAACTCTTTAAGAGATGACTCTTAAGGAGTACTGTGTACATAAATAGTAGGAATGTATAAAATAATATAATTATTCTGTCCCTATAATGTATATATCACATATGCATGTAATTATATCAATTTTTGCCCTTGATTGTAAGATGTATTGCACTTAGTAAGGCATCGTATCTGTCAAATCATTCTCCCAGCCCACTGACTCACAAGTCAATGACTCACAAGCAGAGACATCAATATCAAGAACCATGGCTAATGACCAAAGAACCCATATTTGTGTTTCACATTGTACTTAATTAAACTGCTTAAAAAAAAACTTGCAAGTTTTATAAGCTATAGTCTAAATAATGAAATAGATGTGATATAACTGGTCAGCTATTATATTTTTGATTCAAAATTAAAGTTTCATTTTCTTTTTTTTCAAGTGTACATTTCTGATACATGATCTGTATATTGCATTGTGTACCCACCACCCAAACTAAAATCATCTTCCATCACCATATATTGGGCCCTCTTTACTCTTTACTGTGCCTCCACCTCTTTCCCTCTGACAACCACCACACTGTTATCTGTATCTATGAGTTTCAGTTTGATACCCCACATACGAGTGAAATCATATGGTTCTTAGTGAAATCATATTCTCAAGGTCCATCCATGTTGTCGCAAATGGCTGTATTTCATCTTTTCTTATGGCTGAGTAGTATTCCATAGGATATATGTACCATATCTTCTTTATCCAAAGGCTTATTTTCTTGATGTTATATCCAGGTAGAACAATTCTATAATATATTGTCTGAATTAGTTACTGTTTAAGAGTGAAAGGGGCACTATTAATCATTATGCTGAAACAATGTATGAAAAACAAGTCTATCCAGGGCAAGAAGGACATCCTGGTTACACTGAAATAATTAAAACAAATCAGCCCCTACCTTCCTAGAACTTATTAAAAGTATGATAGCTATTTTAAACATGGACAATTAAAAGTCAATTTTCAAAATTTTTAAGACCTGAATAGGCATAATCATAATGGAACTGGGTGTGATAAGAATAAGAGTTTAGCATAAAGCTTGTTACCCATGTCAGCAGTATCATGTGGCAATCATATTTACAATTAAAACATTTGTCTTATTGCATACATTTTAACCTTCCTCTGCTATTACAATTTTTTTCCACCAGATGGTAGCCAATAAATGCAGGAAGCAGAGAGATTAACAAAGTTAAAAGAAATAAATAAAATCAAATTGAAACAAAACTCAAATAGAAAATTTGATTATAGCCAGAGAAATGACAATGCTTGTAAAAATTCATATATCAAATAAATAAAAACACACATTCTGCAAATTATTTTGGGTTAGCTTGGCTTTCTAGGTCTCTGAGACTGTTAAATAATATAGCAGAAAAAAGCTAAATTTGAGCACAGGAGTCAATGTTCATTTTTTTTTCATAGGTCATTCACAAACTCATGAATTCAGACTTATTTTAAATATTTCTCAAGTCTTTATTTAAAAGAAGCATTGTGATGTTTTAAAATATAATTTTTAGAATATGCACTTTCTGACAGTTCTTCTTTAAAAATCCATCTACCCCTCTTATCCTGCAAAAATCAGAAAATCAGATATGTAGAATTATTTCCTCTGTGTGGAGTTTTCTCCTCTAGCCTTGTTAGTCTTGGTTTGCACATGAAGTATTCATTATTTGCAAAAACCAATTATCATCCCTGTCTGGATACATTAAGATTTTTCCTACAAGTCTTTTCCTCTCTATCACATTTAAGCAACAGTTTACATGAATTATTCATAGTTCCCATATTGCAGGCAAGTTTTTTTATTAAATTTGATCATAATAATAGTTATTACCCCAGTCATGGCAGTTTTATGAGTCTTCTTCAATGCCATTACATGGAAAGATTTCAATCAAGAAATATAAAAGATGCAAATCAATTTCCATAATAAAATTAAACTATACCATCTACTCCTTCATTCCAGCAATAGAGCTGATTGACAGCCTCTTCCTAATAGCTGGAGCAGATAACATTCACATACAGAAATGGAGAATGGCAGATTATTTGCTTTTAAGAATTTCAGTGGTTTTTTCTTCATTGTTGCTATTTGATGTTTGCTAATCTCACTGGAACATAATATTTAAATCAGAGTCTATAAACACATTTATTTTCAAGCATAGTATTTCCTTCACTAAAAGTAGTTCATTTTCTCAAGTAGTTGTGCTTACAATAGAGTAAATACAGTATTAAGTGCTATGGTATTGTTTTCCTCCTAATGACAGTGTAACCTCGTTTTGTATAAAAAAAATACCCTGTTATTGGGAAGAAAGAGTGATTGATGTGGTTCTGGGTGTCAATTTTTAAAAATAAGATATTATCAGATTTTTATGGTGAGAATTTTCTTCCAAAAAATGTATCATAATCTGTTCTCACTCAATGAGTGGAGGTGTTCAACTAAGTTGAAATGTAAGATTATAGACTTCTACTGGGAAATTTTTACAATGAGAGATAATGAGGTCTGAGAACAGAAGAATTTTCATGAATATGTGCAGTATGTACCCTGTTTAAAAGAGAAGGTCTATAGACCTATGACCACCTTCATTTCTTCCTCAAAACATGGGTAACTGGAGTAGCCATCCAATTTTACTTCTCCCAAAATGTATCACAGGATCCGAGTAGAAGATGAGGTATCAACTATGATTTTTATAAGAATGACTCCTCACTGTATTTCAAGGCAATGGCACCAAACAGATCTTACAGTTTAATTCAGTATTTTTCTCTTTAACAAATATCCACAGTTAATACTTAATATTGGCTTAACATTTAAAATGTCTTCAGCTTAAAATATTTACTTTTTATAAATTCTGCTGTCACAAATAATTCTGTTTTATGGAATAAAATTAAAATATAAATTCAGGAAGAGAAAGAAATTATTTTTTGTGAAGCAGGGTAGAAAATTTAATGTTCATTTGGCAACAGTAGTAACTCCTAGATGGTTTCATCATGGTATCCCTACTTATCTTTCACACATTAATTTAAACTTTACTAGGTCATCAAGCCTTTAATAACTATCCCAGGTTATAGGAGCCTGTTCTTTCTGCTTGTCAATATCTTAGTACTTATCACCATCAACAGTTTTTGTCTAATTGTTTAGGTCTATACCATACTATAAATATTTTCTAGCCAGAAATACTGGCCATATATTCCATGTCTAGGACAATGACCAGTCAATGCTTATTGATTTGACTGGCTGGATTGATAGATATACCAGTCACAGAGGTAAGCAGCTTCCATTATTGATATCAGTATTCCAGAAAGATATTTTCTAATCAATAAGCAACAGTTTCTCTCCCACTGCATAATAGACTATAATGTTCATTTTTGTAACCTATGGGGTGTTTGTTTCAATGCCGGTCATTCTCTAGTTTAATTGATATCAATAGGAGTTCATCTCATTGATAAAGCCATAAACTTAATTTGAATTAAATTACTAAATCATGTTTATAGAAGTATTATAATTTAAAAAAAACAAAGGGATACATAACATATACAGTTTATATATTAAATTGTTTGAATAAAATTTCTGCACACTTAAAACTAGCTAAGAGTATTGTAATAGTACATTTAAATAACAAAATTTCCTGCAAAGTTGTTGAATGTAGATTACAAAATTAGACTTACTATTCCTAGTACATTAAAAATGAATGAAAATAAATTTTACCATTTCTATTAATCATAAAGTGGAGCCATAGAACAGGTGACTGAGTTGAGAAAAGACTGTCTGAGCTTAAGTAGATTTTTCCCATAAAAATATCCTTATCAAAATAATAATAATGATAATGAAACCAAGCAATGGTGTTTGGGTTCATTGTCTCTCAAAATCAAAGAATGAGTTCACGGACCAAGGGTAAGCGAAAGGAATGTTTATTTGAAAGACAGACAGATTCCTTGTAATAGGGAGGGGACCCAAGTGGGTTGGCCGTGGGCTCTGTTGTCCAGGGCTAGATAAATACTTTGCTAGCCTCTGATTGGTCCTTTCAAGGAATTCTGCCTTAGCAACATCCATACATTTTAAAGCTTGTGTTTTCCATCAGACTGGGTGCAGCCCTAGGTCATCTATAGGGGCCTTAGTGGCTTCCTTTTTTTAAGATCATTTCAATTTCTCTCAGACTATTGGTGAGGAGGAGGGGAACTGCCCTTGAAGCAACCCCATGCTTGCCTTTGGCCTCCCCCCCAAATCCTATTTTGGCCCTCCATAATCCCTTCTAAAGTGACCCAGCCCTCTGCAATAGAAATACACTCCACAGCTTTGCAGCAGAACCCATTCAGCAATCCTGCTGCCCTGCTCCCAGAAACCAGCAGGTACATCAGTTGGAACAGGTCAGAATCACCAGCACTATATTCTTTAACAGTAAATAAAATTCCTTTGCAAACCCAGAAAAAGGAACTAACTATACAATCAATCATTGATCCCCCTCCCTTGTCTGAAACCAGCCTTGCTGGGTTTTTTTTGTTGTTGTTGTTGTTGTTATATAATTGACCTGTGCTCCTTTCTTGAGCTTCTAATTTGCATTTCTATAAATGGGGGCTGGGAGTTTCTGGCCTTGGAGACACAATCTCCCATGTTAATCTTAGTTTTATTTTGAGATCTGTAGAGTCTGAATAAACCTCCAGACATGCTGTGTACTGGGTTGCCTGCCTGTGTGCTGAGCCCCAAGTCATCTCAAACTTCCCCTGTGTCTCAGCCTCCCCTTCCCATGGTCCCATCCCTCACTGCCTAACCTGCCTTTGTCTCCTCCATAATATATGTCACTGCAAAGCTATAGCAATTAAGAGAGTGTGGTGCTGACAAGGATAGACATACAGATCAATGAAAAGGATTTGAAAGCGTAGAAAAGAAAACCCTTTATATTCATGGTTGATTAACTTTTGACAAAGGTACCAAGACAATTCAATGCTCAAACAATACAATAATCACATGCAAAAGACTTCATATCTTATACCTCACATCATATACAAAATTACCTTACTATATATCAGAGACCTAAACCTAATAACTAAAACTCTAAAATTCATAGAAAAAAAAAAACTCAAGAGTAAATCTCAATGACCTTGGATTAGGCAACATTTTCCAAAAATATAGAAAACCAAAAATCACAAACAATAAAAGGGAAAGAAAAGAAATAAATTGAACTTCATCACATTTAAAAACTTTGTGAACACAATAAAGTAAAGACACCTCAAAAATTGAGAGAAAGTATTTTGCAATCATATATATGGTAAGGGACTTGCTTCCAGTATAAAGAACTCTTGAAACTAAAGGACAACCAGACATACTAATGTAAAATGTGCAATAGATTTGATAAACACTTCTCCAAAGAAAATATACAAATGGCCAATAAGCACATAAAAAGATGCTCAATATCATTAGACATTAGTAAAATGTAAATCAAAACTACACTGAGATACCATATCACACTCAGTAGGATCGTTATAAGAAAAAGACGAGCAGTAACAAGTATTGGTGAAGATGCAAAGACATTAGACCCCTCATATATTGCGGGTGGGAATGTAAAATGGTGCAGCTATTTGGAAAACAGCTTGGCAATTCCTCAAAAAGTTAAATATAAATTACCATATGACCAGCAAAGCTACTGGTTTATAGAGTGGGGTAAAAGTAGGTTTACAGTTGCTCATATGAAAAATAATACAATAATTAATAAATAATAATACAAAAATAAACTCTTTCACATACAACCGTAAACCTACCTTTGTCCCCCCCTGTATATCCAAAAAAATGAAAAACACATGCCCATATAAAAACATGTAAATATCCGTAGCAGCATACTTCATAATAGCAAAAATGTGGAAGAAACTCAAATGTACATCAACTGATGAATGGATAAATAACACATGTGCATACAGTGGGGAACAGTTTTTCAGCAATAAAAAGAAATGAAGTACTTATACATGCTACAGCATGAATGATATTATGTTAATTGAAAGATGCCCATCAGAAATGACCATATATTGTATTACTCTATTTATCCAAAATGTCCAGAAAAAAACAACTAGGAAAAAATTGAACAAAAAGAAAACAGCAAGCAGAATGATAGATTTTAATCCAACCATATCAATAATCACTTTAAGTGTGAATGAGGTAAAGACATCACTTTAAAAACTGAAGTTGTCAGACCAAACTATATGCTGACTAAAAGAAATTCACTTTAAATATGAAGACATCGATGGTTGATAGTTGATGGTTAATTACACAATTTAAAAAATGTAAACTAGAAATTTGGAAACATATACTAAATTATGTTTGCAGGAAATAGTGTAATTACAATGTCTTAATGTAGTCAATAAAATAATATACATACTCTGGGTTGTTTTTGTTCCATTTTTCAATTTTTATGCTTTCGATCAAAACCACTAAGGATAATATTAATCAGCACTATGGGGAGCCTAATTTGAGATTCCATATTTTAGGAACTCTTCATGTCAGTCTGTTGTTGTGGTTGTTGATATTTATTTATTTAGTTTTCTTTTTTCCTCAATCTCAGAGTAATCCAATACTTTACTTTTTGCAAAATGCTTTCCACCATCTTCTCTCCCTGTAGCAACAAGGACAGAGTACTACTCAAATTACACCTATGGTCACTGCAGCATTTTTACAGTAGTCAAAATATGGAAGCAACCTAGGTATTCACAGATATAAATGGATAAAGGGGAAGTGGTGCATACATACAATGGAATATTAGTCATAAAAAAGGAATGAAATCTTGGCCATTTATGACATGCATGCCCCAGGGTATTATGCTAAGTGAAATAATTCAGGCAGAGAAAGAGAGATGCCATATGATTTCACTTACATGTGGAATCTTAAAACAAAATAAAGTATATGAACAAACAAAACAAAACAGAAACAAACTCACAGGTACAGACCATAAACTGATAGTTGCCAGATGGGAGGGGGTGGGGAGATGAGTGAAAAAAGTGAAGGGGATTAAGTACAAACTGCCAGTTATAAAACTAGTCACTGAGAATGAGTGTACAACATAGGAAACCTTTTCAATAATACTGCAGTAACCACGTATGAAGTCAGAGCTATACTAGGCTAGACTTATAATGGTGATCACTTCATAAGTTTTATCAATGTCCAATCACTATGTTGTACACCTAAAACCAATATTGAATAACACTATAATGAAAAATAAATTTTAAATATATACTGTGAGAATTTTTGAATAACCTGTAAGCTATTATGAAAAATTTATTCTAAACCATATCATTGAGTGGCTTTTGTATTTAAAAATCATAAACAGCCAGCAATATTACTATATGCAGTAGATAAAATATTTACTTACCTATATCTATTTTAAACTTTAGCAAAGTGAATCATCTGCTTGTCCAAAACAATTAATTTTTTGTTCGGTTTTTAAATAAAATCTGGCATTCAAGAAATTTGACCTCATGTTAAAAGTAAGTTCCTGAATTTTCTCTTTACGTGACATTTCCACATGAGGGTGTTCCTAGAGGAAAAATAAAATGGACTACAAATAATCAATAGCTATTTTCTTGGCCAATTCAGTATTGAAATTCTCTGGTAGTCGATGTGCTCTTTGTGTATGTTCATCTTGAATATTCATCTTCGTGTACTCTGTATATCTCACGTTCCAGATACATAAAGAACCTAGGATGGTTCGTTCAGTACCTGCTACTCGAGTGATTGGCTAGCAGTGGAATAACATTTTGTGTCTGGCTGGTGTGTTTTTTTTTGTTTGTTTGTTTTTTAATGCTTCTTTTCTTATGAAAAAGTCAGTTAAAACAAGTCAACCTTATTCAAATGTATGTTTATTCAAGAACCTCTGCAGCTGACTTTATTTATTTGTAATACTCATAGACTAATGGATGACAATAAAACTAGCAAATACAGTTATTGTAGTTCAGTTTTTCTGCCTTACTGAACTGCAACACTTGTTTTGGAAGAAAATTACTAAGATTTAGAAAGAATACCTAAATCTCCTGTGAATTCCATTAGGCATAAAATAATGTTATCATTTATTCATAAAGTCAAACTATATACAGATGAAAATTTACTGACAAAACAAAAAATAAATATGTAAAAATTTTCTTAGGAAGCTTCTGGACATGTAAATATATTCCCAGTAGAATGTCTATGAAGTGCTATGCAGTTTAACCACAATCACAACCAAATGAAGTCCCTCAGACACTTATTCTGACCTAAACCTATTAATAGAAAACTGTAAATATTCGTTTGTCAGAATAGTGTGGCTCAACTGTTTGCACAGTTGTTATTTCCCCCATTTTGTCTGCTTGTTTCATCTCCCATATATACTCTCAACGCAGTGCAAGTGAAATTAACTTACACAAGGTAAAATTTTTTTCTTTAAAAAAACCAGGGAATGACTATATGCTAAGTAATATTAAGCAAAACTGTTACTGATTTATGCTATTTGAAGGCAAATGTTATAAAGGTGCGGCGTGTGTGCGCGCACGTGTGTGCATGTGTGTGTGCTTGTTGATCCGGCATCAATCAGTTCTGGGAAGTAGCTTAAGCTTAGAGAAGTATAAAATCTCTTCCTGTGGTCACTAGAAGTATTCATATTACAGGATTATAAAATCCACTATTTACTCACCCTGCTCAATCATAAACAATCTATTGTTATTGTAAAAATATTGATAAAACCAACCCTGTTTAATATTTCACAAATTTAAAGTCTATAAATAGGCAACTAATCAGAAATAAATTTAGGTCAAATCTAGTTTTAATTAAAAATGGTAACATTTTTCTGACAAGTGCTAATATTTTTTTAGCTAACATTTACTGAGCTATGTTCTTCAGCAAATACATGAATGAGAATACATAAATTATCTGGAAAGGTTATGGAATGTCAATGGAATTGACAAATGATTCAGTGCTGACTATATGTATTACAAAATAAATTAAAATAAATATAAACATAATTCTGTGTTAGAATGGAGAATCTGTATGAAGAATATGGGATAATATGGGATAATAACATGACAATGTACTAAATTATTCTCTGGCCAAATAAAACTTAAAGAATCAGATTGTACAAAATTAAATCATGGTGAAGTGTTTCTTACTAACATTCTATATAGTTCCCTCTTATCTGCAGGAGATTTTTCGAGACCCTGCAGTCTTGACCTAAAACCACAGATAGTACTGAACCCTATATACACTTTGTCTTTTTCCTGTACCTATATACTTATGATAAGATTTCCTTTAGAGAGAAAAGTTGTTTGCTAATGAGAAGGGGAATATCTTAATATTTTGGCATTCATCGAGAGTAAAAGATTTCCAATATGTGAATTTTAGAAGAAGCTCTGGCTCGTATTCAGGAAAATATTCAGAAATAAAATATTAGATTTTTGACCTTTATTAATATGTAATACCCCAGTTATAAATAATATTTAGTTAATTAGCAGCATTTAGCTTATATCATCATTGTATTTCCATGAATATCCCCAACAGGGATAACAAAAGCATTCTTATTGAAAGGGTTAGTAATGTTTTAAAGGGTAAAGGTAAAAGTTTGCAAAAGGCAGAAACTGTGAAAAATGTGTTGCTTGCATGACCTTTGCTCAGCCTTCTGTTGAGTACGAATTATTGGATTATCTGCAAGATAATGAATCACCCAGAAGATGCAGGATGAGATACCAGACCACTCTAATTGCAAAGTGGACAATGAGCCATGCAGAGTACATCAGCAGGAACTGCCGGAAGCTAGAAGCAGAGTATATAATATACACCCCAGCTGTTATTCGGGGCTGACTCCCTTTTTTGGGTTCAGCCCACCTGCACCCAGGCATATGCAATAAAGCCATTTTGCTCTACATTGACCTTGCGTTGTGGATGTGATTTCCCACCGGCTCAGACCTTTTACTTATATTATAGAAACACAACATTTTTGTGGAAATTAAATACTCATATCAATTAATATTTATTGATATTTATTATGCACTAATGGTCTTAAAGCCTTAATCAGAATTTGTTCTGAACTATGATTTCAAAATATGCCATAATATGTAGAAAATTAAACCCCATACTTTTGCACAGTTTAAGGTTAAACATCTAATATATTGGTTTATGCCATTTCTTTAATTTTTAGGAATGGTAAGGACTGTAACGAATGGCTATGGGTGCTCTGTCTATGTGGAGGTGGTATCAGTGGTAAAAATGAACTATGGCAGGAAGAACTGTTATAGTCTGTGTGGACTGGTGTTGTAGTTATTCATGGATTCTCCTATTGCAAAACATAACTACTTCAGTGTCCATCAACCATCTTCTCATATATGAAATTTCAATAATGCTAACAAAACGGGCCAATATGGGATAATAACATGACAATGTACTAAATTTTTCTCTGGCCAAATAAAACTTAAAGAATCAGATTGTACAAAATTAAATCAGGGTGAAGTGTTTCTTACTAACATACTATATAGTTCCCTCTTATCTGCAGAAGATTTTTTAAGACCCTGCAGTCTTGACCTAAAACCACAGATAGTACTGAACCCTATATACACTTTGTCTTTTTCCTGTACCTATATACTTATGATAAGATTTAATTTATAAATTGGGAACAGTAAGAGATTAACAACAATAACTATTAATAAAATAATTATAACAATATATTGTAATAACAGTTATGTGAATGCGGTCTCTCCCTCTCTCTCTCTAGTCATTGTTATATTTTTCAGTCCAAACCTATCCCTTACTTGCAGTAAATGGCTTGGTGTCACTGCTTCAGGGGATCCCTTGCTGCAGTCATCAGCTAGGCTAAATGCTTTCTGGCATAACATGTTGCCTTCAGTTGGAACACGCTCTCAGTTCGTGTCCTCCATTCACAAATTTAATGCCTTTTCCATCTCAACTAAGCACTTCCTCATTACAGACTGTGGCCTTAACTTTTGCTGTCTGAGATGCCACAGCAAAACTAACATACATTTCTTTTTACGTCTTCAGAATTTCATAGCTAGAAGATTCATTCTTACTATAGATCTTATCAACCTCAACTGATTATTTTCCTTTGGTTAAGTCAAGAATTTCACCTTTTCACTCAAGCAAGTACTTTATGGCTTCTCTTTGGCATATCCAAATTGCCATCATCACTACTCCTGCATTTTAGGGCTATTATTAAATAAAATAAGGGTTACTTGAACACAAGCACCGCAATACCATGACAGTTGATCTGATAACGGTGGGCTACTATGCAACTAAAGTGGGAGTGGCTTACACAGCGTGAACAAAGGGATGATTCATGGCCAAGGTACTCAGAACAGTGCCCAATTTGAAACATATGAATTGTTTATTTCTGGAATTTTCCATTTAATATTTTTGGACTGCAGTTGACCATGGATATATAAAACCACAAAAAGTGGAACTGTGGATAAGCTGAGCGGATTGACTGTATTAGAAAACATATAGTTAATAAAAAAATGAATTTAACCCATGTTTGTATTTCAAAACTGATATGTGTAAATAAAACAATGTTTGTTATCAATGCAATTATTTGTATTTTTAAATTTTTGAAGTAGTTGAAACATTTTAATATTAAAAGTTATGGTCTGATATAAAAATTTATGGTTTTATCAAACTTTATAGAAGAATTTTTTTTTTTTTTATCCTCACCTGAGGACATTTTTTCATTTTTTGTTCAGATAGAGTGGGAGGGAGAGAGAGGAAGAGAGAGAAAAACATCAACGTGAAAGGGACACATCAAGTGGCTGCCACCCACACGACCAACCAGGGCCGGGGACAAACTGCAACCAAGGTACATGCCCTTAGCAGGAACCGAACCCAGGTCTCTCTGTACCGCAGGCCGACACTCTAACCACTGAGCCAAACTGGCCAGGGCTATAGAAGAATTTTTTAAATGAAGTTGTGATTAGTGTTTCAAAGTTGAAATAATTCATTTATAAAAAAAGTTTCAGCTTTTATATTTCCAGCTGTGATTAGTAATACATTTTAGAAAAATAGTTTTAATAGAATGACATCTAATAAATGAAATGTTAAACAAATTGGCAATTAAAATGTGTTAACTATTCCTTTCCACATGAATAAAAGTTCCCTAGAATACTCCAAAAGATTAAGAACAATATGTAACATTGAACAGATAAAAAGTAAACCATTATGTACAAAGACACATCCGGACTGAGCAAGCATCTTATTATTCAAAGATAAGTAAATATCTTAAAATTAATGTGAACATGGCCTTGGTAATGATAGGAACAATATGGTTTTGAAAAAATTGCTTCAGATATATTTAGAAAGCATTTGTTCTAAATTCACAATAGAATTTAAGAAAGCATGAAATTTATAAACCGAATGGTAAGAGATAAAAACACAATAATAAAGCCATTCAAACTAATATAAAAAGAGAATGCGAAGCAGCAGATAAAACTATGGCTATCTCATGACTCAAGCAATGAAAATAAAAATAGAAAAACAATGAGCTAGTTCAAGTCATATTAGATTCAAAAGTACATAATCATCATTTAAGAAAAATACCATTCAAATGTAAAAGGCCAAATCCAGGAAGGCCTTCAGATTATAAAGAAAAGGTAGAAAATAGGATAACATGGGGGGAAATTATTCAAATGTCGGAGAGGTTACATAAATTCGAATAATGGATTATTGGTATTTCTGAGGAATAGAATAAACTCATAGAGGTAATAATAGTATATTTTTAAAATTTTAATGAATTTATTGGGGTGATGTTTGTTAATAAAATTGTATCAGTTTCAGGAGTACAATTCTATAATACATCCTCTGTATATTGTATTGTGTGTTCACCAAAGTCAAGTCTCCTTCCATCACCATTTATCCTGCCTTTACTTTCTCCTAACTAGCCCACACCCCTTTTCCTCTGGTAATCACCATACTGTTGTCTGTCTATGGAGGCTAACTCTGGGACCTGGGATCCTTTTCTAAGTTCATTTCCTCTCATGTTTTCCACATTGTCCCTATTATATTCAAAGCAACAACAGCACATTTAAGTCTTTCTTGTGGTTTTAACTTTTCTGACCACTAACTGCAAAAGTTCTTGAAGAGCTGGTGTGATTAGATTAGATACACCTAAATAATTTTTCTTTTGCCATATAACACAACATGAACACGGGGGTTCTGTCTACCAAATTATCTAATACCCTTAATTGAAATGAAAAAGATACCTGAGAAAAATGTCTATGCATATATTCTCCATGTGTTATTTAGAATTGTGTTGTTTAATCTCCACATATTGTGGGATTTTCCAGTTCTCTTTCTATTATTGACACTCAGTTTAATTCCATTGTGGTCTAGGCGTAAACATTGTCTGATTTCAGTTCTTTTAAATTTGTTAAGGTGTGTATTAAGAATATAAAATGTAATTTGTTGGTGAATCTTCCATGTGATATTGAGAATAATGTATATTCTGCTGTTGTTGAATCAAGCGCACTGTAGATGTTTTCTATACCCAATTGCTGTGGAGTTCAACTATGTCCTTAGAGATTTTCTGCCTGATGGATCTGTCCATTTCTGATAGAGGAGAGTTGAAGTCTCCAACTATGATAGTGGCTTCATCCATTTCTTTCTGCAATTATATTAGTTTTGCCTCACATAGTGTGACACTCTGTTGTTAGGCATATACACTACAAAAATTGTTATATCTTCTTGGAGAATTGAACCTTTTGTCATTATACAATGTGCTTGTTTATCCCTGATATCTTTCCTTGATTTGAAGTCTACTTTCTCTGAAATTAATATAGCTATTTATGCTTTCTTTTGATTAGTGTTACCATGGTATATTTTTCTCCATTCATTTACTTTTCAACTATATGTCATTATATCTGAAGTAGGTTTACATAGGTTGTCAGTGTTTACTGGTATCCCATACAGATGGGAAACAAAGAATGTTCTATGCTCAGAATTTCTTAGGACATTTCATGGACTGATAGGTTTAATATTTTTAAATTATAGCTCCAACTTTGACTGGAAAAAGATCAGATACATCTTAGGTTAGGTTAGGTTAGGTTAGGTTTTCCCAGAATCAATTCTTGAGAAGAGAATTTATTTATTTGGTTCCTGATCCTAAGAAACACTGGATGAAAAATGGGAAGTGAAAGATAATTATGTTATCAAGCAAATTACCACTGAGATTAATTGGAACCTAATTAGAACTGGAGAAATCTGAGAGCCAATGGAGAATATGGGATTAATAGTGATTCAAGTACTGCTCTATTTACATTTGGGGATGGGGGCTGCCCCCATGGAGGATATCTTCCTCAGCACTTTAGGCCTTTTGTGGACCAACTGGTGTTTGGGAGTTCATGTTTTGCCCATGGTGGGGATGGGGGGAGGGCAGATATTGATGCTGGTAGCTGGAAATCCAATTGTTTTGCACTGAAATGTTAAAGAACTGGCAAGGAAACCAGCAACATTTAATATGCACACAAATCAAGACAGACCTACAGGAGTGATGGTAGTTCAACAAAAAGAACAGGGAAGAGCTTGACTCTATTAACAATCCCTGTTTCTCAAATAACTCGTATTCTTTGACTTTTGTGATACCAGTTCTGCTTATCCTGCTTCCTCTTTGGCCACTAAGTTTTTGTACATTCAGTGACTCTTCCTCTATTCATCCTGTGAATATTGTTTTAGGATTTATTTGATGTAGAAATAGATTTATCAGAAGGATCCTTTCTCCTGAAATTCAGACCCATATGTCTAAAACATCAACTATGAATTCTTACCTGAATATCTTACTGGCATCTTCAACTCAACATTTCCAATACTAAAGTCAGTATGTTAAAACAAATATTTACTATTTTATAAATTTCCAATTTATACATATAGGGTTTCCAGATAGAACACTCAACTAAATGTGAATCTCAGAGAAAAAAATAAATAATTTTGTATATGTTTTAAATTGACCATGAGGCATACTGACACTAAAAAAAAAAAAAAGTATTCATTGTTTTACTGAAATTCAATTTAACTGTATTCCTATATTGATAGCTTCTTTATTTTATTCTTATCTCTTTCTCTCTGTACATGCTTGGTCAATCACCAAATATGTTGCATTTACTTCCTAAATTTTTTCCTACTCTGCTTTGTAATTCTAAACAATTAGTTGCTATCACATATGTTACAAACATTCTAATTGTTGCCTTGATTTCTTAGTTTCTTAATTGACATTTTGTCAAAATTAACTCAAATTTGATCCTGTTACTTCCTAACCCTTCCTATAACCTCTAAATTACATCTGAGTGTCAAGTAAGTTCCCTGCTTTTGGCTCATAAAGTCACCTGGGTCTGTTCAGACTCTCTCTGCAGCCTAATCTCATTTTACGCCCTCCCTGGTAAACCCCACTGCTACTAACACATGAGTCTCTCTCAATTTGCCACAAGGGACACACTCTCTCCTGATTCCAGGCCTTCACAAATGCAACCAAACTTTCTCAGTGACTCTACCTCTAATCACACTAGATCTGGTTTTTCTGCTACAAATATCTTAACTGTTTTTTCATTTTCAATCTTTGCCTTGTTTGTAACTACTAATATAGTAATGTCTTCATTCCCCTCTAGAATTTGAAATCCACAAGCATGTGGATCATATCTATTTTTTTCACTGATTGATCAATATATCTAAATAAATATATGTCTAATGGGTAAATAAATAAATATTATCATAGTGAGTGCTACCAATGAAGGAAAACTGTCCTTCTTAAGTGACATTTTTCTGTATCTAAAATAACTTCTCCATTTTTTTCAGAGCCGTGTTAGCAAGCTGGTCAGCAGATTTCCTGCAAACTCTATGTCTCCATCCTTCCAAAGGACTTCAATACTTTTCAGAAGAAAAATAAGAACTAAAACTCTGAATGGCTTAATTTGGCCTACCCTTAGTATAGTTAAGGAGAAAAAATAATTTCAGACTAGGCCAAGGGGAAAATTACTATATTATTCATTTGAATTTTAGTAAAGACCCAGATGTGAACTAGTAGAGAATATAAAATAGAATATTATGTCCAGATATGAGCAGAAGCAACTGGAAAACCAAAATTGGTGTTGAATAGTACAAGTGTACAAGACTGATATTTTCGGATTGTTTTTGCTTGTACTGATAACTATGCACCATAACTTTCTGTTGGTATTTTCCTATTTTCTAAAGGTCATGATAGTGAGAGAATACTAAAGCAGCCAGTCATTGTAGCATGGGATGCTCTGGCCTTCCAACAACACATACTTCCACTTCCTCTCTATTTTCGTAATTAATTTTAACAAATTTCTAGGCTAGAATTCTAATATCTTAAATTTTATTTTATGTAATGTTAAATTCTGTTTTAACTTCTAAAATAGACCCTAAGTTCTCTTAAAACAAAGATTTTCTCACATAAAATAAAATATTGAAGTTATTAAACTAATTAATAGGAGATTCACAAGCATATTGAAATGTTTTATTTTAACTATTATACATAATTTTATAACCAAAGAGTGCTCAGTAGAGAAAACAAAAAGTCAGTTACTTCTAACAAAAACAATTAATTATTTCCAGGCATTAGATACTTATAAAATTCTCAGAAGGCCCTCAGGGGCTACCCCTGGACCAGTGAGTTGAGGTGACATCCCTTAGATGCTGAGCTGTGGCAGTCAGAAGGATGCTGTTGCCTCCAACTCCGTTCCTTAAAACCAGACTCTCATGTCCACCAAGCAGGTGAATGGAAATCCATCTGCAGAGCCCAGCTGGTGTAACTGTGTGCAAACTCACAGATCATGATCTCTCTGCTAACTTCAACAGCTACAAAACCTGCCTCTGACTCACTTCTACCTTCAAATCTCCCGTGAATGAATTTTGTTGATGGATCAATTTGGTACAATGAATCCTAGCTGTAATGGAATCTAAAAATAATGGCATTTTTAACTTTCTAACATCTTGAATTGGAATAGAATTTAACTAAAATTGAACAAGCCAGTCACAATAATTTCTCTTTCGCTCTTTCTCCTGCTCTTTCTCTCTCCCTCTCTGCCCACCTCTTGCAATATTGATCATGCTTTGTCATTCGCAGGCTTTAGTTTCCTTGAAAAAAATTGAGGTCAAGAGAGTCAAAAGACAAGCCATAGACTAGGAAAAAAAATATTTGCAGAAGGCGTATCTGGTAGAGAACTGTAATCTAAGATGCACAAAGAACACTTAAAATTCAACAATAAGAAAATAAAAACTAGATTTAGAAATGGGCAAAAAATATGAACAGATACCTCACCAAAGATAATATACAGATGTCAAATAAGTATATTAAGCATACAAAATTTCATGTCCTCAAAATCATACATCATTAGGAAATCGCAAATTTAAACAATGAAATACCACTACACACTCAATAGAACAGCCAAAATCTGGAATACTGACAATACCAAATGCTGGTGAGGATATGGAACAATAGGAACTCTGTTTCTTCACTGATAGAAATTGAAAATGGTACAGCCACTTTTGAAGAGAGCTCTGTACTTCTTATAAAAATAAACATAACTTTTATTGCACTCCTGGGTATGTATCACAAATAGTGAAAACTTACGTCCACTCAAAAACCTGCATCTAGATGTTTATAGCAGGTTTATTCAGAATTGCCCAAACCTGGAAGCAACCAAGATGTCCTTCAGTAGGTGAACAGATAAACAGTGATACATTCAGACACTGGAATATTTTTCAGCACTAAAAAGAAATGACCTATTAAGCCATGAAAAGACATGGAGGAACCATACATGCACATTACTAAGTGAAAGAAGCCAATCTGAGAAGGATACCTGTTGTGTGAATCCCATTATGTGACCTTCTGGAAAAGGCAAGCTATGGAAACATTTTAAAAAGTTGGTGCTTTCCATGATTTGGGGGAAGGAGAGAGGAATATGGGGAACACAAAATTTTTAGGGTAGTGAAAATACTCTGTATGATATTATAATAGTGAAGACTTGTCATGATACTTTTGTTAAACCCACAGAATGTACAACACAAGAGTGAATCTTAATGTAAACTATGAATCTTAGGTGACAATTATGTGTCCATGAAGTTTCATTAATTGTAACAATTGTAACAGTCTGGTGTGGGATGTTGATGGTGGGAGAGGCTGTGTGTGGGGAGGGCAAGAAGTATATGGGAACTCTCTGTACTTTCCACTCAATTTTGCTGTGAACCTAAATTGCTCTGAAAAATTTAAGTCTATTAATTTTAAAAAGTGGTTCAGGGGTAGTGAAACCACCAAACATGAGTCTTCTGATTAAATAACTAGAGGAATTTACCTTTAGGATGGCATTTAAAGATGGTAGATTTCAATATATTTTCATTGAATGCAATTGTGTTGAACAAAGTAGATATTTAACTGACATTTAAACATAGATTGGGAATAGTACCAAAATAAAACATCATCTACCCTGTATTTCTCTTAGGGACTTTTAGTGGTCTATTCAAAATCATGCCATTACCATCTGATCTTATCTGAATATCCATCTTACTATTGATGGTGTGGTCTAAGTAAAAGTTGTGAGCTTAGGAATCAACACCACTTTCTATGATATAACAATGAGCTGATATAATTACTGACAAATGAAATCTCAATATTACTTTCTAGATACCTGAATAATGCATAATTAAATAGAGATATGCCCGTATGTTTTCATGATTTGTAATTTGGTGATCTTCATATTAACATGAGAAGGTTTATAATTGTGTTGAAGAATTTAAAAGAACAGCTTTGGTAGGACACAGTATTATCTGATTGGGGGGGCAGTGGAGCACATGGTTTTATGTGTGCTGCTCATTTGCCTTGCTGAAATGAGCAGGTTTTAAGTGGAAGTTCATTTTCTTTGCATTTAAAGCAACTTTTTTATTGGAAAATATTGTGTTTATGTGAGCCAAATGACTGTGTTAAAAGCCCCCAATATTTTACAAATGGTTTGTATATGGATTGAAATGATTAGGGTAAAGAAAGGATACAAGTAAAATTTTTCTATGGAGGAGTTAAAGTACAATGCTCACACATAGACTGAAGAAATCAATGCTCCCTCTAATCTGTTAATGTGATCCTCAATTCGTATCAGTATGCTTGGTTGCATTTGACAATATAGCTATCACAATATTTATATTATGTGTAGATATGTATATTGCTTTAAGGTTCAACAGCAGACTTTCACAATCAAACATCATTTTCAATGATTAATCTTAATAACCTAATTTTGGTATAGTGTCCACTTGAGATAACCTCTTGTATTGTACAAATATTTGCTTCTATTTTGTTTAAATCTCAATGTCCATCATTATCTGAATTAGCTGTGCCAGATCAATTCCTTTTATCCTATTCAATCTAACTAAAGGGCTACCTATTCTTTCAAAGACCCTAATTGAAATTCTAGAAAGCATCTTCCAATATTGTTTTCTTCCCTGCTTCCAACCCTTTTTAGTGTATAGTTTACTTGTTACAAAAACACATCTTGAATTGGAAACAATGTAAGGGAATAGACAAAGCTTCTAAACAGATCACAAAGTTCACGTTTTTGTATGATTTTAAGGACCGTCTCTTACCACTGTTGTTAGCTGTTGTTATAATAGACCATGCCATGGGTAGACACCTAAAATATCTGGCAGTGATTATTTTTCCACCAGAAACTTGATGAGAAAATAGGCAATTGGAATTCAGTAATTTTTAAAAGTAGTTCAGCTGAATTCAGAGGAATCTCCAAATTTTCAGTGAATGTTTAGTAAGGAATACCATAGAAGCCTATTATTAGAATATTATGGTTCTGAGAAGTGCAAAGTGTTGCTCTGAAATTTTCAACAATAGGCTTCATTCAAGTGGTGAATTTATAGCTATAAATAAAGTAGGTTTTCCCATAAGTTTTTCTTAACTTCTATGTGCACAGTGCCACCAACAGGAAAGATACGAGCTATCAAATAGCCATGGCTTTTAAGTTCAAAAGCAAACCATTGATTTTTAATAATCTTGAAAAGTATAATAAGAACTATCTTCTGGTGTGGTATGTTTTTGAGTCATTCTGATCTTGATGCCCAACATCAGAGTTTAAGTAACTTGCTTTCTCTAATATGGATCAACATTCTTCATCAGGTTAACTTGTGGTGGTATTCAAACATGAACCATAGTAAGACTTTTGTTAAAAAATTGTGACCCAGAACATATATTCATGCACCTACATATAAATTGAAATAAAATTTCTAAAAACAATGTTTAAGTTTAATATATGCAATATACTTTGAGATTTCATTTTTCTATTCTATTGCATATTTCTCTGCCTTCTTATGGAATAAGCACTATCCTATAGAAAACCCCTTGAGGTCCTTGTTTACCGTTATAGGTCTGGGGCCTTGGTCAGTGCCAAGTTTATACTAATTAAAATGCATTCAGTAAATGCGTGAATCTTCCTGGTTTCTCAAAATGAGTATCAAAATTCTGCCCATAGAAAACATTTCTTTGAATTTTGAGCAAATAACTTAAGCAATTAGCAATAAAATCAAACGTACTAACGTGTGTAAGCAAGGTTTCTGGGGAATGGAGTCAAGTTAGATAATTAGAAAAACAAACTGCAAAAAGAAGTAAAAAACTCTGAAAGACATAAGCTCTACTAGCAAATAAAAACACTTACCAATCCTTTTCCTTCTGTGTTGTGTTTCTCTCAGTCATTATGTTTGCTCTGAGGTCAATTTCTCCAGGCCTTTCCATATCATGAAGGTGGCTTTGATGTTTCTGATATATGTTAACCTAAAAAAGCAGTTTATAACAGCTAACATAATATAACCTTGAGGAAAATGGTTTTCCTACTGTAACTGAATCAAGTCTAGCCCAAACATACCTGATTTATACTTATATTTTAGCTAAACCTTTTATGACCACAACATTTTAATAGTATTTTTCATTCATAGATATTTAACACTAAACTTGAATTGTTGTGTGTGTATATATAGACACATATTCTATGTATGTATATAGATGGGTATAGATGTATTTCAATAAGAGAAGAAAGTGCCAAATATATATTTACACACTTAATGGATAAAAATATTATTAAAAGAATGTTATATTAATCCTTTTTTCCTTTCACAATGTGTTAAATTTTCAAACAAATTATTAAATAATATTGCTAAGTTCTAAAATTTAATATAATTCATAGTGGAAATAAATACTGTGTATTAAGTGTCAGGCCTTTAAAAAGTCCCAAAGGACAAGGTACACATACTTACCACAAGGGGGCTCAGTAAGGGAAACAAAGGAAAGAGAGTATACTATTTTAAAACAAAGAAATCAGAAAATGCCATTTCATGTGCTCGCTTTGGCAGCACATACACTAACATTGGAACGATACAGAGAAGGTTAGCATGGCCCCTGCGCGAGGATGACACGCACATTTGTGAAGCGTTCCATATTTTTTCTTGTATGAGAACAAAACAAAAAAAGAAAATACCATTTCATAGTTCAAATAACTCTCTGTTTCTAGAAAATAAGAATTTAAAAATGAAGTTTTCTGAAAGTAATTGCTAAGAGCTCGGGCTTATCATGCAGCCTCCCTGTGGGGCAGGGAAACTCAACGGACTTCCCTCAGGTACTCAGGGAGATCATTAATAAGCCAACGCGAATGACTACTGGACTACTCACAAACGATTTTATAGGTTCCGACACATTTCTATAAACTCAAATAAAGGTAAAGGTCTCTCTGAAATGGGATGGGCATAATTAGTGTGGATGATGAGGCTTCTTGACTTTCTCCTCTTCTGTCCCGTTCTTTGAACTTTTCTTCTTCTGAATCTTCCTCTTTCTTTTTGTTATTCTCCTTTTTTCTCCCCCACCTTTTCTTTTCACATCCCTTTCTGTATAAAAATAATAATTTTCATGGTATACTGCGAAGATCAGAGGACCTGGAGGCAGACATATCTCAGTCTGAATTTTAGTTTGTGTGTGACTTTGAATTACTCAGTGTTTATAAGCATCAGTTTACTTATCTGCAAATTTTGTAAGCACCTCCTATAGCAGCGGTTCTCAACCTGTGGGTTGCGACCCCTTTGGGGGTCGAACGACCCTTTCACAGGGGTTGCCTACGACATAACAGTAGCAAAATTACAGTTATGAAGTAGCAGCAAAAATAATTTTATGGTTGGGGGTCACCACAACATGAGGTACTGTATTAAACGGTCGCGGCATTAGGAAGGTTGAGAGCCACTGTCCTACAGGGTCGTGAGAACCGTATATCATATATGTAAAACACCCACCACAGTAACTGGAAAACATTAATTCGTCAATAAATAGTAGATATTTTTATGATGTCATGAATATGAAAATATTGTTAATGAAATGAATTATTTAATATAACTTTTGTTATGTGAGTTTAATGTTCTGAAGCACAATATCCATACAACTTTTGCTACTGATGTCTGAATCTATAAACTTTCCAGTGTAAAATTGAAAAATGATAGGTATATATATATACTGCTGATAAGCAAGCATAGTTAAATATGGAGGAGCCTCAACAGAAAGAATTCCTACACACTTGAAGATTTCAGAAATCAAAGAAAAATGATTTCTTGGTAGAAAGTAAGGAAAATAAAACAAACTAAGGAAGACTCAATTTATTATATAAAATAAGGCACTAAATATTGAACGAAAACAAATATATAGGACTATGAAACATGTTGTTAGATAGTTATAATGGATACATGATATGCATTTATAAAAAACAAACAACTACACAACACAAAGAATGAAGCTGAATGCAAACTATGGGTTTTAGTTAATAATAACCATTGTCATTGGTTCATCAAGTGTAACAAATGTACCACACCAAAGCAAGATGTTAATAATTTGGAAAACTAGGAGCAGGGATAGAGAGAAGAGTATCTGGTAACTCTCTGTACTTTTTGCACAATATTTTTATAAACCTAAAACTTACCTTAAAAATATGTCTATCATTTTTTAAAAAATTTTTTTCTTTATTGATTTTAGAGAGAGAGGAAGGTAGACGGAGAGAGAGATGGAAACATCAATGAGAGAGAACATTGACTGGCCACCTCCTGCATGCCCCCCACTGGGGATCTGGCCCACAACCTGGGCATATGCCCTGACTGGGAATCGAACCGGTGACCTCTAGGTGCATGGGACGATGCTCAACCACTGATTCACACTGGCCAGGCTCTATCATTTTTTTTAAAAGAATCAATACATATACCTGCTCAAACAGAGAATGTCTACTATTTTTTTTTATTGAGGACAGGTATTTATTTCTTCATGCAAAGCATTAAGGTCAAGATTAGACTCTGAGATTTTAAAAAACAATTATATTTCATTGGTATTTAACATCCATCCATGTTTGTTCACTATGGATATTTAAAAATACCTAGATGAGAACTGAGAAAATTTAAGATTTTTTCCACAGACAGCCTAATGTTTAAATTATTACCTATAATAAAACATAATCCTAATATTGACCTATTTATTGGAAACTGTCTCTATTCCAGACACTATGCTAAGTACTTTACAAGCAATATAAAAAGGATTTTCATAATTTCTAAGGTAGAAATCACTATCCAGAGAGTCTTCAACTCTGAGTGATGTTTATGTACTATTAACTTTATAAACTGTGAAAACCAATGCAGTGAATTATTTTAAACATCATTTAAAAATCAATGATTTAATAATAGTATGCATCCTGGGCTTTGTGTATATGTCAGTGTGTGTTTATAATGATAATGATTAAGATGTAGCTATGTTAAATCCATTCCATCAAACATATTTATAATATCTAAGAGATTTATTTTATTACATACTGGTAAATCAGTTTCAACATAAAAATTCACAAGAGACTGCTGGTACTCATTATTTCTGAAACTAGAATAAACATAAATAGTGAAAAGTATTCAATATGTTCCTATTTCGTTTAAAATTTTTCTGTTATACAACATACTTATCCACTTAGTGTGAGAATATTAAATTGGAAATGCCAAGGGACTTGGAATATCAGACTCAAAAATACCATACTTGTCATAAATTAATGATATCTACATGAAAATATTTTATTTGAAAGAATACAAACATGCCACTTTATGTACAGGGCTTAAAAACGTTCAGAAAATTAAGAACCATCAATGGCTTAATTCAACCCTATCATTGGGCACACAAAGAAACTGCGAACTAGAGAAGTCAAGTGCTATGCCAAAGATTGATCTGACCATAAGTAATCCATTTTAACCTAATCAATGACACTGTCCCTCTGGGGCAAAAGAGCGGTAAAGCATAATTGGTTCTCATCGAAAACGAACTAACAGCACAGCAAACAAACCAAAAAAGTCTTCTCTATGGTTTTTGCTTTTTCTCAGACATTTTGTAACCAATCTTTAAAATTTCCACTTTAGGAGTCACATCTCAAATAAATAATAGCACCATAGTTGATAGATACTAGATTCACAATAAATTGCTGCTGTATACAGGTATAATATTAAACTCTGGTTTTTGGCCTTCCATTATTCAGTATGTCAATTCTACATCACTTTATAGGTATTTAAAAAGTAAATATATATATATTTTCAATTCTTGTTAACCCCCCTCCCCTTAATAAGTTGCTGTCTCTCATGACCTTATGTGATCTTATATAAGCTTATGGTTTGAAATTGAACGTCCCAATTAGGAAAGGGAAATACAGAATTTCTCTTTTTAAAGTAAAGACGAGTCTAAGAAAAGGAAACTACTTAATATTTCAAAATATCAACTTACTACAACAAGTACTTTTTTGTTAAAAGTTATTTTGGATCACAAAGCTCCCAAAATAACAGAAACCTTGACAATATAAAGTATTGCTGTTTTTATTCAGTAAGTAATATTTATAATTCATTTTCTCATCTAAAAAAGTCATTGCAGATGTATTGCCAAACTTAGTCTAAGGATCCAGACCACACTGGTTTACCAATTTAAACCTAACCAGAGAAGCTGAGGGGGTGGGGTGAAGCTATCCAAAGCATGTCTGCTTACTGTCCAATGAAGGAAATCGAGGGTCAGTCTGATCCCTTCTAACTATCCATGAAAGCAAGAAGAGAGAGGGTGAGAGGAAGAAGAAGGAGAAGGAGAAGCAAGGAGGGAGTAGGAGGAAAGGGGGTGGGGAAGAGGAAGAAAGAAGGGAGAAGGAAGAAGGGCAAAGAAAGAAGGGGAAGAAGAGAGAGAGAGAGACAGAGACAAAGAGCGACACTCTATGGACTATGTTGTCTCCATTGCACACTGATTAATAGAGTTATGTATTCCCTTTTCTGTGTGGCTCATGAATGTCCTTCTCTGCTCAATTTAGCAATCAACTACATTACTCCTCTCCCCAAGGGAGAGAAGAAATGAGGAAATGGAAAACTTGGCATGAAGTGATAACTCCCAAATACTTTCTCTAGGGGTATAAAGAGTCTATAATAGGTAGAGAATAAAGTCTCCCATAAAACATACTCCTGGTTTCATTTAATATACTTTATAGTTATTTGGTAACTATTAGCAAAAAAACAAAAAATAAATTTTAATTAAATTGTTCTAGTTAGATGAAAAAGTTTTATGAATAGGAATATTTCCTCATCTCTTACTATTCTGATTCATTGTTCTCAAGGAAACTTGCAGAAATTGATTAATGGAGAATATTATGTTTTCCACAGTGTGATTTTATAGATACCGCCTAAAAATATTTTATTGACTTCTGATTATTTTACACCACAAAGCACATAGCAATTTTACTAAGTTTCTATTGGGTACATCTCCAAATAATGTCTGCGACATTTTTCACAATGCCTCTATCTACAATCAACTCTACATTTTCACACAAGATGGTTTCTTTTAAGGAATAACATAATTGGACTAATTAGGTTTCCTGACATTTTCTGAAATGGTGGAACTTATAGCAGGTAAAATTGCTACTCCAATGGACTTCACAACTCTTAAAAAACCAAATCGGAAAAAAAAATCCTGTAGACTGGAATAGCAAAGCATTACTAGTTAAAAAACAAACCAAAGAAGGAAGTAGAGTGAGAGAAACTGCAAAACATAGTAAAGATTTTTTTTTTAATTTCAAAAACATTTTATAGACTGACCTGAGGCCAAGCAATAAAAGCAGAGAGGAAAATAAACTGAACAAATAAACTAGGTAATCTAGATGAAGCAAAGAAACTTCACTTTATAAATCATTAGGAAATACCACGCATGAAGAAAGGGGAGAGAAGAGAGTTATGTTGCTAGATCCTTCTTCCAGCTTAATTAAATAATATTTATGTTTTTGTTGTGTCTAGTTCTTTCTGGATTGAAAAGGTAAAGATTATCTATTTCCCCATGGTCGCATGGAACCAAGATGTTGTACATACATGAAAATAACATGTTAGATTATGAAATCTTTGCTCTCTTCAAACTTGAGTTCAAAGTTGTTTTAGAAGAAAACAGAATTACATTGAGACATAAAAGTGTATATATTCATGTTTTTAAAAAGCTTAATATATTTCTAGCTCAAAGATCCTATTTATTTGAGTTTCACTATAATAATTATTGTCGATATTATTTACATAATCAATCTGTACTGTCTTGCTGTCTTTATGGTTAATTACAAGTAATTTCAACTTCCATTAACTTCATCTAATTATTAAAAATTAAAATGTTGTATATTATAAGGGTAATAAGATATTTATATTCTTGAATTAAAAATAAAAGTCCTTTTACTGTTAGCATATAAAGCCAGCAAATAAAAATGTTGATTAGTAACTCCAATCCTAAGAAACTAAATTAAATGAACTGTCATGTGTTCCCAAATACACATTGTTTAAATCTCTAACAAAGAGAGCTATCCAGAATGCAAAGAGCAGACCAAGTATGTTTGAGAAGGTAGAAAGCCAGCTGGAAGGTGGAGGCTGCATAGCAAACACATTTCCTTGGACATCCTTGTGCCCAGTTGGGCTGAGACAAGGGAAACATTGGTAATGCCGATGCTTGATGGTGGGCTTAGCACATAGAAGGTACTCAAAAAATAGTGTTCTGTAAAAGCTGTTGAATTAATTTATTTTTGTTTTGTCAGAAAGATAACTGACTATGTAAATGTGAATGACAATTTGCCTCCTTGATACTAACAGTTCTGCTGTGTATAAAAATTAAGTTATATATCAGATAAGGGATTAATTTCCAAAATATATAGAGTGCTCATACATCTCAACAAAAGGAAGACAAAAAACCCAATTAAAAAATGGGCTGAGGAACTAAATAGACACCTCTCCAAACAGGACATACAAATGGCCAAGAGACATAGGAAGAAATGCTCAACATCACTAATCATCAGAGAGATGCAAATTAAAACAACAATGAGGTATCACCTCACACCTGTCAGAATAGCCGCCATCAACAAAGCATCAAACAACAAGTGTTGGCGAGGGTGTGGAGAAAAGGGGACTCTAGTACACTGCTGGTGGGAATGCAGACTGGTGCAGCCACTATAGAAAACACTATGGTGTTACCTCAAAAAATTAAAAATTGAATTACCATTTGACCCAGTGATCCCACTCCTAGGAATATACCCTAAGAAGCCTGAAACACCAAACAGAAAGAATATATGTACCCCCATGTTCATAGCAGCGCTATTTACAATAGCTAAGATCTGGAAACAGCCCAAGTGTCCATCAGTAGACGAATGGATAAAAAAGCAGTGGTACATGTACACAATGGAGTACTATGCAGCTGTAAGAAAGAAAGATCTCTTATCCTTTGCGAAGACATGGGAGGACCTGGAAACTATTATCCTAAGTGAAACAAGCCAAGCAGAGAAAGACAAATATCATATGATCTCATTTATTTCTGGAATATAATAAACATAACAGTCTGAGGAACAGGGTAGTTCCAGAGATGTGGAAGTAGGGTACAGACTGAAAATTGCAAGAAGAGGGGGTGGGGGAGGGGAGCGATGAACCACAGAATTTATACACATGTACTCATAACCAATGGACATGGACAACAAAACTGGGGACGGGCGGGGGGGGGGGAGAGTGACAATGGAGGGAAAAAGAGAAACATCTGTAACAAAATTAATAAAAAATTTTAAAAAAATAAATAAAAAATAAATTAAAAAAATTAAGTTACTTAGTAAACTTTTATAAATTATTTAAACATATGAACTTGAAGTTTCTTTTATGATTATATCGTTATATGCACACAAATAAAAATGTTATAATCATTACATTTTGAACCTAGAAAAATCAACACAATTTTTCCATTATCAAATGTAGTTTAAGAGTTCATGAGATAAAATTTCCTCAAAACAATGTTTAAAGAGTTATGAGCTTTACCAAGGTTGTCCATCTCTAGTTCTGTTATGATTTTAAATACATTACAATACATATTTTTCACAATATTATTTGCTATGGACTCCCTAAGAAATTTTATCACAGAGATAAGATTCTAATGTTAATAACTCTGTTATAGGTATGTCATATATATGTACACATAATCTCTGCAACTAAATTTCTTCCAAGGGAAATCTGAGGATATGGATAACAGTAGTTTCCTAAGCTGGCCTCCCAAAATACAAGGCAATAAAACGTTTTTTCTTGTGAAAAAACATGATAATATTTACTAAAAAGTGTAATTCATATCATTGTCATCTGATAATGCCAGTGTTGGAGGAAATTATTTTCTTCTTATGGGTTTTACATGGTACAAGTTTGATAAATAAGAGACATTAATTAAAGATCACAAAGAAAGTGAAGCACCAATTTCTCAGTTGAATATGAGACAAATGGATATTATATTTAAAAAATAGCTATAAAATGCACTTGAAGTAAGTAAACTCAATTTTTAATACATTAATAGAGTTGCATAACTATCACCAACAGCAAGTTTTAGAATATTTCTATAACCCCTCCAAATTTCTTCATGCCCATATTGAGGTGAATCCCTGTCCCGTGTCCAGTCCCAGGCAACCACTGGTCTGATCTCTGTCTCTAGTGATTTGCCTTTTCTGGAAATCTCACTGAAGTTGAATCTCACAGTAAGAATCTTTTGTGTCTAGCTTCCATCACTTAGCAAAATATTTTTGAGGTGCATCCAGGTTGTAGCATGTTTCAGTACTTTGTTCCTGTTTATTGCTGAATAGCACTCTACTGTATACTCATACTGTGTTGATGGACATTTGGACAGTTTCCGGGTTTGGGCTATTAAGAATAATGTTTCTTTAAACATTCACATCAGTCTTTGTGAGGATATATTTTTCATTTTTCTTCGCTAGGTGCCTGGGAGTGGAAGTGCTACATGATATATGGTAAGTTTATATTTAACTTTTTAAGAAACTGCCGAAGTATTTTCCAAAGTGGCTATATCAATTTATATAACCACTAGAAACAGATGCATGCTCAAATTTCAATACATCATCACCAACACTTCTTACTGACTTTCTTTTTGATTATAACCATCCTAGTGGGTGTGAAGTAGTACCTAATTTTAGCTTTATTTGTATCCCTATAACAATTAATAATGTTTAGCATCTTTTCATGCGATTGCTGGCCATTTGTATATCTCCTTTGAAGAAATTTCTCTTTAAATATGTGCCTTTTTTTAAACAGATTTTTAAAAAATTGTCTCGTTAATATTGTTAGAGGAGTTTTTTTTTTTTTTTTTTCTGGTTTTGGTTTGTTTTTGGCTTACACAACAAACATTTATTTCTCACAATTGTGGAGGCTGGAAGTCAGAGATCAGAGTGCCATCTTGGATGGATTCTTGCTCAGGACCTTCTCATGACCCATTTACCTCACAAAGGCCCGACCTCCAAACACCATCACATTGGATTTAGGGTTTCAACATAATTTTGGGGGCATAGTCATCCATAACATTTGATAATTTTATTAGAACAAGACATTTTATTACAATCAGACAGAAAATTTGTACTTGTTTAACAAATACACAAATAGCCCATCCCGACTTAAAGTTTTAAGAGAAATATAAAACTATGTCACAGAAACAAATACAGCAGTAAAAAAATTCACTCCCACAGATGTGATGACTTTTGTAATGTATGACCTGAACAACTGTAGGAGACCATCTTTAGTTTATTCAAAATTTAGTAGTCCTTCTATAAATCAGACATTTTGCTAGCTGTTGGAAATACAAACATGAAATAGATGTACCTCTGATATTCAAGGTACTCACTATAGAGCAGACTTAATTTCTATGGTTTTTCAAAAATATTTTCTAAGAAAAACAATGTTTTCATTCATTCATTCATTCATTCATTCATTCATTATCAAAAAATAATTGTGAAGTATCTTTTAGGTGTACTACTATTGTTCTAATGTTGGGGAATAAAAAGTGTTTTTCTTATTGCAATATACATTAAAAATTACTTGCTTTGTGTATTTCCATATGTTCCTACTTTGGGGGTAATATCTATAACATCTTACTTTGATTTTTATATTCTACTTTCAAGGCAGCTAAGTCCATGCTACAACATATGGTTACCATTGTAATTAACCTAGTTATTAATAACAGGAAAGGAACAAAGGGAAGGCCAAATATTACAGGCATGTCATTTGGGCAGCTTTTCCAGGAAACTTTAACACTCCTCAGGGAGCCACTGGTCTATTCCCCATAGATCCCTGGGGGAAGGGACTGGACTGGGAAAGAATGGACACATGTCCAGTAAAGTCTGGGTGAAATAGGGAAGGTATTTGCCTGTTAGTCACACCTGGGAACAGGTCATTGACCAGAGTAGGCATGGCCACTGCAAGCATGGGAAGATCTGAGATATTCAGTCTCCTAAGCAAAGAAGTTCACTCTCCTGGTCCCTCTTGGTTCCCCTTGGTTGACTCTGGCCTGCGGGGCTCTCATGCTCCTGCTATCTTGCATTCACCCAGGCTTACTCTACACAATGGACTAATGGACTGCAACTAGCCTAATGCTAAACCAAACCCAGTGCCAACACGGAATGGAAACTCATGACACTGAATCCCCAGATGCACTTCTCCCAGGACTGGATTAAGGAAAATGGGACTTTGGAAACCCAGGGATGTAATTCCACATAAATAAAAACCACTCATCCTCCCATGTGAGTCCCAGAAAATTATTTTTCTTGACTTATTATAAGGATACCACTCCCAGCACTCAGTGAGGAAAGGGATACCCCACTTCCACTGATAACAATACTGTAATATGAAGGATCAGTGGAAAGCTTTCAAATGGTTAAAATAATACAATGCCAAGTAACAAAGTAACAAAAAAGGGTGTTTTTTTTTTTGTTTTTTGTCCTTTGGTGTAGGGCTTGTCCGAATGCCTTATAATTAACAAAGCATGGTTATAGAAAGGGAACTCTTACAGCTTACTATATGACTGTCCAGCTTCTCTAGCACCAAAAAGAGAGACTCTCAAAAGGTCAACACTTAAAAACTAAAACCAGTATAAATGGAGAACATATTCACTAATAAATTCAATAAAAAAGAATCATAAATTCTTTTATAATAATCTCTCTACTGAATATAGAATCAGTATAGGATATAAATGTGATTTCTAATGTTCCCCACTGATATTCCCTTGAGGGATAAATCTGAAAATAGTTATACCACAGTGTGGCTTACTTTCTACAAGTAGATTCTCTATCATGAAAAATGCTTTTTAAAATGGCACTGCTTGGCTTACCTGGTATGAACAAGAATTTCTCCCACTAGGGACAGGGACAACGGATGTCACACTGTGATAGCTTGAATATATTGATAAAAATTATTATTTGCATATTTGTTAGGTTCCACTCTGACAATCTGAATTGTCCTGTTAATATTGAGTTAGAACAGTTCCTTACATATTCTAAATATAGACCCTTTATGATTTGCAAATATTTTATTTCAGCCTATGGTTTGTGTTTTCATATTCTTATTGATAATCTATTCATTCTTTGTCATATAAACAAAAATAAATTTTATTAATCTAGCAAGGTAGAAGTAACATGGAAATCACCCTTTCAACATTAAAGTTAATTTATTGCTTCAACTTAAGTCCTTCAAGAACTAAAATGTAAACAAATTAAAATATTTGACATTATAGATATATTGAAATGTCTTAAATCATTTGAGTTTCTTTAATGATTTTCATAGGCTATTTCTTGAAATAAAATATTATAGCACAGGAATAAATTAAGGTCTATTTGGAGTGTTCATCCATGAAATCTTCATTACTTTAGTTCAACTAATATCTATTAACACTTAATTGAGCTTTATTGCAAGCATAAAAAGGCTAAGTAATTTGAAACTAAAATATATGAACTAAAAACAGGAAATAATTAAATCTTTTGTATAAAAATATATTATCAATCATCTGTTTCTAAGGAATCTTACATAGCAATACTTTCAGGTTCTGAATTTTCAGTTTCAAAGTTCTTAATCCCTCACACTAGTTGATCACTGAGCATTCTTTGTGTTTATACATTACTAAAAGTAGGGACAGAGCTTCCCATGTTGCACGCTAGGTGGAAACAGGGACTGTTAGGTCATACTTCAACTAGACTAATCCAGATAACAGGTCATATATCTAATGTTTGATGTTTCCCTTGTATCAGTGCAACATATAAAATATGAATTTCCTTGCCTTTACCATATACAGTGTGGTTTATGCTTGATAAACAAATAAATTTTCTACAAGCCATGTGGATAGAATTTATAGATCATAGGATGTCAGATGGAAGGGAAAGAAGGTTAATTTTTAAACAGGTTGCCTTTTCCATACCATATATTTAATCATATTATATCAGCAGTCCCCTGTCTAATTAATATATGCATAGACATTGTTCTCAGATAAATTTTTCACTTCAATTAAGGGTATTAGGTAATTTGGTAGGCAAAGTCCTCATGATCATGTTGCATTATATGGCAAAAGAAAAATTATTTAGGTGTATCTAATCTAATCATACCAGCCGTTAAAAAACTTTTGTAGTTAGTGGTCAGAGAAGTTAAAATCACAAGAAAGATATAAATGTGCCATTGTTGCTTTGAAGCTAGAAGAGACGATGTGGAAAACATGAGAGGAAATGAACTTGGAAAAGGATCCCAGGTCCCAGATTTAGCCTCCATAGACAGACAACAGTTTGGGGATCATCAGAGGAAAAGGGGGTGGGGGAAGTACGAGAGGGTAAAGGGGGGATAAATGGTGATGGAAGGAGACTTGACTTTGGATTGTGAACACACAATGCAATATACAAAGGATGTATTATAGAATTGTACTCCTGAAACTGATACAACTTTATTAACCAATGTCACCCTAATAAATTCAATAAAAAAAGAAGATAAAATAAACAAATTTAATGCAGTTTTATTTTTACCTTGAAGAAGAGGAAAGGGTGAATTGACATTATTCTATTAGTTTTCTATAGCTGTATAACATATTATTATTACAAATGCAGCCACTTTAAGTAACACAGATCTATTATCTTCCAGTTTGGGTGTGTCTTAAACTGATGAAGTTTCTACAAAATGCTACAGCAACCATTATATTTGGTTGTCAGCTCTGAGAAGATTTCCTTGTGAGATCAGAAATATGTCAAGGATGCCAAATGTTAGCACTGGTCCACCATAGAAGTCTTAACCAGCAAAACTAGTGAAAAAAACAATTTTTTTAAGTTTAAAAATTGGAAATGAAAGTAAAAACAAACTCAATTTTTCACAAGTAACATAATCATGTATGTAAAACATAAATATATATGTAAGCAAGCCATTTAGAATTAATAAACAAATTTAGCAAGATTGAGGAATAAAATGTAAAAACACAAAATCAAAGATTTTTTTAAAGGACACACACTTGCTAAACTAGATAGCATTAAGACTTAAGTTCATCAAAAGACAATATTATGGTTAGCATCACCAGTGATAGAATATGGATAGTATGTATCTTTTTTCTTTTTTTAATTTTATTTTTCAATTACATTTGACATTAAATATTCTTTTTAAAATTTATTTAGTTAAATCCTCACCCGAGGATATTTTTCCATTTATCTTCAGACAGAGTGGGAGGGAGGGGGGGAGAAAGAGAAAGAGAGAGAGAGAGAGAGAGAGAAACATCGATGTGAGAGAGACACATCAATTGGTTGCCTCTCGCATCACCCGACCAGGGTGGGGGACCGAACCCAAACCGAGGTACGTGCCCTCGATCGGAATTGAACCCGAGACTCTCTGATCTGCAGGCCAATGCTCTAACTGCTGAGCCAAACTGGCCAGGGTGGATAATATATATATTTTGACATGATGTGATTAAAAGGGGACTTCAGCCCTGGCCGGTTTGGCTCAGTGGTTGGAGCATTGGCCTGCGGACCAGAGAGTCCTGGGTTCAGTTCCCGCTAGGGGCACGTACTAAATAAATAAATAAATAAATAAATAAATAAATAAATAAATAAATAAATAAATAAATATAAAAGGGCACTTCACTTCTGTGGTGTTCTTTCCAGAAAAGAAAAAAAACATCACATCATAATAATAATGATAAAAACATAAGACAAAAACAGCTTGACAGGTATTCTAGAAAATACCCAATCAGAACTCAAAACTGATGAAGTATGAAAATAAGGAAAGACTGAGAAAGTATCACAGAACTGTGGAAACTAAAGAGGCATGGCAACTAAAGTAATATGGTACCCTGGACTGTAGAGAATAAAATCAGGGAAAATAACGTGAAAACCAAATAAAGTCTGACACGTAATAAGTGCAGTTTTGACAAGTGTACTACTGTAATGTGAGATGGTAACTGGGGGAAACCGAAACTTGGTGAGTAGTATATGAGAATTCTGTGTTATCTTTATAACTTTCCTATAAAATGAGTTTTTTTTCCAAAATGAAAAGCGTATTACAAAAATAAGAAGAAAAAAAAAGCCAAAGTGGGGAAGTTATTTAGGTACATGTTACAAAGAATTTGTATCCTGAATATATAAAACCTCTCAAAAATCAAAAAGAAAAGGGCAGAAACCTGCTAGAAATTAGGCAGAAGAATGAGCATGCACTCCACTAAAAAGGATATTCAAATCTAAAATAAATATATATAAACATATTGAGAAAAAAATAAATAAATAGAGCAGTAATTACAAATTAAAATTACCAATGAACCTTTGCATATATTCCAGAATGGTCAAATGAAAATGTGTTGGTGGCCCACCTGGTGTGGGTTAGTGGATTGAGCATCAATAGACTGAGATCCCAATTGAATTCCCAGTGAGGGCACATGCCTGGGTTGCAGGTTCGATCCCCAGTAGGGGGCGTGCAGGAAGCAGCCCATCACATTGATGTTTCTCTCTCTCTCTCTTCCTTCCTCTCTCTCTAAAAAAATCAATAAAAACATATTTTAAAAAAATAAAAATGTGTTGGTGAAAAAAGGCATACCAATTGCTACTCTCTTACAGGCTGTAAGAATTTAAATTGGTACAGTCATTTTGGAAAACTATATCTAGAGAAACCAAATATGTGCATAATCTACAACTCTGGAGTTTCCTTCTATATATATAACCAAAGGAAATTAGTACACTTTGCACCAAAATACATGTATTAAAAGCACTATCTGAAGTAGGCAAAACTTGGAACAACCCAGTATTTCACACAATACCAGAATGAATAAGTAAATATCCATAATAGTATTACCATGATGAGTTGAAAATAAAAGACCTGTAAACTACATGCAACACTTAGGTAGATCAGACATAAAAGAATGTCTGTTATGATTTCATTTACATAATGCTCAAAATTAGAAAAAGATAATCTATGGTATTAGAACGAGGGAGTGCTTACCTTTGGGGAAAAAAAATAGTGATGTTATTGTTTTGTATGCTGATTTAATGGGTGTGTTCATTTAGTGAAAATGTAACAAGCTATACACTTATAATTCATACGATTTTCTTTATGCTATAGTCAATGAGATGTTTAGGGAAAACTGCATTTTTCTAATAATTGATCTTTTTCTTTTCTTACCTAAAACAAACAAAAAAAAATAAGTTATGGAAATCAGACTCCTTTATTTATGAGCTGTGAGACCTTGAAGATTTCCCTAATCTCTCACAGATCATCACTTTCCCTCATTCATAAAATTAGTATAATAAAGGCTATCTATAAGGTTTTTTATGAGAATCAATTCAACTAATGAACATATTTTAAATGAACTAATAAATGCAAATAAAAATCACAATATTTGACATATAGAAACACCGAAGGAAGGTTAGTTTACTTCCTTCCATACTGTTCATCATGATTAGTTTACGAAACATTTTGGAAATAACACAGAGCCCTGGATTCCATTATCATCACAAAGTAGCTAACATTTCCCTAGATTTCAATCCTCAGCTAAAGGCCTTCTAGCATTCTTGTTTATAAGAAACCTATTGATTCTCACAATTTTATTATATTTCTTCCTTTTCCAAATTTTTCTTGCCTTTAGCTTATTAGTGATGGAAAAAAAATTCAATGAACACAATACAAGAAACTCCAGGTAATTTTTACTTATAATTTTGTTTTGCTTATTTTCTACCTCCTTTCTTTCCAAAGCTTCTAAATCTATTTATTTCCTTCACTGTAGCTACTTTGTCCAGATCGCAAGCATATTTCACCATAGCAACATCTTTTCATTGTACCCCTTGATTTTAAAACACCACATCAATATCAGCCACTTAGGATTTCATTCAATTAAATTCTGACAACAATTATGTCTTACATTTGTGAATGCACCATGAACTCTCCTAAAGTTTAAAATAAGTGTACTTATAAATATGTATTCAGGGTAGCCACAATCTTAAACTATAGACTCAAATAAATATGTAGCTTTTCTGATGATTATATCAGAAGCTACTGAAGATCAACATGATTAAACTGCTCTAAAGTTTGATCACGGTAGAATCAATATTTGATCACAGTTGAATCAATATTTAGGTTATTTTTAAATATCTATTAAGCTTCTATATGTGCCTGACAACAGCTCTTGTATTTAACTCTAATGTATAGGTCATAACACTTTTTATTTTAACTAAAATGGTTAAGTATTCACCATATTCATTTAAATTATAGTATCACAGAGCTCTGAGAAACATTATCTCTAATCTTTCCTGAAACAAGAACTGATAACAATGCAGAATAAATGCTGTTGGCATATCCATGACAGGGTAGCTCTTATTAATGCCAAAACTTTCTTAAGTTGCTGCTGAGGAAGATACAGTTCAATAAATTAGAAGTACAAGGAAGCAGAGCGAATCCCTGCCAGCAATGGAATGTTTACATGATTTATTTGCCACACACACACAAAGCTTACTAGAGAGATTACAAAAAAAGCTAACCATGAAATATCATGCTCTAACACTTTGTCCCTCTAGAATTCAGAAACAAAATTCACCTGCACTGAAATTAACCAAATATTGCCATTGTTTTAAAGGCAAAACATGCCTATGACAAAGGAAAATCAGAAGAATTGGACTTCCACAACTATTGTTTTGAATATTCTTTCCACATTCTGGGCCTTTATTCAGAAATGATAGAGTGAAGATAGCTTTAAAGAAATAGGTAAACAGGCAGGCAGATGCAGATATCTGACTATACATACAATTTTTAAGAAGCTCTCATCATTATTTTAAAACATTTCTTTCCAAATAAGCATTTAATGTTATAAATGTCTAATAACAGTTTTTACTGGTGTGCTTTGTGTTCACTTTCATTTATTTAAAAATGTTTTTAATATCTCTTGTGATTTTTCATATTTCACCTAAGCTTAAATATGAAGTCCATTGATTAATTTAGAACTATTTGGACACTTTCCAGATATGTTTCTGTTGTTTATTTCTTATTTAATTGTGTTTGAATGAAAAACATACACACGTTTTTGCTTTTCTTAAAGAGGAGAGTTTGGTTCTACATGGGCAATCAGAGAAGACAATGGATCTATATCTTGCTTGCAGTGTATTAGTTATTGATTGCTAATATTGTGTAACAATATTACCAAAATATTAGTTATTGATAGTTAATATTGTGTAACAATATTACCAAAAATAACACATTTATTTTCTCTGTTTTTTTCAAGTCAGGAATCTTGGTACAACTTAGGTGTATCCTCTGCAAAGCTGTGATTACGGTGTCAGCCTTGGCATAAGGGGTGGTTGTGGTGGTGGGGGTTGTTTCACTGGAATGCTTGACTAGGGAAGGATCCATTTCCAAGCTACTTCATTCAGGTTGTTGATGGAATTCATTCCTCCATGGCTTCCAGACTAAGGGTTTCATTTTCCTGCTGGCTATCCACTAAAGGCCATCTTAAGTTTCTAAAAGCTGCCATATGGGATTCTTTAACATGACTGATGCTTGCTCAAAGCCAGCAATAAAATGCGGATTCCAACAAAAAGGACAATATAATCTTGTGTGTGTGTGTGTGTGTGTGTGTGTGTGTGTGTGTATCAATATCACATACACCCCATCACTGTTGCCACACTGTATTAGTAAGCAGTTAGTCACAAGTCCTGCTAACACTAGGGCATGAACATCAAGAAGTAGAGATCATGGTAGCTACCTTGAGCCTCACACACACACACAAACACACACACATCCCTGCTAGATATTTTCCAAATAATCTCTTTTATTCTTTGTGTGTCATTTTAGAGAGCTTCAACTGCTTTGTCATCAAATGTAATGACCTTTTCTTCTGTTGTTCCTCAGCTTCTGAGAGGGAGTAAAAGAGAGAGAGAAAGACTGATTCACAGTCAGTATTCAGCCAAAGACTCAGTCAAGGAGTCACCTGTACTGACCTATGCATTGTCTAGGGGAGCTGCGGGCCTAACTGCTGCCACCAGCCTACGAGGAGAGACAGAAGTATGTGAAAATGTATGCGTGTTGTAATAGCCCCTGGTGCCCTGCACACAGTTCCTGAGTAGAGAAGAAATATGGTGTCTCCTTTACTTACGCCTTCACACAAAATGTCTCTGGTTGTCTATGCCATTTCAGAACTGCGCAGAGAGGAGACTTCAGGGAATGAGGTTATAGCTTAGCTAAGTTGACACAACACACAGGCACTACACTGACTTTTTACTAGAAGGTTTATAGTCTTAGCTTTTTACATGCAGCTCATTCATGTATCTCACATTCATTTTTGTATATGGTGTAAGTCATGGCATTTGTTTGAGATTCTTTGTGTGTGTGTCATCTGATCATCCACTCTCAACCATTTGGACAAGGGATTTTAATTTCATTGTCGAAATACATTCGTGCTTTTGTCAAGAATCACTTGACCACATATGTATGTATTTATTCTAAAGTATTTATTCTGATTTGTTAATTATTATGTCTATCCTTAGGCCAATAGCACATTATCATGATTTTTTTTTTTGTTAGTATTATGAGAAATGTTGCAGCTAGTTACACTAAGGTCTCCAATTTGCATTTTGCTTTTACAAGAATATTCTGGCTGTTCCAGGTCTTTTTCTCTTCCATATACATTTTAGAATAAGTGCATCAATTTCCATTTAAGAAAATCCTGCTTGAATTTTAATTTCGATTGCATTGAATCTAAAGATTAACTTGGGAAGAAATTCTATCTTAACAGTGGAATTAATCTTTCCACTCATTTATTCTTCTTAAATTTCAAAAATGAGCTGTCAGTGTAGAATTCTTACACATGGTGTATATTTATCATCGTTATTTTGTGTCCTTCTTTTCTAACTTTAATAAGTGGTTTGTCTGTGTTTCTGCAAAGACATGTATTCCAGATACTGGGTATGAAAGAAATGAAGTGACTAAATCTACCAGTGAGTGTCCTCTTTCCCACATGTTAGGAAGACACCATATCTAAATAAAATCGTGTTTGTGTTGAGCTAGAACTGTATCCAGTACCAGTAAAAGTTTGTTCTCCACTGTTTGTCTTTAGTCATTGAGCATGGCTTTCCTTAAAGTTTATTGAGAGCTCAGAGAGTTTGAAACTGGAGCACTGAAATTTCTATCACATGGCTATTTTGATATTGGTTTTTCAGCCTCTCTTATAGATTCAAAATTCCCTCTGTTTTTTTGTTTGTTTTTAGGTCTTCTCCCTCTAGCAAGAATTTGTGCCCTAAGTACATAGTGATAATGAAATTCCCTCTGCCTTACAAGTTCTGTATCACTCAGTTTCGTTTGAAACCTAAAATTTACCAAATAGCTTATGATGAAAACTGACCTTCTTTGATCCTTCTGTTTTCTGTTCAGTTACACCAGACAAACATGGCCGTCAGGATCTGTTTCACTTCACTTCCAAGTAGAAGCCTGCCTGGTTATCTTCCGTAATGTGGTCAGGCTTCATCCAATGAGCTGCCTTAAGAGGAATGACTAACGTTTCCTAAAGAAGAAGGAACTATCCTCAAAACTGCAACATGAAAACACTACCTGAATTTGTAGCCTGCTTCCCTATGGACGTTTGAGTCAAGACTGCAACCTCAGCTTTTATCAAAATATGCAGTCTGCCAGGCTTCCTGCAATTTGGCCAGCTCTCACAGTCTTATGAGCCAAGCCAATTCCTTGAAATAAGTCTATCTGTATCTCTGATTGGTTCTGTACTCCAAAGAACTCTGACTAACACGGTCTTGGTGAGAAGGAAAAAGAGATGAACTAGTTTAGTTCCTTCTTTAGAAAAGAGAAATATTTATATCTTTGACGTTTAGTACAGCCTAAAGTTCAGGAGATTTTACATAGAGAGAAGCAGACAAAGGAGAAATTGCCACCCTGGTCCCGATTCTGGGAAAACAACCATGCTGTGATTTTCAGAAAGGACATTGTAGATCTCAACAGGTGGAATCTTCTGGATGCTAAGGCAGCAAAAGTATTCTGGACACTGGCCAGTGAATTCCCTGGACAGGAATCTCGGTTCTAAGAACCCAAGTATATCAGGATTAATGGAGACAGCAAGATTTTATTGACAGTTCATGGCTTGGGAGATTGTCAGAAAAAGACTGAAACTTACTCAAGGATTCCCCAAATTCCCAGATAAGAAGGCCAGGCTAAGGTGGAACTGGATATTCTTAAAATCAATGAGCCAAGCAAGAACACTTCTCTGCAAGTTTAAACCAATGTAGTCTAGAACAAAATACCTATCCCAGTGAGGTGTAAAAGACAATTATTATTCATGGCTGAAGTTTTAATACTGAAAGGTATTTTGAAAGAAGATTCACATATGGTAGCAGAGTAAGGTATACATTTCTATGCCTAAGCTAAGACTATTAGAATATAATAAAGTAAATAAAATAAGAAAGAAATAAACACTGCTTTAAGTTGGGGACACTGAAATACCAACATTTTGTATATATTTTATTTATTTATTTTTTAATCCTCACCCGAGGACATGTTTACATTCATCTTCAGGCAGAGAGGAGGGAGAGAGGGAGGAAGAGAGAGAGAGAAACATAGATGTGAAAGAGACACATCGAGTGGTTGCCACCCACAAGACCCCAACCAGGGCCAGGGACAAACTGCAACCGAGGTACGTGCCCCTAGCAGGAACTGAACCCGGGCTTCTTTGGTCCGCGGGCCAATGCTCTAACTGCTGAGCCAAACTGGCCGGGGCTTATATATATTTTAGGAGGTACTTCACATGTCCATTAAAAGATACTTGTTTAAAAATCACCAAAATCTTCTTCCGACATGACTCTCTGTTCTTTAAGTTTTACTATTAATCAGTAACATTACCTAAAAGAAAAAAAAATCTACCTTCTCAATGTAGGAGGTATTGCAATTAAACCATAGAAAAAGCTGTCTACACACTAGTACACTCCAGCTGAATATTAAATATATATATATATATATATATATATGGAAGATTCCCTAGAGCAGATGAGCTTTTTAATCATAGTGTTTGACTTTCCATATCTGATTTGTTTCTCCTTCTATGGCAGGAGGGTGGACTTGGTTGCACATTTTTCTCTAATTTCTTGATAAGCAATACTATCAACCTGACAGCCTGAATTGATTAAATAACCCTATTAACATGCAGATATAACCACTGCCTTTAAGAGTCTCTGAGGCTAAAATTAAATGCAAATTAACAAGGGCCCACACCCCTCTTCAGCTTCTTTCCTCTCAGGCAATTATTACATACTGCCTTGTGGAGAAAGACAGTGTACTTACAAATCACATTTATTTGTTTTTATTTTACTGGTCCAGTAGAGGTCAGATGAGATCCAGCCAGGAGAAGAATAATGAAAGATCATAGTAAAAGCAAGCCAAAATCAGATTTAGGAAAAAAAAAAAAAAAAAAGTATAAAAGAGTCCAAGAAATATGCAAGTTGAAACAGAAAAATTCAGAGTTTAGGGAAGTTGGAAAAAAGCAAGAATATCTTCTAGGTCTCATTTAGCAAATACTAAATGATCAGGAAAGAAAGACAGAAAATCCAGGTAGCTATTACGGACAACGTGAGGCTAGATTGCAGAAAAACAGTTGACACAATAAAAATGTGTAACTTTGAACTGGAGCTGTGATCATCAATGAAAACAATGGAGCTCTTTAGGTTCTGTGAGTGATTTTCAGGTTCTGTGAACTAGGACGCTCAGTAGAAACCTACCTAGGGTCAAAGTTGATCATAGCTTGCAGGAGACCTGGAATCAGAGGGAGAAGAAAAGTGGTATAGCTGGTCAAACTGGGGTTAAAGGTTAATTCAGAAATATGAATGAAGGGTGGAATTAGGCCATTGCCAAGATTTTTGCAAATAATTTTTCTTCTGCTATTATGTTACTGATATCATCTGAGTTTTCATGCATCTGGATAAAAGTGACTATCCTACTACAATCCTACTGACAATCCTACTACGTTTTGGAAATAAATTTGCTTTCCTATGCACTGAAATGCATACTTCCAACTTTTCCATTCTTCTCAAACCCCCATATTTAACTTCTCACCTTCCTCATATCTGTTATTGGTGGCGTCCCCTCTGAGTCCTCAATTGTTACTGATAGAAGTGGAGCTCTTGGGATTCCACAAGAATAAGAATTTATTGAGGCCCCCAATAAATTTATTGAGGATGAGGTATCATGGCAAACTTTACTGATGAGGTAATATTAGGGGATTCTCATCTCCCTCTGTTCCACCATGGAAAAAGTCCCATTTTGTCTTCAGCAGAGCTAGAATTAAAGCCACTGCCTAGAGTCTTTGCTCCATATTAAAGTCCAGTCCAGTACAGCATCTGGCTAGTTTAATTTATGTTCCCAGCTGTAGTCCATTGCACGTGGGGGCCACAAGGTAGGTTAGTGTGGGTCACAGAGCAAGTGAATGTAAGGAAGCAGGAGCGAAGCAAGAGGAACATGAGCAAGCAAGCAAGAGGAACAAGAACGTGAGAACTCTGCCTCGAGGTTCTAACTAGGAATTTAACCAATTAAGCCTTCAGGATTTCATGCGCTTGCAGTGGCCCTGCCCCTCTAGCCAATTATCTTTGTTCCCCAGGTTAGTCTGACAGGCAAGCACCTTCCCTACATCACCCCAACTTCACTGTGCATGTGCCCATCTTCCCCTTTGTTGGACCCCTTCCCCCAGTGATTTGCAGGGAATGGACCAGTGGTTCCCTGAGGAGTGTAAAGTTGCAGCTTCCTGGTGAAGCTGCCCAGATGACCATACTTACTTTGTTTGGCCTTCCCTTTTGCTTTCTTCCTACTATTAGCTAGCTAGTTATGACAGTAACATATTCACTTTGCAGAGTAAGAAATTATCCTATCTACATCTGCCCAACAACAAATTGACAAATTTATCCTTTCTTCCCATAAATAGTCTCCAGTCAATCCATACGCACAATCACAGAATATTCATGGCATTGCTTTTTCTGTATTTCAGTTTCACTCTATTATATCCTTGACATCAGTATTTAAATGTGATCAAAATATCTACATCTTGAAAAATATCTTCTTTTGATCCCACCCATCACCAACTGCATTATTTATTTTTTGTTTCCTTGCTGGGCAGACATCACCCCATCACACCCTTTACATAATAAGAGATAAGATAGAAGCTGGATGGTATATGGTTTCTGGCAGCGGGATGCAAGAATCCCTTAATCCTCTTCCATTAAACACACCAATGTTCATAAAAAAATCCATACAGGCAACCAAATTATTAAAATAAATTAATAAAAATGAAATGAGATACGGCATATTTCATTGAGTCAGTGACCAAAAGTGTAAATTAAGGAAAAAAATGGGTGGGAGCATGTAATTTATATAAGCCTAAATGTTGCTTTCTACTTCTCCCCTAATTCAAAATTCAATGATTTTATTTATTTTTAATTTTTTTTATTCTCACCCGAGGACATTTTTCCATTTTTTGTTCAGATAGAGTGGGAGGGGGAGAGAGGAAGAGAGAGAGAGAGAGAAACATTGACGTGTAAGGGACACATCAAGTGGCTGCCTCCTGCACTATGCAACCAGGGCCGGGGACAAACTGCAACCAAGGTACATGCCCTCAGCGGGAACCGAACCCAGGTCTCTCTGGATCAAAGGCCGACGCTCTAACCGCTGAGCCAAACCAGCCAGGGCAAAATTCAATGATTTTAATGAGTAATTCAAAATGTGCAGAAGTTATCTTCCAAATTGTAAATTAGGATATGAAATTATTTCTCAGTATCTCCTCTGGGATGTTTCACTGGGACCTCTAAGCAGCATGTTGAAAACTGAAATTGTGACTCCCTCTCCACAGAAAACAGAAAACATGTTCTTAGCCTTCCTCATGACAGGTGAAATAAATGGCATTGATATGATCCTGACACTCATAATTAACTCATCATTCTTGATCACTCCCATATCAAAATCAAACATTACATCTTTTTAGTCTCTTTCATTAGATATCTATATGCTTTTTATTCAAGTCCATTGTCTCCTCTCTTACCATCCTAATTCAAGCCATCATCCTCTGTCCTCTAGACTATTGCAACAGCATCCTAACCACCCCTGGTGTTTTGCCTTTACCAAAGCCCTCCTTTCAACTGTTCTGGCAGCTATTAGAATAATATTTTCTTAATGAGAATTTAATTATGATCATTCTCTGTTTCTATTAATTTTTGCATGGACAAAATCCGTAATATGTTCTGCATTTCACTGTGTGATTTGGGCTTTCCTTGTTTCTCCATCCACAGCATCAGCATATGGTTGAACTAGATCAATGTTCTCATTCCCTTGAGTAAATGAAAACTTCTTTCTCCACAGAGAGCGTACATTTTTGCCTACAACAGGGTTTCTCAAACAGTTTTTGGTATAAAGAGTCTGAATAGCCTGGCCAGTGTGGCTCAGTAGTTAAGCATTGACCCATGCACCAAGAGGTCACCGGTTCGATTTCTGGTCAGGGCACATGCCCAGGTTATGGGCCTGATCCCCAGTGGGGGGTATGCAGGAGGTGGCCAATTGATGTTCTCTCTCATCGATGTTTCTATCTCTCTCTCCCTCTCCCTTCCTCTTTCTCTCAAATCAATAAAGAAAAAAAATTGTTTTTAATTAAAAAAAAAAAGAGTCTGAATAATTACTTTAGGCTTGGTGCACCATAAGGTCTCTGTTGCAAGTATTCATTGTAGTGCAAAAGCAGCCACAGATGACTCACAGTGAATGGTGTATACTCCAATAAAACTTCATTTGCAAAAACAGCCAGCAGGCTGTATTTGGCCCACAGAACTTAGTTTACCAATTCCTGGCCAAGAACATTTTTACTCTCTTGTCATTCATATGGCTCACTCATACCCAGCCTTTAGGTGTCATTTAAAACGTCCTTTCCATCAGAAAGTATTTTACTTACCTACCTACAAACTGGTAAGCCTTTCAATAGTGAGCTTTCACTGCCCCTGTGATATTAATTTCTAATTCCTAACAGAGTTCTATTTAGTTAATAATAGTAATCATGTATAAAGTATCTTTCTTCCTGACAATATGTTCTCCATGAAGGCAGATGCTATCTATAATTAGTTAACTGCTGAATTTCCAGGATTTGGAATATATTATACCCTCAGAAATGTATGTTGAATGCATGCATGTTCTCTTAAATTATGTATGCACACCAGTAAGACTTTCTCTCATTCTGATATGGTGGCCTGTATTAGTTTTAAAAATGTCCACTGAACTTCATTGGCTCTGAGATGTGGCTTGGACAATAAAATGAAGGAAAAATGACACGTATCATTTATGAGCATGGGGTTTTAAAAAGAATATTTACTTGTGAGACTGACAGACAATGAGCAGTGCTCCCGATGGACTATAGTTAGATATAGCAAAGAAAACTACAGCATATTCATTAAGTTTTAATTTCAGAAACACTACACACCTTTTTATTATAAATATATCCCAAATATTGCATGGGACTTATACTAAAAAATTATGTTTTTTTAAAATCTAATATTAAAAATTAATTGGATGCCTAGTATTTTATCTGGCAATCCCACCTACAATGAAAACATAGGTTGCTTTTGTAAACCACTGAGATATGAAGTTTGTCTGTTGCCACAATATAATCTAACCTTCAGACCTATTTTGACTAATAGAACCACAGTTCATCCATTATAAAAAATATTGAGATTAAATGCTACTGCATGATATTTAGGCTTAAAAGAGATTTCTTCCCCCACTAAAGACACATATGTTAAAATGCAAAAACATTGCCTTGACCAGGTGACTCTCTATAACCAGCCCTAGCTTGTTTGACATAGTGGTTAGAGCATCGGTCTGCAGATGGAAAGGTTTGTGGATATGATTCCCCAGCAAGGGCATATGCCTCGGTTGCAGGTTTGATCCCTGGCCTCAGTTGCAGTTGAGTGGGAGGCAACAAACAGATGTGTTTCTCTCCATAGATGTTTTTCTCTCTCCCTCCCTCCCTTTCACTCGATCTATAAAAGTCAATGAAAAAAAAAATGCTGTAACTATTCCCATACTTAGAAAACTGTACAAATCAAATCAATTGCCAAGGAGTAGTATAAACTTTTAGCACTCCCCAACTCCAACAAAATGTTTTAAATTAAGCAGTAAGATACAGGTAATTCCTTTGATGTTTTCAGCTTGTGGAGATGCCAGAAATCATACATGGATTTGACTGATACACGGTTACACTTAATTATGGGGGAAAATGATGATAAACACTTAGGTAGGTGTCTGGAGGGATGATGACTCTAAACAAGAAAGAGTTGAGAAAGAGAGCTCTGTCTTCAAACCTTTTTCTCCCTCACATCGTCCTGGATCATGTCAGGCCAGGAATTTCAGTCCAGGGAGCCAGAACTATTGTATTTGCCTGCTTCAGCAGCTTCCTTAGTGAAGTACAAAAAAGAGGGAGACAAATGGAACTCAGCAAAGGGACTGTACAAGAACACATGCAATGCTGTGAAACTCAAATTCTGGTGTGGTGTCCCTCACAACTGATCCACAGTGGGATTAGTAGTTCTGGCTGGGGATGATATGTTCCAAGGCAGCACTGGAACCTGGATGACTGAAGGAGCTGACCTCAAATTCGCCAACACGTGTGCAGCATGATGAGAGCACACAGCACATTTATGTCCGTGAATGAATGAGTCAGCAAACAAATATCACCACAATAAATTAGGTAGAATTTTATAACAAGGGTATAGGAAAAGAGGTGCAGATGAAGCCCTAATGAACGTATGCATGTGATTATGTGTGTGTGTGTGGGGGGGGTGTGTATGTGTGTGTATGTGTGTGTGTGTGTGTGTGTGTGTGGTGTTGCCTTGGTTCATTTTACCAGGTAACTAACATATATATTACTACTTTTCATTTTCATTTTTAGTGCTTTCTACAATGATAACACAAAATAATCTACAGATAGCCTATTAGAACTAAGGAAAGCCCATATTGACACTAGACACAAGATGAATATTTAAAAATCAGTATTGCTCCTATGAATCTCTCTTAGGTCAAATTCTCTTAGAAGCAGACCTGGGTCCAAGGATTCAGGCACAAGTGACTGTTTTTAAGGAACTATTCCAGAAGATACCAGAGAAAATGGTGGAAGCAGGATAGAAAAATGAAAGAAACCAAATGAGATATAAAAACAAGAGAGGTAACAGCCTCAACCTAATACTACAGGAACTCCAGGATTTAAATTATTACAGAGTTGTTCCGACCTTGGTTGTGTACTTTCACTCTGAACAGTTAGTGGCTATGAAATGCCTAGAGTAGTGAGAGCAGACACTTTATGCTCTCCACCAGGGGGTTGAACATTCTCTTAGCAGCTGAGCACACATATGTCAAGGTTTGGGCACACGAAATGGTAAATGGAGCTGAGGTGTCTAGGCATAGCACAAGTGTCTGCTCTAACACGAGCAATATCTAATTAGAACACTGAAGTCAGATATAAGAGGCATTTATCATAGCTTGGTAGATATCTAACAGAAGTGCGAAATTCCTTTTTAGACATTCCATTGAAATAAGAAAAGAAAACCTTGAAGAGGTAAATGATGTTAATGGATAAGAAATGAAACACTGTAAACATATCACTCTTCCAAAACTAATCTATAAATTCAATAAAACTATAATTAAAATCCCAATAGGATTGGGGGCATAAGAATTCATAAAATTAGTCTGAACTTGGCACAAAAGAATACAATAACATAAATAAGACAATTCTGGAAAGGAAGACCAAAAAGGAGGACTTTCCTACCAAATTCAAACACATTTTACACATTATTAATAATTAAATCGTGTATTATTGGTTTAGAAAGAAAAACCAATCAAGTCTTGACCAGAGATTGTCTTTCCCATGGTAATGATTAATCCACAAAGTATGTGAAATATAAGATAAAGGTCTGGAAGTAAAATAATAAGAACAGGCATCAGAAAAATGATAAGATGAAGAGATATGAGATAAACTAACCAGAACAATCATAAGTTACCATTTGTGCACACAGTGGAATCTTATTTGGCCATAAAAAGAAATGAAGTATTGATTCAATCTACAACATGAGTGAACTTCCAAAATATTGTGCCAAATGAAAGAATCCAGACACAAAAAAACAAATATTGTATGATTCCATTTATATAAAATGTCCAGAATAGGCAAATTTAGAGAAAGAAAGTAGATTAGTGTTTGCCAGGGCCGGGGAGGGAAGAATGACGAGGGACTACTAATGAGGATAGGGTTTTGGATGAGGAAAGGTTCTGGAATGAGATTGTTGTGATTGATGCACAACTTTGTGAATGTACTAAAAACCACTGAATTGCACACTGTAAAGGGGTGAACTTTATGGTACATGAATTATTTCTTAATAAAACTGTCACTACAAATATTTATATTTTAACTGCTCCTGCTCCCAGAGTAAAAAAATAATAAAATTTTTAAAAATAGGGAATCAGAGAAATTTATCATGGATTTCAAGGGAGCCCAATATATTTCCTATGGAAAAAAGAAATGGCAAAACTTAAGAACTGTGGATTATATTCCAGAGATAGTACTCTCCCTCACTTTTCTTCATTTTCCAAACACATTTCAGTACTATAGTAAAAACAGAGAAATATACATTTTTCCCCCTGACAGTGATAGATTTTAACAAGTGAAATAAATAGATTTTCAGTAGTTTCTTTCTTAAATTGTTGGACATCGATTTAATCATCTATTATGAAATACAGATTCTTATAACAAACCCGGTTAGCCTTCAAAAGTATTTATTGTTTATAATATGTATAATCCATTCTCAGTTCCTAGAGGAGGAAACGGAGGCCTGGTATTTTAGAGAGTGATTAACAATTGATCCTTAGAACACTATTCACTTTACCTAGTTTGACTTTTTTTTCTTTTTATTGAATTTATTGGGATGACACCGGTTAAGAAAATTACACAGGTTTCAGGTGCACAATTCTACGACATATTATCTGTAGACTGTATTGTGTTCATCACCCTAAGTCTCTGTCCATCACCATACCCCCCAGTACCCTCCTCCACCTCCCGCCATCTCCAGCCCCCAGCAAACACAGCACTGTTTTCCAGTTTGATTTAAACGTGCTGTTTTCCAGTTTCATTTAAACAATTATCTAAAAATCCCCCAAAGCAGCCTTTTCTTAGATACATTTTTTTGTGGCTCTAAACTCAAGATATTAATCTGATTCTCAGTTGCGTTTTTATAACACAGAGTGAATTCAGTTGCTTTACCCCATGCTTTTGCGTAGATTTTGAAGAATCTGATCGACACTTTGATAACTATTGTACTTACGTAAATAAATGTTTAGTACATTTCTAGGGAGATATTAAAGTCAAATACATTCAGTTGTCTCAGTTATTAAATATGAAAATGCCTCCAGAGAAGTCAGACTATTTATCCTAATAGATTCATATTTCTATAATTTTTTTTAAAAAATGTCCAGTAATAAAATTTAGAATCTTGCAAACTATTATTTTCAAAGAAAATCATGTACATAGATACATAAACTTCACACAGACATACGCACAAACATACATCTCATTTTTTACATTCTTATGCACATTTAGCATTTATCTTTCATGTCATTGGATTTCATAAAGAGAACACAAATATCTGCTCTCAGAATACATGTCATAAATATAACACACTGGGAGGGGAAAAGGGAGGAAGAGAGAGAGAGAGAGAGACATCGATGTGAGAGAGATACTTTGAGCGGTGGCCACCCACACGACCCCAACCAGGGCCGGGCCGGGAACAAACTGCAACTGAGGTACGTGCTCTTAGCGGGAACCAAACCCCGGGCTCTCTGGTCTGCGGGCCAATGCTCTAACCGCTGAGCCAAACCAGCCAGGGCATAATTTCAGCTTTTCAACTTGTACAGATAGGAGGTTGGAATGAAGTTTGAGGGAACCTATCCAGAGTATCTATGTTACTCCATTTGGGAAAGAGAATCCCTCTCTCCTGAGCAATCTATTCCATTGTTTCAGTGTGTTTACATCTCTCTTTCCTCTACCATCACCATGTATGCAGCCGGGCATGGCCACTCCAAGGATCTGCTCACTCTTTCATGCTTGCACAGCTGGACAGCCAGAGTACTCTCGAGAAGTTTTCTAACAGAGTGATGGAGGGGAGGCTATATCCACACCAACTGCTAAAGGCTAGTATATGACTAATGAGCTACTAGTAGTCATTTTGTGTCCATGTGGGCATATTCTCAAAGAGAGAGAAATGGAGACCAGATTACCTTATTTGAGGCTTTTGATGCCGACTGCCTGAATTCAGGAGTATTAGATACATAAACCGACACATTTCCTTTTCTTGAACTATTATAAGTCGGATTTCTGTCCCTTTCAAGTAAAAGAAGCCTAATTAATAAAATCCCTTTTGCTTTATAATCTTTGAATGTGTGTGCCTAACAGAATTCCAGGCATATTGTGGGCTCTAAAAAAAACATTTGTGCCCTGGCCGGTTTGGCTCAGCGGTTAGAGCGTCGGCCCGCGGACCAGAGAGTCCAGGTTCGGTTCCCACTAAGGGCACGTACCTCGGTTGCAGTTTGTCCCCGGTTGGGGTCGTGGCGGTGGCGACCTCAATGTGTCTCTCTCACATCGATGTTTCTCTCTCTCTCTTGCCCCTTCTCTCCCTCCTGCTCTATCTGAAGATAAATGCAAAAATGTCCTTGGGTGAGGATAAAAAAAAAAAAAATTGTTCAACAAATGGGTGGAGGTATGGACGTATGTAAGCATGGATGGATAATCTGTAGCTTTATGTGTCCTTGACAATAAAAGCATATTCAGAATATGAATGTACTCCTGTTCCTATATCCCTGCCAGCCGTGATGGTTCCCCCTCCAAATCTTCACCAAATCAGTAATATAAAATGATATGCCATAGTTATTCATTTTGAATTTTCCTGATTAACAGGAAATATGAGTATCTTATTTGTTCATTGGCCACTTGGTTTTGCTCACCTACGTATAATTAACAAATTTTAGTGGGTTGTTGATATTTAAGTAAACTTGGCATGTTAAAAATATTAATACTTTGTCTCATGTATAGAAAATATTTTTGTGACTGTTTTTTATGCTGTATAAATTCTTAAAATTCAGGTATATTGATTTTTTATGAATTTGTATCTTGTCTTCATCAAAACACAAACAAAAAACTCCACTAATGATAGGGTAAATAGAAAGTATCCTAAATTGTCTAATTTAATATATATATATATATCTTAATCCTCACCCAAGCATATTTTTCCATTGACTTTTTTTTTAGATAGAATGGAAGGGAGGGAGGTGGAGAGAGGTGGAGAGAGAAATATCAATGTGAGAGAAACACATCGATTAGTTGCCTTCTGCATGATCCTGACCAGGCCTGGGAATCAAACCTGCAACCCAGGTACACGCCCTTGGTCGGCAATTGAACCTGCAACCCTTCTGTTCTCAGGCTGACACTCTAACTGCTGAGCCAAACGGACCAGGGCTTAATGCTTTATATTTTATGATCAGTATTTATAACCCACATTGAATATATTTTAAGCTAGGGTTACAGCTTTATATACTTCTCCATCACTATCCTTTTCCCAGTGAATTGAAATATACTATTTGTCAAATGTTAAATTGTTTCATATACTTGTATCTACTTTTAAAAGCTCTAGTCTGTTCCAAAGATATATGTCTATTCTCTGCAAATATCATGCAATTTTTATCATAATAGGTTTCCATAACTGAACTGACAAGCAGTCCATCACTACTTTATACTTTTATATGAATTATTTGGTAATTCTCAGACTTTTATTCTTCCATATAAAAACTAAGATGCCAAATCTAAAAGTGTTGGAATTTTAATTAAAATTGCAGAAAATGAATGTATTATTCTTTGGAAAATTGACATTTTTATCTATTTAGAATTCCTATTTAAGAATACAACAAGCCTTTCCATTTGTTTGGTAATTGCTTTAAGTCTTTCAAAGAAATTTTATTGTTTTCTTCATTTAGTTCCTAAATGTTGCTAAACTTATTGTTAGGAATGACAAATTTATCCCTACTCTGGATGGAATATTTTCCTCACTTTCTATTTCAGTTGTAGATTAACAACACAGGAAAACAATAAAAATGGTGTCTCCATTCTTTTCTGCCACAGTGATGAATTACCTTATAATTCAGTTTTTGTTTCATTTACATGTAAATCTTTGATTTTATAGACACATAATTTAATCAGCAAAAATGAAACAGATTAACCTCTTTTTTTCCAATATGTATAACATCCGGGTAGGTTGAACAATAGTAATTCTACCGGCATCTTATACTATTGCTGACTATTGAACTGAGATACTGTTAAAACCAGAACTTTTCATTGATGTTATTGCTACAATGAAGATAGAGACGTGTTATTAAAATCTAATTAATTTCATTTACAGTGCCTTTGTGTATTCATTTTCTTATTTTTATATTACTTTTAGAATTTTCATTTTCCTAGAAAATCATCAATTTTTTTGAAATTTTTGATTTATTAAACTAAATGAGTTCACAACATTCTCTGTATTTTAAAAAATATTATCTCTTCTATGTGCAGTTTTTCTTTTTTATTCCTAATATCATTTATATATGGTTTTCTTCTGTTGTCTAATAATCTTTGCAGAGTTGGAACTACTACTTTAGTCCCTTGAAGAAATTAACATTGTTACTGTGCCCATCTCTACTGTTAATTTGTTTTTAGGTCTTTTACTTCTAATTTCATTTTTATTGTTTCCCTCATATTTATTTTAGTTTACTCCCAGGATAGTTTTTTTTTAAATAATTCATTAATTTTATGTTCTTTATAACTACATCTACTTAAAATATACATGTCTCTCTAACTACCACTTTGGTAATTTCTGCAAATTTTTAAATTCCCATTATTGTTTCCTCTTAATGATGAATTATTTATAATTACGTTTTACATTTATCTATTTCTAAATTCACTTTCAAAATCAATAAATGACTAGACTAATGTCTAATTTTGTTTTGTTTTTAATACAGTCAAATAATTTTAGCCATTATAAAAATGTTAACAGACTTTTTTTTCTTTTTATTGATTTTTTTTTTTTTTTTTTTTTTTAGAGAGAGAGGAAGGGAGAGGGAGAGACAGAAACATTGATGAGAGAGAACATCGACTGGCCACCTCATGCATGCCCCCCACTGGGGATCGGGCCCACAAACTAGGCATGTGCCCTGACCAGGAATCGAACTGGCGACCTCTTGGTGCATGGGTCAATGCTCAACCACTGAGCCACAATGGCCGGGCTTTAACAAACTTTTTAAAACCATTTTTATGTTTAGAGAAAAAAGTGAGCAGAAAGAAAGAGTTCTTATTTTAACTTTCATTTTCATTTTTAGTTTTTTATTCTATCCCACTCTCTCCAACTACGGAAACCATTCTTTTTCATATGAAAAATCATTAGGTAATAAACTTCCTCAGTCATTACATACTTTAATATAACTTTACACTGCCTCATTCTTGAATGATACATTAAATGGTTTTAATAATTGTATTGACAGTTCTTTTTTCTCGGCATTTAAAAAAATGTCTATTTACAATTTTTGTTTTGTATTTTTGTTGCATAGAAGTGAGCTGCCAATGTGTGTGTTGTTTCTCTAGGGGTTTGTCTTCTTTAGTTGCTTTTCACTTTTTCTTGTGATTATGAAAAAGTTACATGATGTTCTTGACTTGTGTGTTTTTATTCTCCATTTGCCTTTCATCTGCAGACTCATCATCTTAAATTCTGAAATGTTCTCAGTCACAATCTTCATGACTTGCTTCCGTCCCATTTACAGTAATCTTTTTAGTCTATAAATGCCATTCAAAATAAGTTATTTTATGATCGTCCTTCTGTGTCCCTTCTATGTTTCCAACTTCACATGAACGTTAATATATGATCTTCTCATGTTTATTTCCTCTTTCCATATATTCTTCATGCATATGTATCTATTGCAATACCTTTTAGTTACTGTTTTCTTTCCAGAATTTTTGATTCTCAATGTTCCTCTTTAAAAAACAAACAAACCTGTTCCTTGCCTTATGGATTCTATCTCTTGTTTTGCATCCATGAACTTTTTAAACTGGTTGTGTGGTTTTCATTGTTTGCATCCTCTTAATCTCCCAAATAATTTGTTTATTGAACTTAATTTTTTTTTTTGCTTTGTTTAACTTATCTTTGATAGGAGTTGTTTTTCCATGCAATTCTTATGTGCCCTGAATTGTAAGTGTTCCAAAGTGTTTACTACTTTGGTAAGCCTTGGGTGTTTCACCAGTCTGAGACAAGATAATTTTACAAGTTGTACCAAGTGGATATTTTGAATTTGGACCAAAAACAATCACCTTTGTGGGAAATTTTGGATATTCATATTTTGCAAGTTACTCTTTATTACAGACTGAATAATAATCCCCTCCCAAAGTTTATGTTTTGGAGCCCTAATCCCCAATGTGGCTGTATTTGGAAATAGGTCATTAAGGTTAAATAAGGTCATAAAGGTAAAGTCTCACTTCAATCTGACTGGCATCCTTGTAAGAAGAGGAAGAGACACCAGAGTTCAACCTCCCTGCACACAAGGAAGAGGTCGTATGAACAGAAAGAGAAGTGGAAAGACAAAGCAAAGGGCTTCAGGAGAAACTACCTGCTAACACCTTGATCTTGGACTTCCTGACTCCAGAAGTGTGAGAAAATAGATTCTGTTGTTTAAGCCACTATGGTATTTATGGTGACCTAACAGACCAAGGCACTCTTTTTTTATTTTACCATTTGACCCAGGTAGATGGCAAACATCTTTGCTGCTATCTCTAGGGAGAATACTTTTTTCCTACATAATTGTAAAGAATGCATCCTTTTACACTCTTGACTTATCCCTAAATAAAAGGCAATCTCGCTCAGGCCTAGGCTTTCTTTGTACATAACATTTTTATGGCAATCAATAGCTACCATTTTAATAAGGCCAATAGATATTTCATTAGCCTTATATTCCTTCATATCATGGCAAAAGTTGATTCTGTCGTATTTTAATTAATTATTTTTATTACAGATGTCCCTCCTTTTTCTCCCATTGATACCCTCCTCTCCACTCCCAGCCCCCCACCCCAGCCTTCACTGTACTGTTGTCTGTATCCATTGGTTGTGCATATATGCATATAAGTTTTTTGCTTTATCTCTTCCTGTCTCCCCAACCCCCCTTCCTTCTGAGGTTTGACAGTCTGTTCCCTACTTCCATATCTCTAGATCTATTTTGTTCATCAGCTTATTTTGCTCATTATATCCCACGAATAAGTGAGATCATGTGATATTTGTCTTTCTGTGACGTTCTTTTAATTCAAGTGCTGAGAATTAAGTTAATCATAATTCTCAGGACAAGACACACTATTAAGATGGATGCAAAATGCCACACCTATTTTTCCCCTTTTTAAATTTATGATTTCCATTTTCCCCTCTCTAGAGATATCCAATGTAATGGATTTAATATTTTTAAAAATTGCATATGTATATATCATTAAAATATATAATGTGTGTATGTGTGTTCTTGTGCTTCAGTGTGTATATGTAATTACACAGTGGAAACATCTTATATATCTTATTTTGTATTCTTTTATTACTTAGTGCAATGTTTTAAAATCAATTTATGTCTATGTAACTCTAGTTTATAGTTCCAAAAAGGCATAGCAATGCATGTTATGCTTGTATTACATCTATCTGTTTCCCTAATAATAAATATTTACATTGATTTTGATTCTGCCTCTCTGCTATCATAAACAATGCTGTGATAAGGATTCTCATACATTTTGACATTAATGCTCAGTGTTTGGCAGACTCCTCTTGCTCTAGCCATATCTAAAATTCTGACTGTTATCATGAAGGCATTCATTTTTCTAGTTAATCTTCTATTCTCACTTTGAAGGATCTCACCGGTCAGTCTGATTCCCTCCAAAGCTTTAACTAGTAGTAATAGTTCGAATGTGCCAAGAAATGACAGATCTCTTGTCCAAAAGATATCTCTCCAGAACCTCACAGAGATATGTCCACACTATCCAAAACTGAATTTATGGGTTTATCTCCTAAAACATAATTCCCTATTTGCTATTTTTCCTGTTATTTAAGTGGCAGCCAGATCAACTACTAAAGCTAGAATCTGGAAAATCCTCCTTTTTCCTCTCCCTGCATTATCTCCAATATCTAATCAATAGGTGAGACCAGTAGATTCCACTCCTGAATATCTATATAGCTGTCTTCATTTCTACTGCAGCTACCACAGTTACCTATTTCTGTTATACTCATCTTTCCCAGTTTAGCTGAATAAGTTCTATTCAATTAATCCTTTAGATCTTGAGTAGATCTCAAGGATTTATTTTTTTATCAATATGTTTTCAGCTAATCCAGTTAAAATTATGTCCCCTGTTAAGCTCTAGCAGAACACTTTATGTTTTCCAACACATTCTTTGCCAATTTTTGAAACTAGGCATTTATCTCTAAAAGTACTCATGTAATATCTATTTCATCTCCTCCCCTGACCTAAGCAAAAGTATAACTTTTTGCTTATCTGCAGTATACCTGGCACAAAATCCTAGTTCAGTTATTAACTAATCATCTAATAGGTTCCAGATACCATTCTTGGCACCTTAGATACAACAATAAACTAAACAAAAGAAAAGTCTTCTCTCAAGGGAGAGACAAACAATTAAATGAAAGTTAAAAAGAGAAACGTAGCATCGGCTTTTAGAGCGTGGACTCCGAAGCCATACTGCCTAGATTCAAATCACAGTTCAAACACTTCCTCGCTGAGTGATTTTTGCAAGTTAGTTATTTATAAAACATGAATAACAGTACCTACTTCATAAGGTTGTTATAAAAACTAAATATAAGGAACTGGGAATAATATCCTGCATATAGTAAGCACCATGTAAGTATTTGTTAAATAAAATTTATTATATGTTATGGTGTAAAAAAAAAGTAGGTATAATGAAAAAAAATAAAAATCAGGCTAACAGGGACTGAGAATAGAGAAAGGGGAAGCCAGGTGGCAGTTTTCAGTATGATGGTCATAGAGGCCTCGTGGAAAGGCAACATTTGAACAATAAGTTGAAGAAGATTCAGAATACACGTTTTTAAAACAAATTAAAGGATAATTTATAGCATTTTAAGAGTATCCCAAGATTTAGATAGGATAATGAAAAAGGTGAACTAGTAACAAAAAATTAATAAACATACAGGACTTGGTAGTTGGTAAATGAAAACAACCAGGTCATCTTAATGAATAAAGAATAAGATTCGGGCCCGGCTGGTGTGGCTCAGTGGATTGAGCATCGTCCCATGGACTGAGAGGTCCTGGTTTGATTCCCAGTAGAGGGCGTGCAGGAGGCAGCTGATGTTTCTCTTACATATGTGTTTCTATCTCTTCCTCTCCCTTTCTATCTAAAAATCAATAAAAATAATTTTTAAAAAACAAACAAAAAAAAAGAATACGATTTTGCATGAATATAAAGTATAATACTTCCTTCCTCCCCTCTCCACCCACTGGCCCAGTGGAACGTGGAACAGAAGAGAACAAACCACTCCCCCTCATGAGGGAGCTGTAATTCAGTTCTCACAACAAAACCATTGTAATTAACCTAGTTGTTAATAAGAGGAAAGGAGCAAAGGGAAGGCCAAACATTACAGGCATGTCATTCAGGCAGCTTCACCGGGAAGCTACAGCTTTACACTCCCCAGGGAGCCACTGGTCCATTTCCCACAGACCTCTGGGGCAAGGGTCTGGACAGGGGGAGATAGATTAGTGCCCAGTAAAGTTGGGGGGACTAGTGAAGGCGCTTGTTGTCAGACACACCTGGGAACAGACATCATTGGCCAGAATGGGTGTGGCCACTGCAATCACATGAAGATTTGAGATATTTAATCTCCTGGCAGGGGTAGGGAAGCATTTTTCTGCCAAGTGCCATTTGGATATTTATAACACCATTTGAGGGCCATTCAAAATTATTAACTTAAAAATTAGCCTACTATATTTGGTCAGGCTAATTTGGTGAGGTATGTGATGTTAGCTGGTATTGATTTTACAGGCCTTATATGGCCCACTATTCAGTCGTTCCCAACCCAAACAAAGGTATTTGCTCTCTTGTGCTTTTGGTTCTTGGCCCTCTGAGTTCCTCTTATGCTCTTGGACTCTTGTTGCAAGGGTGCACTCTTTAGGCTCCCTTGCATTTGCCCACACACAATGGACTAATGGACTACAACTAGCCGGATGCTGAATTGGACCTGGCTGCAACATGGAACGGAAACTCTGGACACTGGAATTGCTTCTAGCTCTACTGAAGCCCCAGTTATACTTCTTCTAGTACTGGATTAAAGGAAATGGGACTTTGGAAGCCAGTGATGTAATTCCACACAAATGAAAATCACTCATCCTCCTGTGTAAGTCTCAGAAAATTCTTTTTCTCAAGATATTGTTAGGACACTACCCCAGCACTCAGTGGGGAAAGGAATATTCCACTTCTACCAATAACAAGGGAAAAACCAGTTTTAGTTAAGATAAGGAGATGGCCTGAGAGAGAAAGGTAACCTGATCAGGAGAGCTGTTAAAACAAATAAAATTCCCTTTCTTAAAATTATTTTATTTGTGGAAAATAAAAGCATTTTCTTACCTTTATATTCCTGCTATAAAATTTGCATTAAAATTAATATTTAAATTTAGTAGACTTTAACTTAGTAAATTACATCAATTCATTATTAATCACCATTTTATATTTTTCCCATGTGGGCAAATGTCTTAAATATAACTGGTTCTGAAAAGAATTATGATGAGGAGGAGGAAGAAGAGCATGAGGATGACTGAAGTGAGAACATGGAAAATCTCAGGGAATCTAAAGAGAAAGAGGAAGAATAGAGATGAGCTTGAGACTCCCATATGCCATTGAATTCCTTTGCCAATATGTTGCTATTTTTCTTTGTGAAATGTTACACTAATGAATCCTTAAAAGAAAAATCTCTATAAATCACTCCACAGTACATAATCCTTGATGTGGAAGAATAGGCCATTTCTGTTCTATATCCAGTAGTTGTTGAAAGAAGCTAAAGGTTTTAAAACTGATATTGCCTTCATCTCACTGGGCAGAGACCATGTCTTTTCTATTGTTTACTCAGCACTGAGTGATAAATATACTCTTGCAATATATGAAGAATAGATTTTTCCCCTGTTCAAATCCTTTGCTCATTAAACAAACCTCTCTGGCACAATGTTTTTCAATAAACATTTAATAAAATGTATCTGGCTTTATAAATTCACTTATAAAAATTATTAGACATCTGCAGACAATAGAATCAGTCTTTCTCAGACATTTTATATACTAAATATAGATTTATAGGTAGAAAGCAAAAGACTAGACGATTTCTTTTTATAAACAATGTCAAATAATAGATAAATCAGAAAGCAAAAATTGAAATTTTAAATCTCAGTGGCCATTACAAATATAATAAAGCACCTCCACTTTACCTCCTGCATTATTTGGAGATCACAATTTGAATGCCTCTCACTGGTGCAGGCCGAAAGTAGAAATGATTTTTATATGCTATTTTTGACTTCCCAGAGATTAGTTCACAGGAAGAATACTAAAGTGTTGCCAAGAATAAGTGAAAGAAATATCTTACTTCTTTGGAATGGCATTATTTTGAAAATCTGGAAAACAGTCTAATTCTATAAAGAAAAATATGCAGATTTATTGAGACAGTAAATAATAAAAAATAACCTGAGGCCTATGAAGATATTATACTAAGGACAGAGAGGAGATACTTTTCTTTCTTCCTCTTCTCTAGGAATTTTCCTTACTGCTTCAAAAGGCGTCTTGAGGTTCACTGGCACAAATCTTGGAAAACCTGTCTTTTCCATGTAATTACATTTTAAATACAGTAAACATTATTTTTACTTTTCACTTGCTTCAGATAAGCTAAAATATAAACAAACTTAACTTTCCATGTGGTATAAATTTCAAAAAGAGCTTTTTTTTTTTTTTTTTTTAACCCAGACATATTTGGATATTATGATTATCAGTGGGGGGAAATTCTGTTATGGAATTAGGTAGAAAATGAATACTTTTCCCCATTTAATCGGAGGTCTCGATATCTGATGGGAATCCTGTCAAGATGTTACAGAAGTCTATCAAGACTGTGTAACTTTAGTGGTCATCAGTGCATGCTTTGGATTGATTTATGACCAAAAGGGGGACACGTGGACAAAAAAGGGCCACAAACGAAACCTGACGAGCTCAGGGGAGGCCTGCATGGTGGCCTTACAAACTCAGAGACCTAAAGTAACAAAGGATGGTCTGAAATGAAAAGTTTTTAACTTAAAAGCAGTTCATGGCAGGTAGTCATGCCCTAGACTATACTCTTCCTTGACAAAAGTCCATTTTTACCTTACTTGAGCCTGTCTATTGTCTTATGGCATCTATGATAACATACCTTTGGAATGCCAAGGTAACTTCCCTTTTTCCAGACCCCTCAGGGCACAACCATGTTTCCCTCTCTCTCTCTAAAAGTCAATAAAAACATATTCTTGGGTGAGGATTTTTTAAAAAAGAAGTGTATATCACTTTACTTTTTATCCAATCCCAGAGTTTTCCTTGCTTTACTTTCTCCCATGTCCCTAAACCACCACCAATGGATTTCATGGAACCCACTTATGCCTCCTCTTTTGATTGTAATGTATAAAATAAGGTGCAAAACTGCCATTCTCTGGAGCATTTTCTCAATCCATTGAGGTTTTGCCTCCTGACAATTGTCATCAGTTTGGCTCAAATAAACTCATAAAATTTTTTTAAAAAAATTAGGAAATACTAAGGACCATAAAATCACCTACATCTGATAAGATATATTACACAGAATTAATTACCAACTATTTATTCATCAGATATAATTTTTAGTGCCATATTTCTCTGAAGTCACCCATCCTTATGAAGCAGACTGGCCACATGGAGCCTTACAGACAGCATTCTGCATTGAATTAGAGTCAAGTCAAATGACACACACTGATATCCTGGACTTAGCATTTTCAGTCTTACCATTGTGAGCACTCAAAATTACTAGAAAACTTAGAATACTAGTTTACTAAAGAAACAAGCTAATGAAGACAGAGAGAGTAAGAAACCATTGACTCCTTGGGAGAGGAGCTTGTCTGAGACAAATTCTTTGCTTCCTTTCCTCTCAACCTCATCCCCAAAACAAGGCCTTTCAGTGGGTACTCCTCTACCCAGACCCACAATTTTAAGGAAGTAAGGGAGAAGAGAGTAAGGAAAACACATCATACTAAGGAGATGGAGTTCAAGAAAAAAAAATTTCACATTTCTGATTATATTTATAATTTATAATCTATTAAAAAGCCCAGTGATGCTGTGAAAATTCTAGTCCCTGTATATTTTATTCTACCGTTCATCTTAGATATAATATTTTAATACAGAGATTTATAATTTTGGCTTACTGGTATTTTGCAATGCAAAGATTCTAGCTCTGTCAGTGGGCTTCAAAGAATAAGAGAAAGAAAACTGGGAGCATAGGCCCAAAACAATAGGTTTAGTGTGTGGGGTCTAAAGGAGAAGAAAAATTCAGATGACCTTCCTCCATGAACTCTGATTTTTAGATATTTGAGCAATTCCAGAAAGCGTGTAGTTAAAATGAGAGCATGAAAGTAAAGGAACAGAGTTGAGGAGAGGGATATGAAGATGGGAATGGGAAAACTAGACCATAAAACTTCTGAGTGTGGGATCTTGTTTATCTATCTCCAGCACACCACAAAGTATCTGATGCTTAAATATTCAACAGATATTTGTTGAATGAATGGCTACCATTGAATATTATTGTTAATAGCAAATGAATCTATTAGAAATATTTAATTGCAAGATAAATGGACCAATGCAAACTAACACAAGCAATGGTATTTATTGAAAGAATATGGGAATTCAAAGAAAGAAACTTCTGATCAACCAGGATTCTAAAATGACAAGAATGAGAATCTGAAAAACAATGAATGGAAAGTATATTCAGAGGACCACATTAAAAGTTAATAAGCTGTCATCACACTGCTTGGCTCAAGATTCAAACTTCTGGGGCAAGCAAGTCACCTTGGCTTAGTTTGGCCCAGAATTGGAACTTTGAATACTGATCCAACTAAAATTGTGGGCAATAGAGAAAGATTAGTTTATCAGATAAAAATGCAGTTGCTATTAACAGAAGCCAGAAAACCTATGGAAGGGCACTATATTCCCTCTCCTGACATTCTACTAGATTCTTTAAACAAATGATCTCATTAAATCCTTCAACTAGACTTTGAGATAAAATTTATTTCCCATTTTATATTTAAAAATCTGAAAATAAAAGCAAAAGATTTGTCATATTATGAAGATATCCCCCCAACTCCAGTATAGTTGTTGTCGCCATAACATACAATAAGGTGATATAGATCAATCCTACACTCATAATAAACATGGTTCGATGTTGTTTGCTCATGTTTATATATATTAATTCATTTTTTATCTTCAAACTACTCTGCTGAGGTATGACTGACTGACATGTAAAAAGCTGTACATATTTAATGTATACAATTCAATGAGTTTGAGGATAAGTATATACCTGTGAAACCATCATCATCATGAAGGCTATAGACATATCCATCACCTCCCAGTATTGCCTCCCATTCCTATTGTTGTTATTATTATTATGCGAAAATAACATAAGATTTACTCTCTTAGCAAATTTTAAGTATACAATACCATATTGTTAGTTATAAGCTCTATGTTCCATAGTGGATCTCTAGAACTTATCTTACATATATTACAGCCTTTGACCATCAGTTCCCATTTTTTCCTTCACCCAGCCCCAGGTAACCACCATTCTACTCTCTGCTTCCACTATTTTAGATTCCATATATATATATATATATATATATATATATATATATATATATATAGACATACAGTATTTGTCTTCCTATGTCTGCTTTATTTCACTCAGCATAATGTCCTCCATGTCCATTTATATTGTCACAAATGACAGGATTACCTTTTTTAAGGCTGAATAATACCATTGTATGTATATACAATATTTTCTTTATCCATCATCCATCAATGGGCATTTAGGTTATTTCCTTGACTATTGTGAATAGTACTGCATGATCATAGGAGAGCTAATATATCTTCAAGTTCCCAATTTCAATGGGTCCTCGCATAAATTATAACTTCTAATTTGCTATTATTTTTATACATAAGAACCATGTTGGTCAGGGTTCTCTACAGAAGCAGAACCAACAGGATATATATGCATAGAGATTTTAAAGAATGGACTCACATGATTATGGAGGCTGACAAATCCAAAATTTGCTGGATAGATTGGAAGACTGGAGACCCCAGGAAGAGTTGATATTGCAGCTTGAATCATAAGGCAGTCTCCTGGCAGAATTACATCTTCCTCAGGGGAGGTCAGAATTTTTCTATTAAGGCCATCACCTGATTGGATGAGGCCCAACTACAGTATAGAGGTAATCTGATTTACTCAAAATCTACTGATTTAAATGTTACTTTCATCCAAAAGATATTTTTACAAAAACATCTACAATAATGTTAGACCAAATATCTGGGTACTATGGCTTAACCAACTTGATACATAAAATTAGTCATCATAAGGACCTTTTATTTTAAAACATTAGTTTTATATTGCTACTTTCTCGATTTCATATCCCTCTTTCTCTTGTCTTTCCAACCTACCCTCTCTCTTTCTTCACCACTTTCTCCTTTTTTTGATTCTCTGTAGCTTTCCAGATAAACTATCACATCATTTGCAAATAGAAGTTGTTTTACCCTTTTTCCTTCTTATTCTCATGCCTCTAATTATTTTCTTTTATCTGATTTTGTTTTTTAATATCTTCAACACAATACTAAAAACTTCAGCAATAATGGACTTCATTTCCCTAGTCTCTAAATTTAACAAAAACTGGTCCAGCATATCCCATAATTTAAGATTTAGACTATTCATATTTGAAAAGCATTGGGTCAATTACTCCTGTATTGCGTGTTTTTATTAGAAAAAGGTATTACATTTTGTGTAAAACTTATCATGGAAATACGATTTTTTCTCCTTATATCTATTTAAAACATGAATTATATTAATACATTTTTGCATTGTGTTCCATCCTTGGAATACTAAAAGAAATATTATGTAGTCATTATTTATTAATTTAATATGTTTTTCCTCTATTGGCTAATATTTTATTTCAAATATCTGTGTCATACATAAGGATGTTCTGTAGTTATCCTTTACGTGAAACATTGATGTCTCACCTATGAATCTGTTAAGATCTATTTGAAATCAGAAACCAGTCAACATATTTCAAACCAAAGGTATTTAATGTATAATTAGTTATATGATTTGGAAGGATGAGAGGAACAAAAGAGAAGGTAACATTACTAAAAATCATTTACTACTGCAAACCAGTAACTACGTTACTGCAAGCTCTGTGTCACAATCCTAACAGCTGTTGTTGGAATCAAGTTGCCTGGTATGGACTCCACATAAGTACACATATCTGGCCACTGCTGCTGTTGCTGGGAACCACACTGCCTGGGCAGGGAACAGGGAGCCAGCATTCCCAGGCTCCTGTTACGATTTGCAGCTGTGTCTGCCACTCTCACCACCTTCAACACTGGTGGTGCTGCTACTATTCCTGAAGCCAGAAAAACCATGAAAAAATAGAAGAACCACTTCTCCATGTCTCATTCCACCAAACTTTGCATGAGTGCATCCCATTTTTAGAGTCTAACTAGAGATAATTTGGCATGGGTGTCTGAGAACTGTGGTTTGTGGGGCCCCAGACCCTGAGCTATAGAACAGATCAAAGAAGGGTACAAACAGGGCTGATATGCAGAGAAATGAGTGGGAAAGCTTACTGCACCCTAAATTAACTAGGGCAATTTAAGTAACATTATTATATCTGATCTTTGAAGCATCATTTACACCAATGTTTTTTGGGGGGTAGCTCTTTGATATTCTCTCTCTCTCTCTCTCTCTCTCTCGGTATAAAAACTGAGATGTTTAAAACTCATTCCTGGGTTCAGTATTGGGAAGTTATATTTTCCCTAGAAAATAATATACTTCAAATTTTTTGATATAGAATTAACCTAGATGCCCCTATATCATGTTTTGACTTGCAGAAAGTTATTTGAAGTAATTCATTCTCTTCAGTGTCCATATTTAGAGAAGCCATTGGAAGACAATTGGGGAATATATGGATTTTCCCTATTTAAACTTTCAGATGAACATTTAATAAATGTATACTCAGAAAAACTAAAATGAAGGCAATTTCATTTTGAGGGGAAGAACCAGTAGCAAAACAATATACAATTAACAATGGTTTTGAGGTGATTGCTAGTCATTTGGTCACGAGAGGAGTAGGAAGGAGATAAATCTAGTTGAACTGCCATCTCACATCTTACTTAAGCCAAATACATTGTAGATGAATAGAAAGGTAATATGTAAAACAGATGGGATGAGGGAGAGACAGAGAATAGATAATGACACAGGTAAAAATCATTTCCTTTTCATACATTTAACTAAAAAGAATTAAAAGTGTGTATACTTTTAAAAATGTAGGCTATCCTTTTGCAACCTGGAGGACAGAAATAAGGAATTATTTGTTGCAAAATGTTCTGAAAGCAGGTTAACTAGTTTTTATTTTAGAAGAAATAACTATGTTTTAAGAGAAGAAGAAAGGTTTGCGAAGAGAATTGAGAGCCGCAGGATTTTCCCTACCGGGTCTCATTTTGTGTTTTGGGGAAACAATCTGTTAAAGATGATTTTGACAGACTGTCCTTGTGGTGGAAACTTCTGGGTTTCTGGGCTTGATTAAAAAGTTTAAATTATGTAGGAAGGTGGGGGAACTTGGAAATTTTTCTCTTGGACAGAGGTGGGATTATTTTTTAAAGATTTATTTATTTGTTGAATTGTCTGACTCATTCCATAAATAAAAATATTGCAAAATTTACATTAGCAACTTTGAAAAACAGCAAGCCACAGAAAATTTCCATATAACTTATCTAGTAACCTAGCAATCTAATTTTTAGAATGTATCCTCAAGTAATAATCCACATGATAAAATACTGCATGTGTAGTGATTGGATTAGAATAGATATCTTGCAAAAAGTCAATGAAAAGAGAATAAGAATAAAAAGAAGCTATAACAAGAAAGGATATACTTGATAAATTATATATAAGTACAATATACTGTTGTATTTATATCGATAAAATCATCCTTTAAAATAATATAAAATTCCAAAGACAAATGAAACTAATCTACAATTAAATAAAGTGTAGCTGAAAAATATGAGTTTCAAATGTATATGCAATTATTCATATTCAGTTAAGGTTATCTGCTGTTAAGCCAGATGGCATTCAAATCAATTTAATTATTCCCTATTTATTTGAAATTTCCCATTTTATAATAAGATATATTTACCCTGCAATGAACATGCAGATTTTTTTCCAGAAACCATTTTACATTGAGTAATATTCCAATTTCAGTCTATCTCTTCTTTACCAGTTTCCAGAAGAAAACTTGGAATAAGAAGGTCATTTCTTTTGAGGGAGTTTTTTATCAACCTCTAATTGCTGCTCTTTGCACAATGCCCAGGTTGTTGCCCTTTTATAAATTACCAAAGTGTAAAATAAACAATAAAAACAAAACACAGGCCTGAAGAAAGCCAATGACACCTTCTCTGAAGAAAAGGGACAAGGGGTCCAGAAAGGGCAGAGCAGGTGGCATTCACAAGCTTAGCTAACTCTGCTATTGCTATGAACTGATGCTAATTCTTCTGAGAAATCACTAGCGATCGTTACATCAGAGGCACTCTAATCCCATGAATTTGCAACTGGCAGCATCAGAGATGAGAAAAGATTTGAAAACAGATATTGTCTTTTTAAATGTATTTTTAATTCAAATGAAGCTTTCTTCACTCTTTGGAATGTGAGAAGGTGATCATTTTTCTTTGTATACACAGATCCTGATTCACCTTGAGAAAGCCGTGGAGTCAAAAGTCTGGCAAAGAGTAAAGACACACTAGTACAGTATCTGACAGCTACAGATGGCACGGCGTGGTGACACAGGGACGTGAAATAGTGACTTGTCTCATTAATTTGTTCTGTGATTCCTTTCTCAGTGGATTGGACCTATTTTCATAAAAAGAAATTAAATGTGCACAGTTTTTAGTTTCAACCTACTTCACCAGTTATGATTATAGTTATGATCTCTTCTGTATTTTTTCTCTAAACTCAAATGTCAAGAATCCATAATCCATTATTAAACACTTGTTTTTAGTGGCATTTTCGAAAGTAATATCCATGGAACCCAGATAAACACTTATGGGAGTTTTCTAGTAAGACATAAACTGGACAGATGTTCACAGAGTACGTAAAAGGGGAAAATATTCCACAGCTGTGTAATGTTTTAGACAGCCTAGGTATTATAAATTGAATCACTTAAATAATAGAGAAACCTAAAATCATTCTTAGATTTCTAATGCTACAAGATTTTTTTCTAGAGGATAATTTGTACGTGGAGAGAATAAAACTAAGTGCAAATAAAATACCAGTAACTTGATGCTTTGCATACTAATTTGAAATATTCAAGGAAATTTATTGTAAAGAATCATAATAAGTTTTTATTTTCCACAAATGGCTTTTATAAAACTTATTTATATATATTCAACTAGTGGTTTTTGATCTCAGTCGGCAGGCACTGTTGGTTCATGGTGTTGGAGAAGCATCATGAAACACTTCCTCCTTACTAGGTAATAAAAATACCCAGTGCTATCAACACAATCACTGTTGCTCTGCTTTTCTTTTGCATACTAGAAGTCTATGGAATGTTTTATTTAGAAAGGAGATTCCAAGTCTTCATAAAGTTCGAAAAACATTCATTTAAGTCTTCCAAAGGGGATCTCAAAAAGATGTCATAGTAGAAATGGTAGTGTGAAACATAAATATCTGAACATCTGTGCCGAATTTTAAGTGTGAGGTGGTGTTGTGGAGGGGAGTTGAAACAATCTGTTTTATTAGGGAATCAAATTTTATATCAATCTTATCATCTCTAAAAAACTCTTGGGGTATGTGAAAAGGTGAGAAATGGAGAAAAGAGCCCCTGGTTTGACAAATCCAATAGCAGGGTTGTAACAGGGTCTACAGGCGAGTTTGGGATTAACCACCAGAATTGTACTGCATAATGAAGAGAGAGTAATGTTTCTGTAATTGCCAGCAAGTAGCAGGAGCAAGCAAAAGTGGCAGGCTGCACATCAACAGACTGACGCTCTAGTACATAGAAGGTGAGGAGATTTTTTTTGAAGGAAAGGGATGTCCAATGGTCAGTATGAAGGGGTGTGTGTGTATAAAGAAAAGGGAGCTGAGTTCCAAATATGGTCAGTATGCAACTTTCAAAGAAACAGAATCTGGCAGTGAGAAGAGGCATGAGAAATCAAGATCCTCCTGAAGCAATATCAGGAGAATATAAACCCTTAGAACGTGCAATAATCTTGCAGTAGAATATGAGTTATAGGCTTGATACCTAAATTACAAATGTTTGAGCCAAAACCTGAGGGATGAGTTGCAGTTTGTGAATTGGCATAAGGACAATAAAAGGTATGGGGAATAGAATGGGAGGAGGAGGCAAGTGCAGTTGGAGGGAATGACACCTGAAAAGCAAATATTAATACAAGAGTGCAGAGATCCTTCAGTGAAGTATGTATATAACATGCTATCAGAATGGTGAAAACAAGTGACACTCACTGTCTCTTGCTCTTAGTATACTCATATACTGTCCAGCTTCTGTAATGTATATGTTAGGTAAATGAATAGATTTAATTGGGCAATCAAATGCCATTTGGTTTACAGCACCCTGGACATATGCATTCATTTATGGTTCACACATTTTTCTTCTCTTTTGGGAATTGTATAAATAAGTCACTGTTGTTAAGCGCACTGAAAACTATTTTGCCACACTTTCAATAGCACTGCTTTCCAACAATGGTTTTAGAAAGAACTACTTCTCAGCAGTCAATTGAGGTTTTTTCTTTTTTTAAGTTTGTTTGCTTTTTTTTCTCTTTAATCCAATCTGTATGCCATTTTTTAGTGCAAATCCTGGGTTCTTCCCAGTGAAGATATTCTAGGGTATTCTAGCATTCATTTCTCAATCATTCTGTTGTCGCACAACCAAACTACAAGTTCTTTAACTTTATGATGATAATTAAACCACAGATGCATAATTAAATGTCTTCAAGCTTAAGCAAATTAAGTCAAATAAAATTCCAGTGTTGTTCTCATCTGAGAAATATAAGTAAACAGGCTTATATAGAATTTGCATTCTTGCTTAGTAAAGAATTATGTTTTATCATGCAGTTATGCTTTCAAGTGGACAAAAAGCAATACTTTATTATCTGTCACAGAGTCCATCCTGGGAATATTTTTATTTTAAAACATGCTCAGTGTTTAGTTAAAACAATTTGATAAAAACATATATAAAACAGTACAAATAGAAAGAGCTGTCATATGAACCGTCAAATGCCCTATATAAAAAAGACAAGCTAAAAGTTGAGAAAGTTTAGCTTGTCTCCTTTTAAGGAGTTAAGACAATGTTTCACACCCTGGCTGGTTTTGCTCAGTGGTTAGAGCCTCAGCCCTGGGACTAAAGAGTTGCAGGTTCGATTCTGGTCAAGGCCATGTACCTTGGTGGCAGTCCTGGTCGGGGTCGTGCGAGAGGTAACCAATTGATGTGTTTCTCTCACGTTGATGTTTATCTCTCTCTCTCTCTCCCACTCTATCTGAAGATTAATGAAAAAATATTCTCACGTGAGGATTACAAAAAATATAGAAGACACTTTCACAAAATAGTAAGACCAATTTTACTATCTGACAGTACAGACATGGCACATCTCTTATTTTTCTAGGAATGATAAAACATTGTTTTTGTTTGTTTAGCTGCTGTTTTCATTATTTATCTCAACATACTAGTGACTTTAAAATTTTTTATTTCCTTTTACATTTGACAGGGGATGCATACCAATTACGGTGACAAAGCCCAATGTCAATTTACTACCATTCTCTCTTTGAAGGTAATTTCCACCGTTAACGCACAATTTGACCACATAATTAAGTTTAGAAATTTTCTGTTTCAATGTTATTCAATTTATGATTTGTGTTTCTGGCTCTTTCTTATTCCACAGATGCCACAAGACACATTGATTAATATATAAAATCTCTGTCATGGTTAACAAAACTAGGAGAGTATGAATATGATACTTGTCAATACTAGGTCTTGAAAGTTAATGTCTGTCTGGAGATACTCTCAAGTGGTGTTGATTAAATCACAACTCAATCACATTGCATGCCAGACATAGTTTTTATGGCTCTTATAAGCTCTACTAACTACTTTAAGACTAGAAATAGAATGGTATGGCTCATCTCTACCAGGTTTGCAGGACCAATTAATCTAGGAATATCCTCTTATTTTCCTTTTAAATCAATGTGTGTTTGAATGTATTTGACCACTGAGGAAGAAACATTCATTATCACCTATAAGTATAGGTTTGCATTATATAGAGAACATATACTATGCGAGTTTTCTGAGAGGGCATTTAGGTATCAAATACACAAATGAAGTATAGCCCTTGTACAGCTCTTGGGTGAAACATGAATTCTTATTGAACTTCGTAAATATTCACATGGTTTGAATAGTAAGAGGACTCAGCAAAAGTACTTTGCATATTTAACTATAGTTCTGTGTAATTTTGTAGGAAAGGCAAACCTATCTATCTATATTTCTCCTTCCTGTAGATTTATTATTAAGGTTTTCTATTGATTTATTAGCTTATACTTAAGAATTTTTATAGGTTATATTTTCTGAATTGTATAGGGTTGATTTGAACAAGAAACTAGAATTTCTTGAACAGTATTTCTTTATAGTTTATATAAATATAATCTGTGAAATTGATGTTCAGATATAGTTAAAGAAGAAAAGCAAGGGCTGTTTTTTTTTAATGTCCATTAGAAAACAGAACTTTGATTGTAGTAAATCCATTTTATTCAGTCTAGAGAGTTAATTATTGTTGATTATCTTGTTATAGTTAAAAATCTACATTCATGAACTTGTCAGCTACTAGACTTGAAAGAATCTTGGAAATCCTGACTCAGTTCCACCGAGTGAAAAGAATCTCTTTATAGTGACAATGTCAGCAAACTTGAGAAACCTGTCTGTGTCTATTCTCTGAAATATTAATAGTCAAAAATACATGGTAAGGCTCTTAATGAGATTATTTCTCTTTTGAACTTTCTTCAAGAATACTCAGGCAGGGACCTATAGACAGTTGTAAGGGGAGAGCAGAAACCATCTGTCCATAATGAGACTGAAAGATTCTAGTTATTATAATGTACTAAAAATTCAGCAAAGAGACTGGAATCCTCTACTGAGGCAATGATCAATTTTTAAAGAGGAAGTCAATGATAACCCTGACAGTAAAAATGTATTATGAATAGTGAGCTATTGATGGATCTCCAGGGACTTCTAATTCATCCCATAAAGTGTCTGCTATGCTTGTCACAGATTGACCAGAAGTTACAACAAAAATTTATAAAGCAATTTGATGACATTTATTGACAGTCTTTAAACATGAATATGATGGTGCTTTTACTCATTCCAAAAGGGGCACAACTGCTGAATTATTTTTAACATACCACTAGTATCTACTTAATCTAGGGCCCTGTTTGAGTTTCTCTTTTTGATTTGTCAGTACTTTCCACAGTGAAAGCTTTATACTAGCACAGCAATCTGTATATTTGAAACTAATTTAAAACACAGAAACTGCCAAGCACACATATTCACAGTGAACAAAAAGCAAGTAATAATTATTAGGAACTTTAGAAAAGGAATTCAAGACTCGCATAGGAGAATGAATGATTTTTATTTGCGTGGAGTTACACTCCTTGGATTCTAAAGTCCCAGCTCCCTTAGTCCAGTTCTGGAAGAGGGTAGCTGGGGGTTCAACAAAGCTAGAAGTAGGGCCAGTGTCCAAAGTATCCATCCCATGATGAAACTGGGTCCGGTGGAATATCAGGCAAGATTCAGTCCATCAGCCCATTGTGTAAAGTCCACATGGACATGGGCCACGTGGGTGAATACAGGGGAATGCCCCCCCTGCAACCAGAGTCCCAAGAGGGCCAGAAGAACCAAGAGGAGAGAGAGCAAACTTTCTTTATTCAGGAGATTAAATATTCAGACCTCATGCCCTTGAAATGATTACACCTATTCTGGCCACTGACTTGTTCTCAGGTGTGACTGACAGGCAGGCACCTTCCCACATCACCCACACCTTACTGGGCATGCATCTAACCTGTCTTTGTCCAGGCTTTTCTCCCATCGATCTGCGGGAACAGACTTGGAGACTGTTAACTGAAGCTTCCTGCCAAAGCTGTATAAATGGCATGCCTAGGCCCAGCTGGTGTGGCTCAGTGGTTGAGCATTGACCCATGCACCAAGAGGTCACTGGTTTGATTCCTGGTCAGGGCACATGCCCAGGTTGTGGGCCCAATCCCCACTGGGGGGCATGCAGGAGGCGACCAATAGATAACGTTCTCTCTCATCGATGTTTCTATCTCTCCCTCTCCCTTCCTCTCTCTCTAAAACTCAATAAAGAAAAAAAAAATTTAACAGCATGCCTATTTTTATCTAGTTTTCCCTTTATTTCTTTTGTGTTAAATGATAACCAGTTTATAATGGCATTACCACCATCTGTCAACCATTTGAATAATTGTTTAATCCCAATATTCAGGTATGGCATTATCGGAACTGTTGACCTGTAACTCCATGGAAAATAACTTTATCAACTAGAATACAGTCCTCCCTCGTTTATCACGGTTAATCTGTTCCAGACTCTAGCAGTTGCACCTGGTGTTGAAGGATTCCTGGGGTGCTCGAATACATAGGCCTACAGTCCATACGTACAGTAATTTTAATTTTAATTGTAATACAGGGGTGTGTAATTGACTCAGACAACCGAGTGCGCGCTGTATCATTTTCACTGTCTTGATCAACTTTTTAATGAATATATTTGAAAAAACCGCGATAGAGTGAAGCCGCGAAAGTCGAAGCACGAAGTGGCGAGGGACGACTGTATAGTGTTTTGTGCAATTTCCTAAATATTCCATTCATTTCCTAAATTACTTAGTCCATCACCTCTCTCCCTCCTCTCAGTGACATCATTTTATACATTTGTACATAATTAGGCTTTATTGCCACGGTCTGTAGTCCTTCCTGGGATCCCTTGACCTTCTAAATGATGTATAAAACAACTGCATACATTAAGGTTCACTCTTTGTGCTGTGAAGCACTGTGGGTTTTAACAAATGTGTGATACCATCTATCCACCATTATAGAAACATATAGAATAGGTTCACTGCCTGAAAAATCCCCTGTTCCTCACCTATTTTCCCTCCCTACCTCTCCCCAAACCCCTGACAACCACTATTTTACTGTCTCAATGGTTTTGCCTTTTCAGAATTTCATATAATTGGAAGCATACAGGATGTAGTCTTTTTAGACTGGTTTCTCTAATTTAGGAATATGCATTTAAGATTTATCCGTGTCTTTCTGTGCCATGGTAACTCATTTGTTTCTATCAGTGAATAAAATTCCATTATATAGATGTACCACAGCCACCTATTTCAGAACATCTTGTCATTTCCAGTTTTTGGTGATTATGAATAAAACTGCTATAATATTCATGTGCAGGATTTTGTGTGAATTTAAGTTTTCAAATCAATTGGGTAAATATTTAGGGGCTCAGTTACCCTCCAAAATGGCTCTACTATTTTGCGTTCCCACCAGCAGTGAAAGTTCCTGTTGCTCCACATTCTTACCAGCATTTAATATTGTCATTTGGCTGGGGGGAGGGGGGCAGGTAGCTATTCCAAAAGGTTTGTAATAAGTAGTGTTTAATTGTTTTAATTTGCAATTCCCTGATTAAAAAAACAAACAAACAAACAAACAAAAAACATTGTTAAACATCTCTTCATATGTTTATTTGCCATCTGTATATCCTTATTAATGAGGTGTCTGTTCCAATCTTTGGCCCATTCGCAATTGTTTTCCTTCTTTAATTGCTATTTTTATATTTTGGATACAAATTCTTTATCAGAATTGGGTTTGCAGATAATTTCTTCCAGCCTGATTTGTCTTTTGACACTCTTACGGTGTCTTTAGCAGAGCAAAAATTTTAATTTTAATAAAATCTATTTAATCATATTTTATTATTTTTCTTTTTCTGGATCATGCTTCTAGTGTTGTATTTAAAATTCATTGCCAAACCCAAGGCTGCCTAGATTTTCTGCTATGTATTTTTCTATAAATGTAATTTACTATAATACAATCCAGTTCCTATCACCCCCCAAAACACACAAAAATTACTACTGAAATTATGAATTTGTCAGAAATACTTTGCTTAGATATTTTAAGTGGAAAAACTAAATTTACATAATGTTCAACAATACCTGAAGCCCATAAGAGCATACTGTTTTAGAAGACATCAGTTAATATAATTTAATTTACTTCCATATATACTTTTTACATTTCATGCCTTTAAACCATTTGTGTAAACAATAAACACTACTATCAACAAAATGTGACCAAAAAGATCAACTTGGGAAAGTTAAATTAATTAGGCTTTCCAGAAGAACATAAACTAGACTTTTGTAAATTATACTGTACTAACAATATGTTTTACACTTTTACCCAGATAGAATACACATACCTGATTTTTTTTTTAATTAAACTTTTAATTTTTTCAAGGATTCATATGTATTAGAATATATATGTAGTTTACAAATCTAAAATAATTGTCATTATTGCACCAATCGTCAATTGTTTTCACTTACTGTTTATTAGCCTAATATTGCTGCGCACTTCCTTATGCTTTATCTTGTAAGTTAACAACCAAGGTCATTAAAATAATTCACAGATAAACTGCTTTTTGTTATTGCTTCAGAAAGTGTCTGAAGCTTTCATAAGGTCTAAAATACTGAAAGCAAGAGTTTTTTTTCTTTCCTCAAATTTCTTAAATTCTTTTATTTTAAATTTATATATGCATTGTATTATTTTCTATAAGCAAAAGTTTATTTACATGTGAAAAAAACCTTCATAATCGAATTCAGCAATTTTCAACCTGTATGTCTCAAGAATTTTTAAAACATGCAATATGTGGCCATTTACTGACCTCTTTTCCTTTAGATTGTGGGGGCGGGTTGGGGGAGAGACGACAACAGCCAACACAATAGTAACTATCCAGTGTGAATGAATCAAAACTATACCGTTTTTTTGTGGGGGTTTTTTGTTGTTTGTTTTTTTGTTTGTTTTTTTTGTCAGACTGGCAAAAAATATTTTTTTGGTGTGCCACAAAATTTGGAAAAGGTTGAAAATCGCTGATCTAATTATTAGTTTTCTTTGGGGGGAAAAGCAGATTAAAACGGCCACGAATTCGTGGTGATTCCATTTTCTCTTACCTTTTATCTGGCTCAAAGGGTTTCAGTGGCAGCATCATTGCATGAGACCTGAGAACAGGTCACAGCGTGCCCTTCAGCCTCATCTGCACGTCCCGATGGCCCTCAGCAGGCACGTTCCCGTGCCACCGTGTCTTGCAGTTGGTTGCGGGGGCTTTGTGGTCTGCTTGTTTTCTCCTTAAACTCCTGACACCTTTGGTGAGATGATCCACAGGGCCAGTGGGCACCGGGGTTGCAGACAGACTAGCCCATGCCTACGGACCAGGAGCCACACAGCCCGGTGGCACCAAGCCCATGCCCCGATTCCCATGCCAAGTCCTTCAGAAGAAAGGGAAACCCACTCCCATCAGCCGGGCTCCTCCGCCCTGCCGGCCTCAGCCTTCAGGATGCCCCACAGCCAGTCGCCGGCAGCGTGGGCCTCTCCCAGCTTTCCTCTGAGGCGTCACCACACCTGGGCTCCAGTGGCTTCTCCAAGTTCCTCTCCCACGAAGAGAGGAAATGCACGAAACATATCCACGACGAAGGAAAGGAAAACCCCAGCTGCTCCGCCTCGCTCCCTGACGTCCCCGGCGGGAGGGCCCAAAGCTCACACTTGCGGTGGCAGCTCGAGGCGTGGAGTGTCGCGTTCCAGCACCCACGGGACAGTCCCGGGGCCTGCGCCTCCAGGGCCACTCCTCGGTCAGGGTGGCCGTGCAGTCTGCGTCTGAAGCCGGGAGCCGGGAGAAGACCCTGGGTCGCGCTGGGCCCCAAGCACGTGGACTCTGGGCGGGAGACGTGGCCCCCAAGCAGCTTGATGAAAGCTTCTACTTGGTCCATTTTGGCGCAGATGCCACACATTCCCATCATTTTCGCCTTAGGAATGGTATGTTTTCCTCCCAGATCTGAGAAGCTGCTCTTCTCGTCATGTCAGCCAGGCTGTGAAACTCGTCCAGTCTGAGGAACCTCCTCCACCTCCTTCGCCCCAGAACACAAGTTCTCACGCTGGCCGCAGGGCCCCCTCCAGAGTCTGCGTCTGCCAGGCAGGGGCAGGAGCCTGGTGGGGCCAGTCCCTGTGCTCTGGGCTCGACGCTCCGCCCCTGGCCAGCTGCATGACCCAGGTGTGTAATAAATGAGACTACCCTCAACCAGAATGGGATCAACTCAAGTTTTACAGAGCAAAAAGCAAATCTAAGGGAGTATCAGTGAAATGTGGTTTCGGATACATTCCTGATCCAAGTTATGGCTTTTGTTAAGAACTCAGAAAGATTTAAGTAGTACCTCTAAGACTATAGCAGTTAGATGGAAATGTTTCAAAAAATCTTAATCGTAGCCAGATGAAAAGTCTTCTCAGGATCTTAGGTGTGTGCCTCCTTGGCTTTTTGAGTAGACAAAAGGTCTTCTAAAAGATTTAAGGATATTGTCCCATGGCAACCTCACTCCCAAGATAGAGAGGGATCTGTCTCAGATTTATGACAATAGCTTTTATCTTGCAGAGTGAATCCCAGTGAGACCCCTGGGAAACAAACAACTTTTTTAGAGAGTGTTGTATTAGCAGCAACACTACCTGTCAGCTTCGACTGAAAAGGTCAGAAATAATTCGAGACGGAAGAAGCTGCGGAGCCCTCCGCCTTCCATAAACAGGAAGCATGCTGCAAAGCTACTCAACTACAAAAACAGGCCCTGTCTTAGAACAGGAAAGGATGACTCACATGGAGAATAATCTGGCTCAAGGATCTGCACCTGAGGAGCTCCACTTGGGGCGATGCACCTACATCCAGATTTAAGATGAGGAGCTCCTGGCCCTCAAGCCTAACCCTGATGAAACACATGGAATGTTTAAGGGCCTTTAAAGGAGATGAGTGTCTATTCCATGTGTGAGGAATATAGATGATGTTTGGCAAATGGTAGTTGATTTAATAGGACCAAAATTGGTAGCAATACCCCCATTGGGAGCTGGGGTTTATTTCACCTCATTTTGAATCTGCTCTGGGCCTGTGAACTGCTTTGACCAACAAAATGTGGTGGGAAAGACACTGTGTGGCTTCCAAGTCTGGGTTATAAGAACCCATTCAACAGCAGCAAGTCTCTTGGAATACTTACTCTTAGGATGTTTCCTCTCTGAACTCAAATGCCAAACCATGAGAAGCCCAAGCCATGTGTTTAGGCCAAGTATAATTGCTACTGTAAACAAACCCTGCTGAAGTCCCAAATGAAAGGAAGTATGCATGTGAGTGAGCAGTCAGGCGGAGCTTTTAGTTGTCTGCAGACCCAGCCACTATCTTACTGCAATTGTCTGCACGAACCTCAGATGAGAACCTAGTGGACAAACAGAGCTACCAGATAATAATACATTGGTGTTTTCAGCCACAAAGTTATGGAGTGGTTTGCTAAGCAAACAACAGGCAAAGTTATAGTAATATGTTCAGAAAATATTTTACATTCATATAATGGAAGAATCTTAAAAATGAGAGCAAGCTGTAGACACCTGAAGGGGTTTATAACTGAACTTCTCCATATATTATTATAAATTGTTTTCTTTAGTAATTGTCCAGTTGGATATAGGTCAAGCTAAAGGTTGGAATTTAAGGTTTATTAACATCCTGTTTTCAGTGCATAAAGCATTTTCTCATATTTTGGCTTGGCTTACTTATGTATATCTGCAGGGATTTTGTATTTTCTTTGAGAGAAAAGGGGAAGTGTGATGTATTCTAAGCTTTTGGCAGGCCAGAAGCAATTAATTCTGTATTATTTATATTTCATTCCAAAACACCTTTAAGCTGATCCATACAATTGTCATTTTAACCAGGCAAACTTCTTACATAAAAACCAGAGCTCTGCATTTTCTAAGCTGCAATGTAAAAAAAAATATATATCTATTTCTCTCTTGTAATAATAGATGAGTTTTTAAATTAGACATTCTTGAAGAATAGGTAATTTATTAAAACTTTTGACAAATTAATAAATATAAGTTTCCCAAAAACGAAAAGAGGAAAAAGAGAAAAAGAATAAGCAAGGTAAAGGACACAGAAAGAGCTATAAATATAAACAGATCATTGTAAAAAGGAGGCAAATCACCTTCCTTTTTTGAGAACAAAACTGTCATTTCTTTTTTCCATTAAAGCGAACACGCACAGGTTGGTAGCCTCAGTGTTACAGTTTCAGCCATGGGTCAAATAAATATAGAACACAAATTGTTGTATCTCAGTAAAATTGACTGATTGGTTGCATCAGTTCCAGAATAGAAGGTCAGAGTGGCACAGACCATCTCAAAGGCATATTTATCCTGACGTTTTCTGATCTAGTGACTGCTCTTTATTTTAGTGGACGTAAATTGTTTCTTCTATTCTTGTTCTGACTTATTTGAACACACAAGAAAACAAATAACACAAGATATCATCAAAAATTGGCAGCCAACTAGGCAGCAGTGTAGGCTGTGATAGAAACTTTATTTTCAACATCACAAACCATAATTTTGTGACATGATGAAACAGAAGCAGAGGACTCAAAAGCCATGAGAAATCATAATTCTTAAAAATAAATGACCAAAGAACGTATATGCATTGAAGGCCTGGGGCGGGGTGGGGGGGGGTCAATGGGGAATAAAAGGGGGGACATCTGTACTATTTACAACAATAAAGATAAATTTTAAAAAATAAAAAAATAATAATAAAGATAAATTAAATAAAAACATTAAAAAAACCCTCAAACATTAAAGGGTAGAGATGGTTGGACGATATAATCAAAACACCCAAACCAAAACTGGGAATGAAAACAGAAGCCAAATAAAAGCTACATCAGAGTTGGAATCAGAGGCAGTCTTGAATCTTGGGGGGGGGGGGGAGTAAAGATAATCCAGAAAGAGATTCAGTGAGAAGCAAAACACCCAATTCACTGCCTCTGAATCAGGAATGGAGTGGAAGTTCTCGAGCAGAATAATGAAGTCCACCCTGCATGCTGGAGCATGTGCACTGCGGTGTAACAGGGCTCTGAGTGTTGCCCTGATCTGCAGGGCAATATCATCAGGGCTGGTGACTGCATCCACTGGGCATCTCAGTGAAAATGTTATCTGTGAAATAAAGACTAGAAAAAAAAAATAATTAAGAGAAAAATGAATTAAAAAATTTTTTTTTTGCAAGAAGTGAAGACTTTTGAAGAATCTCATCACCAAATTAAAAAGTACAATAGGTACTTTACATAAATAAGTTTACTAAGGTTACATATAGGCTGTTCATAATGAATGGTCATATCATAAAATTATATCTGGCAATGACTGTCACAGATTTATAAGAATCAGGACTAAAATTGTTTCCCTTAGTAAATATACAGAAACTGACTCAACAGTTCATCTGTTTCGTGGATATATCAGGGTGAAACAAAAATATCTTTTTTTTTACTCCCTGACTATAACACATAATAAAAATAGATCGAATTATGTCAGCATATGTCAGTTTGCTTTCTCACCATGCTTGGCCCTTGTTTCTGAATCATGTCACTTGGTCAGGGTTGCTAGACTTCCAGTGTTCACATAAGATGTGCCCAGGTCAGTAATTTCAAGCCAATCCTGTGTCTTTGTGTGTGGCTCAGTATACCAATTCAGGCCTTCCTTCTATATGGTTGACTTCTTGTTGGGATCACTGATGTTCATTTTTCCCCTTTTCTTCCAAGGATCCTTATCCAGGGCCACACTTAACTTTTCAACATGAGGCATGGGGTATCTGGGTTTGACCCCTCTTTCACAGTAAGTTCCTTGACTTCATATACAAAATTATCTATCTTTTGGGGTATCATAACAGGACGTTTTTACTGAACATCAGAATAGGACGTTGTTGTTTTTTTAATCCTCACCTGAAGACATTTTTCCATTTTTTGTTCAGATAGAGTGGGAGGGGGAGAGAGGAAGAGAGAGAGAGAGAAACATCGACATGAAAGGGACACATCGAGTGGTTGCCTCCCGCACGACCCAACCAGGGCTGGGAACAAACTACAACCGAGGTATGTGCCCTTAGTGGGAACCAAACCTGTGTCTCTCTGGACTGCAGGCCGACGCTCTAACCGCCGAGCCAAACCTGCCAGTGCCAGAATAGGTCTTAATAGAACATCCCTGCAAGGTGAAGGTGTTTTACTTGCCTTACATTTGCATGATGAGGTCCACTGAAGTTGTTCCATTCTCAGTCAAGAAGATCAGCTTCATTATAACTTCATTGCAGTTTGGAAAACTGAATTAAATCTTCACAAATGAAGTTGCTAAGTTAGTCAGAGACAAGATCATAAAAATCATGTTATGCTAACACCAACAACAATAATACTAATAAGAATAGGCAATCAAATAATTATAATAAATCTATACTAATAGTTACTAGTAGCTAGCTACTTACAATATACCAAAATTTTACATGCATAATGACATTTTTCTTAATGTGACACCATGAATTAGAAATTAATTTATAGTTTTAAGTTATCACACATTGCTAGTATAAGAGCCTTCACTATTCAATTCAGCAAGTGAACAATTTGTTGAAGATTCAATGAACTAATAATCAAGTTGCAGATTCCCAACTGTCCAAATTTTCCAAATTAAAACATTTATCTGTTTACCAAAAATGGTTTAGGTTTCAAGACAATTAACAGGAGATATGTTAGCATTAGCAACAATATGATATGTAATTATAATTGATACATTATGAATACTAAAAATATTAAATTTAAGAAAATTATTTATAACAAATGCCATATTTCATCATTTAAAAAATTATTATTTCTTGTGGGAATTCTTAGTGAGTAGTGATTTTTAATCCTCTATATCATTTAGTTTTACCAGTCTTCTTTTATCTTTTGTCTTTGTCATTTTAGTAATTTAATCTATTTTAAAATTCTTTTTAAAATTTTCTCTTTATACTTAGATTACATAAAATTTTAAGTATGAAACACATAGACCATATCATTCATATTATCATTCTTTCGTTATATCCAACAGTTTCTTTCTTAATTGCAAACTGCTTCTAGTTAGCATATCCAAACTGCTCTGTATTAGAAGCATAGAATTTTAATAGATCTTATTTATTACAGATATTTTTAAATTATCATTTAATTGTAATGCATATTTTTATTTCTTAGAAATAATAATTAAGAATGATATTAAATTCTATTTGAAAAAATAGAAAGTGACATTCAACCATTTAAAATTAATGAGTAGATAAATAATCCTATTATAGCTGTTAAATTGTTCAATCAATTAATTGCTATTTTGCAAGTTGCTTTTTCCTAAATTGATTCTAACAAGGTGTCCTTTTAAAACATTGTATTTTCAAGAATTGGTTTTTAGCAAATCACTTTCAGTGAATCATTTTGCTTATACTGTCGTATGAGCTCTATCAAAATGAAAACTGAATTACAGAGTTTTAGTAGCTTGCCCAAGGTAACTTAGATAGTAGGAGGCAAATCTGGTTTTCAAGTTTTTAAAACCTTGCCCTTAATCATTACTCTATGTTGCCTCTCCAATTATTAAAATTCTGATTTTTAAAATTTATTCATTTCAGTTTTCCATGTTTAGGGTTTAGGGCTTTAAATGGCATCATGAAATTAAAGAATGTGTTGCTTCCTAATGAGAAATTATCCTAAGCCACCCTGTGGGTCTTCACGAAGTAGGCAGGCAGCCAGGATATGTAAAATGAACCTGGGGATGTTAGCTTGAAAAGCTAGCAACAGTTAACTAAGGATAACTAAGATGACTAACAGAGTTAGCTTTTATCCTAAAAGTGACAAAGAGGCAATCTAATATGTATGTAAACATAATAGCATAAATACATTTTTATTTTAGAAATATCTACCTGGCAGCATTGTAGATAAGAAAAGTGAGGCTGGAGACAGGAAGGTCAGATGGGAGACCTTGATATATCTTACAATTAATGACTAGAGCCAACATGATGTTCTTAGAAATAGTGATGGATAAGCCCAACGGATACTGGAAATAGAATACATAAGATTTTGTAATTTATTGGAACTAGATTGCAGTTAAGAGGGAAAGGTTATGGTCTGAGTACATAAGTAAATAGCCCTTTTTCCATCAAGGTAGCAAATTGAGGTGGAATGATTCTTTTGGTAGAGGAGATGATGAGATTAGTTTCACATCTGTTAAGTTTGAATGATTGTGACTCATTTAATGGAAATATGCACTAGGTAATACGAGTAGGTATTTGTGTGTGTGTGTGTGTGTGTGTGTGTGTGTGTGTGTGTGTGTGTGAGCTCAGAGAGAGGCTGGAGCCGTCTCTACAAAGACATGTTTTTGAGTCATCAGCAAATATGTGATAACTGAAGCCATGGATATGGATGAAACTGCAAAAAGAGAATGTCAGGAAGAGATTAAGCCAAAATAGAACTTTGGGAAACTCAAATAATAAAAGCATAGAAGGAATAAAAATATTCTGGAACTCTGAAAACGAGCAATCAAATGAACAGGAAGAAGTCTATGATAAAGTGGTAACTTAAATGTTAAGCAATACAAAGGACTTACTTCTTAGTTAGGACTCAACTGACAAAATAAGCAAATGCCCAATGTGTACTGAACAACTGTATTAAATGTAGGAGAAAAGTCAAGTATGAGAGACATGGGCAAATGGTCAATGTGTTTCTTAGTAAATCATTGGTAACATTAATGAGAGTAATCATTAATGGGACTAGATGTGGACTTTCTAGGAAATCTTAAGCTTCCTTTTTTATTCTCTGCCTGAGAAGAAACAGATTCAGAATATATTTCTTTAAAAAAATATTATTTGGATAATAAGATACAGAATGAACAAGATAAATACTGGATAATTCAAAGCTACTACATATTCCTTCTTTGTCCAAGACTTTGAAGTTTCAATGCCATATATTCCTGAGCAATATAATAGTGAACCAAAAAAAAAGACAATTAAAAACAAGGAAATCATTAAATATGTAATAAGAAATCATTGCACTTTAAGTAAATCTAATGGAGAATAAAATAGATGTATTTATTGTTCTTTACATTAGTAATCTTTTATATAGCCTATATCATTAAAACACTTGATCATTAATGATGAATGATCACATATACAAGATATAAATTCATGTGTGTATTTTTCTTTTTTAATATGTTTTTATTGATTTTTTTAGAGAGAAAGAAACATTGATCAGCTGCCTCCTGCATGCCCCCTACTGAGGATAGTGCCCAGAACCTGGACATGTGCCCTGACAGGGAATCAAACCCAGACCTCTCAGTCCATAGGACGACTCTCAATCCACTGAGCCACATGGGCTGGGACATGTGTATAATTTCAATCTAAGGAATCTATCCTTTAAAAAGAGTAAATGTAATGGGTAATATGTAAGCAACAAAGAAGCATAGTTGTTATCATGTTATATTTTACACCATTATAACAGAATACAAATGTGTTTTGAATACACAATAACAAAGACTTCCTTAGTTGAAAGTTAAAGCTTAAGAGACAAAGCGAGTCTCCTTCCACTTAGACATTAAGACAGCCTATTTTCTAATAGGCACTGCACCAGTGGTTAGAAAGAAGAATAAAAAGATGCTGTGTTTCTCCCCTTCGTAAAACTCACTAAGTTGAGGAGAAGGGAGAAAGACAAATGAATAAATACCTACAATTCAATGTGATCAGCACTATATTAATATGCCATTATAAATTTGATATTTTCATCTTCATATTTAAATATCAAAATAAATTTGTGGTAGACAAATGTTATATCTGTTTTACATATGATTAAAATGAGGCTCAGAGAGGTTAATTTTACTCTGCTGAAAAGTCATCACAGTCTATATTTTATACAAGATCATCTGACATCAAACTAGTGCTTCCAACCACTATCCTATGTTGCAATTCGGGAAGAAGAAATAATGGCAGGTTGGTCTATAACTTAGATTCCCAAAGAGGGCTGAGATGAATAAATGGCCTGAAACCAAGCCCCTTTCCCACAAAAGGCTTATAAACATACTAATAGTATAGATAACAGAGTTCCTATAAGTAGAAGGGTTTGAGCAGGACATAGCAGGTTTGTCCAGATTACTTATTGTAAATTACTCTAGAATATGAATCTATGGGGCATAGAGGAAAGAGGTCAGTCTTCTGCCTGTGCAGCTGAGAGTGAAAACACTGAAATAGCAGAGTAATATTTCCATATACATTACACACATTTCCCACTTGTCTGTTATTTGAAAACTAAAATCTGCCTAATACAAAACAAAAAGGGTAATCCGAGAGAGCTGTGTAGGACTGTCCTACCCTCCCCAAGGGAAGGAAAGTTTTATCTATGACTGTTTGCCTGTATCCTTTTGAATCATCAGCAGTTTTTGTACGGGCAAGATACCTGTAGTCTGATGTTATTCATCAAGTAGCCTTAGGAGCACAAAGAAGAGAGCATCAGCTTTGCCTGAAGCAAAGTTACAAAGAACTTCACAGAAGAGATGGCTACAATGATAGTTGGTGAAGCCTGGGTACAGTTTGCCAACTAGGAAAAGTAGGTGTGGAGCACAGGTGGCTGAGGCAAGACATGGCAATCAATACTGTATTATTTGCAACAAAATAATACAAGGCAAACTCTAATAGCACTATGTTTAATAGTCTTTTCCTTCAAAATATAAAACATGTTTGTCATTGACAAAGGTGGACTATTTCCTCAGACTGACTTACTCATCCATGAAATCATTTTGTACAAAAGATCAAAGGCTAAATATCAAACAAAATTAAATTAATAGATGACCTCAGTAGCAATTATCATTCACCACCATTGCAATTACTATGCTTATTATAACTAATATTAATTACTAGGCATTATCTTAAGTGCTTAACATTGATCACCTTATTTAATCATTAAAATACCTCTGTACATTTGTTCTACTTCTATATTCACTTTTACAGGTGAAATAAAAATAGAGCAATAGAATCAAACATCCACCAAAAATTAAAAACCCTGATAAAGCTAACAACAGAAAAGAACTAGTGATAATGTAAATTGGGGCAACTTTTACATTAATAGTAATATTGTGTAGCAATACTGAAGACTTGAATACCCTATAGCCCCAAATTTCATTTTCAGCTTTATACTGTAGAGAAATACTTTCCAACATGTCCCAAGATGAACATATCAGCAGTTTGTAATACACACAATTGAAAAAATATAAATGTCACTCAACAAAAATCAAATTAAAAATCAGTCCAAAAAATTGCTATGTGGCAGTAAAAATTAATGTATTAGAGCTACACATAATGACCTGGATATATTTCACAAACAGCATCGAGAAAAGACGGTATCACAGAGGATCAGCACAGATAGATTAATAGAGCACTAGATATAAAGATAAGATGGTTCTATTCCTGTAAAGTTCAAAATGCATAATTAAATAATGTATAAAACAATCTATTAAAAATGCATAGATAAATGGTAAAACTCCAAAGAAGGATAAGCACAAAATTTAGACTTGCAGTTATCTGAAGGAAGAGAACACAAAATATTGGGATTGTCTTATTTCTTGAGTTAGAATTTGGTAAATATGTGTTTCCTTTATAATTATGTTTTAGATTGTGAGTATAAATTATAATATTTTATAATTTGATTATTTTATATTTTAAAAATACTAAAAAAAAAAATCCCTAAATTTTAGAGAGGTTAAATATCTTTTTCAAGGCAGGTGTGGAGCAAGTAATATATTCCATCTGTCACATTCCACAAATGGTGTTTTCACCCACTAGGCAAAGATAAATATTTAATTTATTATTGTTCTCCTTCTGTGTTATTTTGATTCATACTTTAAATATAAAATGCTGAACTGTCATTAAATTACTGGTAATTTTCAAGTGCCAGCCAACTTATATATAAATTCTTCAGTGAGTCAGTTCAGCCAGATATTTTACTTGACAATTCCAAGCTGTTGGTACTGACAGCAGTGTTGCTCTAGCTGAGCAGTTATGCTAACAACAAAGTAGACTTCAAAATGAAGACTATTACTAGGGAAATCAATGTATATGTAATAATGATAAAAGGGATAATTCACCAAGAACACACAAAAATTCCAAGTGTTTGTATTCTTAATAACAAAGCTTCATCTTACTCAAAGTGAAACCTAAAAGAAATAAAGATTTCAGATCTCACCATGTACCAAACAACTTTATTTTTATTCAACACTCATAAGTTGATGCGCATAACATCCTTCTTAATGTTGAATCTACTCCTTAAGATGAGGACATGTAATATAATCAATCTTAAGCAATTTATCCAAGTCATATGGCAGAATTTGATCATCTGTTCCCCAACACAGCTATCCATCTGCCATATCACATTGCTTTTTGTTTAGCCTACATATTTTATTTGATTTACTCTCACTATTGAAACAGAGATACAGATGGTAATTGAACTATAATAACAATTTTAAATATACAACAGGTCCAATTGATTTTTTGAAAACATCACTATCAAAGGAAGAATTAAGAAAATTTAATTATATAATCCTATTTTTGCAACTAAAGTAGATTTGAGACCCAAGTTAAGAGTTCCTTTATCTAAACTTATCGCAACTGGTAGAAATTTCACACCAGTTAATTTAGAGGCAACAGTTATATCTTAGGTATCTAATCTCACATTGATAGGTATAATGTGAGTACTTTTTAATTGAGCTAACTCTGAAAGAGCTGAGTGCCAGGTGCTGGAATTGTTTTACTAATGCATCCATTATGAAGAACAAAATTGGAATATCACTTTTCTTTGAGGCATAATTTTGGTCATTTATTTAAAGACATTCTGACTCTCCAATGCATCAGATTGTGTACTGAGGAGACAAAGATGATCAGAACAGACTCACTAAGTTCACAGCATATTAAGGGAGAAAACTGGAAACCACCAAATTAGAATGTGATTTGAGTTTTATTAAATTATGAACAATGCATAATGTGGATGGCAAAGAGGAAGTGATTAATTCTATATTTGAGCCTTAGTGAAGAAACGATAAGATGATACTTAATCTTGATAAGGAGATAGACTTTTTAATCCAAAGGGAAAACACTTGTTCAATGTAATTTAACTTCTAAATCTAGAAGTTTGTATCTTAAAATTTTGGTATTAGTGTTCAAATATATTTTTCGTTCTTAGGAAATTCATTAAGAAAATTGATTTGGAAAGATATCTCTTCTTTAAATATTTTCTCATATTAATCTGACTTTGACCATAGCAAAATTTTTGTAAATGTTTTCAGGCCTATGATATTCATAAGGGATCTTTATTTCACTCGCTTCAGTCTTCTCTGAGTGAGATTCCCCACCAATTATTTAATTTTTTTTTCTTTATTGACTTTAGAGAGAGGAAAGGTGAGGGAGAGAGAGATAGAAACATCGATGAGAGAGAATATCGATTGGCTGCCTCCTGCATGCCCCCACTGGGGATTGGGCCCACAACCTGGGCATGTGCCCTGACTGGGAATCGAACTGGTGACCTCTTGATCCATGTGTCCAATGCTCAACCACTGAGCCACACCAGCCAGGCCCCAACCAATTATTTCAACACTATACTCTTGCCTTTAGAGACTATCTGAATAATTCTAAAAGTTTTCAATGGACATTGGTAACCCAGCTATAGCACATGTACCATTATTTATGGGATATTTGGTATCATTATTTCACCCCTTTCATTTTTACTGCGACCTTTCAGAAGAAAACATAAGTATTCACCAAGCAGAGAGCTCATACCACATTTCAGGCACTATGTGAGGCACATTCCATGCACTGCTTCAGAACAACTTCACAGGATACACTTTATTATAACTTTAGTGCACATATTTACCCTTACAGTTTCATGATTGTCTTCTATACAATATCTAATATTGTGATGCTAATCATCAGCTCCAGTGACAAATGCAGAATGTACCTTAAGACACGAATAATGGAGACTTTTAAAATTCTAAGAACTGATGTATTAGGGAACTGGTTCATGTCTGCCTGATCCCTTGATATTCTTTTCTTTCTTTGTTTCTTTCTTTGTTCCTTCCTTCCTTCCTTCCTTCCTTCCTTCCTTCCTTCCTTCCTTCCTTCCTTCCTTCCTCCTTCCTTCCTTCCTTCCTTCCTTCCTTCCTTCCTTCCTTCCTTCCTTCCTTCCTTCCTTCCTTCCTTCTTTACTTCCTTCCTTCCTTCCTTTCTTTCTTTCTTTTTTTTTTTCCACTCAGTTCTTTCTGTGTTGGCTTACTATGGAAGCATCTCTCACCCTAACACTGATATTCTTCTGTGTGATTGAGGGCTTATTTGTTTTAATGTATATTTTATTAAAAATCAACTCTTAACATCTCATATTTCTAATTTGGAAAAAGTAAGACTTTGTCACAGCAAAATACATATACACTGAGCCAGCTGCTCTGTTTCAAAGATAGAAAATATGCCGTGCAATCTTTGTAACTTCTGGGAAAATATGATTCAGACTTTTAAAATAACTCTATAGCTAAATTATCTTGAAGATTACACTTCTGTCAGACAATTCTGAAAGAATAACCAAAGGTGAAGACATACTCATTTCACATAAGAAAGAAATTAGTAAGTATATATGTGAGCTGTGGAGGGATTGAGCAAAAAAGAAAACAAAAAAAGAGAAAAAAACTCATGGACACGGACAACAATGTGATGATTGTGGGGAGGGGGTGGAGGGTGGAAGAAGGTATAGGGGAGATAAATGGTGATGGAAAAAATAAAGTAAATAATAAAATATTAAAAAAACAGGAACGATAATATGTTGTATTCTAAAGAGGAAAAAGGGTTAAAAACTTATTTTTGACCACTTTATAAAACAAAATGAAAGGGACAAGTTATACAAAACACTCACAATTAACATTGTAACTCTGATTTACTCTATTCCAATTTAATAATAGCCTTGTGAGATTATAAACCATAGGAATGAAAAGATAATGATATTTGGCTTAATTTTAGTCAAGAAGACTTATTCCAGAAAGAAGATATCTAAATTATGTTCTTCTTGTAGGGACTTCTTTTTATGCCACATTTACTTGAGGGAGTCCTGTTCCATTTTAGCTGAACAGAGGTCAGATAATTGGCCTCATATATTTCACTGACCTGCTATATAGTACATTTTTTCACTGTTAGTGGTTACATAAAACTTGAAGATAGTTTCATCAACTATTTTTTTGGTCATATCTGGAAAAGAAAGAATTAATTTAAGATAATATTCTAAAGGCAAATTTTTGTTATTCTTTTTAATTCTTGTTCTAACTATCTATGTGATTTTGTGTTAAAATTTTTTACTCTAGATAAAACAAATACATGTATGTTCAGTTCTCTATATTAACCCAAATATTTGTTAATCTTTGTCAGATTGCTCTAAAAATATTTCATTTGGGTGAAACTGATCTTCTAATTATTGACTTTCTTGGCTTTCTTAGCTTTAGATATCTTCGAATGCCAAATTATGTATTGGAATTTCATTTGTAGACTCATGTTTAGAAAGTTTTTGTTTTGTATTTTCTCTCTTCTCTCAATTTCTACCATCTTTTTCTTCCTATGATTGGTCTCCCATTTGCTGTGTGTGTGTGTTTATTTCATATATTTTTGTCTCCAGATAGCATTCTGTGCCCCCAGTTGCCACTGTAATATCTAGATCTTACAATATTGCTGTGGAGGTATGGCCCCATTGTGACATTGGTAGAAGGCAGATTCAATTACAAAACTGGTCAGCAACTTTGTCAGTCATGACTGTAAGGCTACGTCTGCTTCTTTTTACCTCTGTAGGCCTACAGGTTGACATAAACCCCAAGCAGTAGAGATTTTGTTCGTTTTATTTTATAGCTACATTTCAGAATGAAATTAAGGATGAATCACTTATTTTTGGAAAAGCCAGCTGCCAAGTGGTAAAGACACACAGATGGAGCATTCCATGTGGTAAGAAAATTAGGACTTTCACCAACAGTCAGGATGAATTTGGCAAACAATGTGAGAGATGCATCTTGGATATGGAAGCTCCAGTCAGCCAAAGGCTTCCAATGACCACAGGCCCGGCCAAAACCTTAAATACAGTCTCATGAGAGAGGATGAGCCAGACCACCCAAGCCACTTCAAATTTTCTGACCCACAGAAACTGTGTGAGATAATGTTTATTGTTTTAAACTACTAAATTTTGGGATCATTTGTTACCAAGCAGTACATAACGTATACCCATCTATATCTTTCCATTTATCTGTTTCTCCATCTCTAACTTTGTCTATGTCAATGTGTATATCTATATCTGTTTGGGAAAGAGTACTAAAGACACATTATTAATTGACTGTAATAAAATGTAAGGATCAATGGAAATTCATTTTTTATCTAAATTTGATTGAATACCTTAGGCTTTGGTAGATATTACTTGAAAATAGCTCTGGAGATTAGTATAAACTAAAAAAGTAACAATTATATAATGCTTATTTCTTAGATAACTTCATTTGGTTTTAGCTGCAAATTTGCATAAGGTGTTAATGAGATATAAATTACAAAAAATAGCACCTAAATCCTGAGCTAGGACTTAGTGATATTACTAGATTTCTGAATTATACTTCTTTTATAAAGGGCTTACTGAAGAAATTATATTTATTTACTAATTACATAACTTTTAAAGCTCTGCTACTATTCATAGACTCTCAGAGACACTATTCCTAGACTGCATAGTCTAAGTAGCCTCGGACCATTATAAAACATTCACAATTGCTTACAAAACACCCTTGCTGGGAAAGGATCAGAGTACAAATACAGAGTTGGAACTAGTGGGAATGTTTCAACAAAATCAAATCCTCTTCTTGGTTACAGACATGCTGTCCTCAATGGCCCATAGTTGAAGCTACATGAAAGGTCACATGCAGATTCAACACACATACACACATTTCTTGGAACAAATTTACTAGATTTTAACACTACAGTGAGGACACAGTCTCAAGGAGAGCTTTTAACTTGTATCCATTTTTTGGTGTGTTAATCAGTACTCTTGAATTCAGATGACAGAAACCTAAGTCAAATGAGCTTAAGCAAAAAATGCAATGTATTATCTGATGAAACTAAACAGGTAAAATATCTACCAGCGGTCTATCTTCTTGTATCTCTAGGATCTAATTTTTTATCTTTTGCTTTCTTCTCAAACAGGCTGTCTTCATTTGGTGATGGGACATACATCATGTTATTTATGTCTTGTGCCTACTACTAAACCAATCAGGTAGCATGAAAGTGTTCTGGTGTCCTTGGGCTCAGAGTCAAAGCCTATTCTTCTAAGGTGAGGGAGACAAAGGGGGAGGGTCATCCACTCCAAAAGTATATTAACTGAGCAAGGTGGAATGAGAGACACATTTTCTCTTAAGGGAAGGGAGGCTGGATAGACAAAACCCTAGATACTATGCATTTGCTATATAAATTATTGTCTAACATTCTAATACAGAACTCTAAATACCATCTCAGACATATTGAATTAGAAAATCTTTCAGGAAAAGGTGAGTATTTAATAGGTAGTTCATGTATGCTCTTCAACATACTAATGTTTCAAATCTAGACTACTTTACTTTTGCCATTCCCTTTCCCATGCTCTAGAACTATGTACTCACTATGAGATTTTTCTAAAATCTCCTGCTAAAGTGCCATTTAATCTACTGCTTACTGCCCTTTTGTTACCTTTTGGTTTCACTTATAAGAAGTATTAAAACATGTCTTTCACAATACTCTGTAGTTACCATATTTTATCTTCTTTTTACCTTCTAACACAAGAAAAAAGATCTTCAAAATCTCTTCCTAGAAGTTTAGCAAATAAAAAGCACTAAAAGGGTCACTATGATCATTCTTGTGTGTATAGTATTATGAACACAGAAGTAATTATATACAATTAATAAACAATACTAAAATGAATCTAAATTTTTTTGCTACTTTTATGGACTTTTTAGTTAAGTTTATTGAAGTAGCAAATCAGTAGAATATAAAAATGCCCTGTGTCTTATACTTCTTTACGGTGAGGTAAGACATTATAGGGAAAGCCATATAAAATAGAAAAGAAATTTTAAAATTATGCACTTTTTTCTTGCACATTACATAGGGAAATCTTTAGGCATATTCCAACAGACATGATTATAGGGAAAAAATGCAAAAGTGTGAATTTTAATATAATGATATAATTTTTATAAAACTGAAAAATAAATTTGAAAAGTGAATACCAATGAACCTCAACAAAGTGAAGCATTCTAGCAGCTTAAAGGGACCAGCCATGTTTTATTTGCTCTTCCAGCTATCTTCTCTTTTGAGTAAACTTTGAACACCTTATCTACTAAGTGCTCAGATATTTCATATCTAAAGGAATAGTCATCATTAAACAGGATGATAGCTAACCCAATTTTCGAACTTCTCTAAATTCTTAGTTAAGAACCTCATCTAAGATTTCATAACTGAACAGGGGATATAATCAAAAGATATGGCTTACTTCACTCTTAATTTATACAGTAGATACTCTCTTAAGTGACTTCCATTTAATGGTTTGCCAGAAAAACTCAGTCTATATGTTCCCATTGGATACCAACTAGGTTATCCATGGGACACTGCACTCTGGTGGCTTATTGTCTACTCTTCCATAAATCCATGTTCTGCTTCAACTAGTTCCATCTCTTTATGTTAAGTTGTTATTGTGACACCTGATTTTTTAATTGAATTTATTGGGTTGATATTGGTTAATAAAATTATATAGGTTTCAAGTGTATGATTTTATGATACATCGTCTATTTATTACATTGTGTGCCCACTACTCTAAGTCAAATCTTCTCTCACCATATGTTTGACCCCCTTTACCTTTTGCTACCTCTCTACCCCTTTACCTCTCTGGTAACCACCATAATATTGTCTATATCTATGAGGTTTTTTTGTTTGTTTGTTTTTCTGTTTGTTCATTTGTTGCTTTTGGTTTTATATCCCACAAATGAGTAAAATTGATTTGTTAAACCCCTATCCTGTCACCATTGAAAAAGATAGTTAAAAATACACTCAAATTAGAAACAAATGTAAAAACCATTGGAGCTATTTTTTAAATTAGAGAACAAGTCTACAAATAATTGCATTGCAATTCCTTTTAAGTTGTTATTCATTTGAATTAAAATGAGAGTGAAAGTGACATATAGGTTATTATGAATATAAATACTCAAGAAATATCTAAAGAACAATCAAACGGAATCATGTTTTAAAAAAAAAGACTTTGAGCCCTAGCCGGTTTGGCTCAGCGGTTAGAGAGTCGGCCTGCGGTCTAGAAAGACCCAGGTTCGGTTCCCGCTAAGGGCACATACCTCGGTTGCAGTTTGTCCCCGGCCCCTGGTTAAGGGCACATACCTCGGTTGCAGTTTGTCCCCGGCCCCTGGTTGGGTCGTGCGGGAGGCAGCCACTTAATGTGTCCCTTTCACGTCGATGTTTCTTCCTCTCTTTCCCTCCCACTCTATCTGAACAAAAGATGGAAAAATGTCCTCAGGTGAGGATAAAAAAAAAAAAAAAAGACTTTGATTACCTCAAAATATTACCTCAGAGAATACACATATGTAAAATTTAAGTTATCATCTAGGTTTGAATCCAAAGTTTACTCACTGTGAGTTTTCAAAGTGTGACCCAATGACTAGTTTCCATTTATCTTCATTCTCTCTGGAAGTGTATATCCTGTTATTGTTTTTTTTTTTTTTCTACAAATTAGACAGTTTCTAAAAACAAGTGAATAAAAATGCTAAGACAATATAGGAGGTGATAATTAACTTGGTGAAAGTTATGTAGTTAATATTAATAGATGCAATCCTATTTCATTTACTCACTATAAATACTTTGAGAATAATAATTCGTCCATTAGTCAAATTAATTCTAGCGCTCCATGGCTTAAGTTGAGCACTTTAAACAGGTTATATTCTAGATGGTGCCATGGGAGGCATTTTATTCTTTGTAGTGTGACATTAATATCAAGCCACAATTGTTCACCCTTAGTAAGTTGAGCTGCATTTATTACTCACGGGTCAACATGAAAAGCAATAATTTAAGAAATTATGATATTTTTCATGAGAAGTAAACATTATTTTGAAAAGGACTAAATCAAGATAAAATGGTTTATATGGTTCTTTTTTCTAGATTTTTTTTCAGCTCTTCTCCTTTCTCCTTTGTTGTTTTTTCCCCCAATGTTGAAAGTGGAGGGGATTTGGTTTTGTAAAAACATTTTATTACTAAATAATTTTTATCATGTTTAGAAGATGAAAAGTACTAATATTATCATCATACTGACTTTACAAATCCTCCTGGCTGGAGGTGGACGCAAATGACAGCTCTTCTGAAAGCGAGCAGGTGTAGGCCGGGCTCCTGAACTACTCAGTAGGAAGCTGACATTTCACCATTAAAGTTCAGTGCATTGGAGCATTGTTCTAGTCATAATAAACTGTCTAAATTGCAAAAGCCTGGCAACACATTCCAGCCATTAAGCTGTATATCCCCCTATTTTCAGTCTGGAAAGCTTTTATTAATTCATAAAAGTATTTTCTCAGCTGAGAGAAATTGGAAGCTGGCAGAACAAACAACTAAAACAGGTCCACTCATTTCCCAGTTGAAAGATTTGATCAAATTCATTGGCATCTGAATTACTTCTGAAAAATTTCACCCATCACTGATTACCATATATATTTTGATGTATTATTGCAGACTCATATTTCCATGCCTTTTCATCCAATTGTGTTTTGCAGAATATTTTTAATTCACAATGTTCTAAGCATAGTTTATTGCACATTACTCTGATATTATAATGTTTTCTCTTTTGGAGAGGTTACAAATAGAGTCAAAGTAAAAGGATTATCCAGAACAACATCATGTCCTTTAACATGAAGTTGTTCAGGGTTTACCCAGTAAGCTTTTTCTTAGCCACAGTCTCATCAAGGAGTTTTCAAAAATACAAAATGTGTTATATAATTCCCTATAAAATTTTACAATATAACAAACAGTTCTTACTTTTTCAGTAAGGATTTAATACATGCAATAAATTGCATAAAATGCATTAATCTTTCATATATGTCTCAGAAATGTTTAGTTATAGATACACTTAATCACCAAGTAGATGAAGATATAGAATATTTCCTTAAGGTAAACTAAAATACCCCCTTTCCACCTATACCACTTTCTAGAATACCTACATTTATTCTGACTTCTCTCTTGACTATTTTGACTTCTGTCATCATCGATGTATTTTGTCTATTTTTGAATTAATACAAATGGAGCAAAACAACGTGTACTCTTATTATTCGTTCCTTTAATTAGTAAATATTTTTTACTTTGATCCATCCTATGATACCAACAGTTCTTCCTATTTCGTTGCTGTGTAGTAATTCATCTTATTTTTATACCACAGCTTATCTTTAACAGCTTTATTGAGATAAAAATCATATACCATAAAATTCACTGTTTTAAATTGCTAAATTCAGTGGTTTTTAGTATATTTTTGCTGTGCAACTATCACCACTAATGTTAGAACATTTTCATCATTCCAAGAGGAAACCCCATACATTTTAGCAGTCAACCCTCAGAACCACTTCCCCCAGCCCCTAGGACCATATTCTACTTTCTATCTCTATGGATTTGTCTATTCTGGACATTCAAACGAATGGAATTATGCAATATGTACCACTGTTTCTGTATCCATTTACCTGTTGGTAGGTGTTCAGTTGTTTCCAGTTGGGAATATCATGAATAATGCTGTTATAAAAATTGTTGTGTAAGTTTTTTGTGATCATTCATACTAATTTCTGGATTTTATAAATTATAAACTTTGATGACTAGAAACTGGAGAACATTTTTCCAAAGTGGTCATACAATTGTTCAAGTTCCAATTGCACCATAACCTCTCCAACATGTAACCTCCCAACCACAGTCATTTGCATATTGGCTAACTGTCCATCATTTGTGAAATGTCTGTTCAAATATTATTATGTCTTCTCCACATTGAGTTGTAAGAGATTTTTTTTAACTCTTGTTTTAAGGCTTTGATATATATTTATTATTTTCATTTTATCCCAATACATGTAGCTTGCCTTTTTATTGTCTTAATGCTTTTTGAAGACAAAATGATTTTAATTTTGATAAAGTTAAATGTATGTTTACTTCTATAGTGAGTGCTTTTTATGTTTAGTGTCTAACAAATCTTTGCCTATACCAAGTGTGTATTTTTTCTTCAAAATTTTTATCTTTTACTTTATACATTTTTTAATCCTTACCTGAGGATATGTTTTTCATTGATTTTAGAGAGATGAAGGGAAGAAAGAGAGAGAAACATCGATGTGAAAGAGAAACATCGATCAGTTGCCTCCCATACCCACAAAGACCAGGGACCAAACCACAACCTGGGTATGTGCCCTGACCAGGAATCGAACCCACCACATTTTGCTGTACGGGACTACACTACAACCAACTATGCCACACAAGGGTTAGGGCTACTTTATACATTGGAGTTTATGATTGGTTATGAGTTTATTTCTGTATTTGATATGAGGAAAAAGGTGAGATTTATTTTTTTATGGAAATCCAATTGTTTCAGTACCATTTGATGAATTACCTTAACACCATTTTTGAAAATCAATTGATCACGTATATTGGTGTACTTGCAGATGTCCTATGCTGGAAAAGTTCATTAAGCTATGTATGCTCGCTTATGCCAACACCACTGTCTTGAATGTAATAATGTATTAATAAGACTTGAAATCAGAGAGCTAAATTTGTGAATCTTGTTCATTTTCAATATTGTTTTTGGCTATTCACTTTTCTTTGCATTTCCAAATGTAAATGATTAAGCCAGCCTGTTAATTTCTAAGAAAAGGATGCTGTGAATTTATTTGGGATTGTTTTAAATCCCTGAATCAATTTTAGGAGAATTACTATCTTAGCAATATTGATCCTCTAATTCATGATTATGATAACTCCATTTAGGTGTCTTTAATTTCTATAAACATAGTTTTTGCTTTTCAGTGTAAAAGTCTTTCATATAATTTGTTAAGTGTATTCCTTTTGTTTGATTGTTTGATGAGAAGCCACTTACTGGGAGAAAATATTTTTAAATCACATATCAACAAAGAATACATATCAATAAAGAATATTAGAACATATAAGGAAGTTTGGGAGAAAAATTGCTCTGCATCCTGTTTGTGGTCATGGTTACATGAATTTTTCCATATGTTACATTCCTAAAACTACACACCAAAAATATTTAATTATTAATTACTATTATGTCTTTAAATTTTTTTTAAATAAAAAAACCTATGAGATTAGTATTATTGTCTTTTAATAACCATTGACATTACTTATATTAACATGCATAACTTCCATTTGGGGGTTATTTATTCCTTTCTTAAGTTTTCTGCTTTCACCTGGAATCTTTAATCCTCAGCTACAAGTACTAAAGGTTTTCTTTAGTACTTATACTAATATGGTCTGTTGGTGACAAATATTCTCAACTTTTTTTTCCCCTAAACATCTGTATTGCATCTTGGTTGTTCAAGGATGCTTTTGCTGGTTATGGAATTCTAGTGAGAAAACAATTTCTTTTATCACATTAAATATATCATTTTACTGTCTTCTGGATTCCATGATGCTGTGGAAGAATCTGTCATCATGTTTAGTGTTGCGCTTTCAAAAGTAGTTTGTGTTTCATCCCCTGAAATATTTATTTTTAAGGTTTTCTCTTTATCTTTCATTTTGTGCAGTTTGATTCTGATGTGCTTAATAATTAATCCCCCACCTAAAAAATTCAAAATTATTCTTGAAATTTAATAAATTTTTCAATGTATGGTTGATCTTTTCCATCAGTTTGGAAAATGTCTCAGTTTTTTTTTTTTTTTTAAAACATAGTTTCTTGCTATACTCTTTCTCTTTTCTTCTGCAATGCCAAAGTGTATATATTAGAATCTTTTAGTGTTCCTTCATGTATTTCATGCTTTATTACTTTATTTTATTTTTTCTCTAAGCTTCAGTTTTGATAGTTTCTATTGATTATTTTCTGTAATTTTGATATTTTCTTCTGTAGTTTTCTTCTGATACTAAACGTAATCAATGAATCCTTAAATTTAGATATAAATTTTTAAATTTTATTTAGCAGATACAATTTCAAAAAATAAATATAATTTCTCTCTTGAAATGATCAGTTTTTATCCAACATATTTAACCTTTTCTAAACGTGTTTATAGTAATAATACTAAGATCTTATGTGCTAAGTTTAACATATGAATCATGTAAATGCATGATTCTACCTGGACCACATTTTTATTTTTGCTTTGTCTTGCATATCTTTGATTTTTAATATATCTGGCAATTTTTAATAAATGGTAGGTATTGTTTCTAAACTGTAAAGAGACTAAAAAGAGGTACCTCTTCCCTGAGACAGCATACTTTTTTTCTTTCTCAGCTAGCCAGTGATAGACTGATCCTCTTGATCCAATCAAGAATCAAGAATGTCCAGGGTTGGGGGGAAGTTTGCATTAGACTCATTTTCAATTACCAAGATCTTAAGGACATGACCTGTCATATGTTTCTTGAACACCCTTTCTCTGCTAGGATTTTGACTTATAAGCCCTGTTCAACTGTATGGAATTTGTTTTTATTAAACATTTTTAATGTTGACATAATTACAGGTGTCTCCCTTTTCCCTGCCCTTTGCTCACATCCACCCACCCTGGCTTCTCCCTCTCTTGGCCTTTACCAAACTACTGTCTGTGTCCATGGGTATGGATATATGTTCTTTAGCTAATCCCTTCACTTCTTTATCCAGTCACCCTCCACCCTCCTCCCCTTGGGCACCTGCAGTCCGACTCATGTATCCATGCTTCTGATTCCATTTTATTTGTCAGTTTATTTTGTTCATTAGATTCCACATATTAGTGAGATCATATGGTATTTGTTTTTCTCTGACTGCCTGGAATGTTATTTGACGTTTCCATCCCAATTCCCAGCTGCCTCAGGGCTCAGCTAAAGTACAGTGGGAGAAAATTGGCAGCTCCTCATTGCAGCTCTCCAGATCCCAAACTGTCACAGCACCAAGGCAGCAATCAGAGCTCTACCAGCTTATCTTCACCCCAGCAGAGTTTTTTGCTTATATCATGCCTGATCCTCAGTCCATGCCCAGATCTGAAAATGCCCTCAGAGGGGAAAAAAAAGTGGGTGATGGGGGGGGGCGGCATGTAGAGGAGGCTTCCACTTAACTGGAAAGGAATCTTTCTGTGTAATGTCTTCTGAAGTAATATGATTCTTATAGTAACTGGTTTCTTCTAGGTTAAAGAGTGGAAATGATGGTCTACCACAGCTTTTACACAATAATTGGATGAAGAAATATGTGTGATAGATGCTTGAGTGGGTTCTGGCAAATATTTTAGAGATACGCCATATAACTAAAGACCTATCACAGCACCTACCTTTAAATGAACATACTGAGATAAAGAAATATCACTCAGAATGATGCAGAAATTTCTCAGTGCAATTATTTATTCTTTGAAAAGCAGTTATTCTTTGAATAACAGTCATGTTATTGCATATATAACTAATTTATTCTTTTTTATTGCTGAGTAGTATACATTATATGAGTATTTCACAGTTTGCTTATCAATTCACCAGTTGTTGGATATTTGTGTTGTTTCCATTTTAAGGGATTATTAGTAGAAGAGCCCTGAATATTAGTAAACAGGCTTTGTGTGAACACATGTCCTCATTGCTCTTGATTACATACCTTGGAACAAGATTCGTGGGTAGTATGGTATGTGTACTTTTACCTTTATAAGATCCTGTGAAATTGTTCTGCAATGTGTATGTAACATTCTGCATTCCTATCAGTAATATATTTGAAGCCAGCTAGTCTTCAACCTCACCAGAATTTGTTAACATCAGTTTTTATTTACTTGATTCATGCTACTAGGTGGGTTGTGTTGTCTATGTAGTTTAAATTTGCTTTTCCTTAATGACTTATGATGTTTGTGTGCTTAATAGCCAGTTGTATATCTTCATCAATAAAATGCTGTTTAAATCTTTTCCCCATTGTAATTAGGTTGTTTGTTTTCTTTCCAATGAAATGTAGTTCCTTATATATCTTGGTTACCAATCCTTTATCACCTATGTGTGTTACAAACCCTTTCTTCTTGAATGTGGCTTGTCATTTTTTCTTTAGAAGACAAAGTGATTTTTGGAGAGCAGGAAATTTTAGTTTTGTTGATCTTCAGTTTATCCAATTTTCCTTAATGAACTATACTTTTGGGGGCCTAAGAAATCTTTCCTTAGGTAAAATTTACATATACTTATCCTACATTTTCTAAAGTTTTATAGTTTTAGGTTTTAAATTTAAGTCTATGATTCATTTCAAGTTGATTTTATGTATAGTGCAAGGTATGAGTTTAAGTTCATTTTTTTTTGGCATGTTAATATCCAGATGTTTCAGCACCATTTGTTAAAAACATTATTTTTTCTCCATTAATTACCTTGGTAAATATGTAAAAATTGAACTTATGCCTATACAGTGGCTATATTTCTGGTAATTCCATTCTATTCCATTTATAAATGTGTCTACCCTTTCACTAACAGCACATTATCTTGATTACAATATATTTATATTAATCTTGAAATCAAGTAGTTTAAAACATATATATGCATATATATACACATATATTTCAACATGTTTTATTATATATCTTAAATTTCTGAATATACCTGCATTTTCTTTCCAAAACTCTTTTCTTCTCAATAATCTCTACTGCTTTATATTTAGTCTAAAATTTGAAATAGCACAATGTTACAAAATATCATAAAATCTTATGTTTTATCCCCATTTAGTACTTTTATAATTCAATAGATCTTCAAGATCATTACATCATCACCATTATCAAATAAGAACTCTTTCTCTGATTTGAAAACAACTCATTATATGATTTAATTTGCATAACATGGAGAATAAATTATATACCACACTTGTATAATACTATTTTCAAAGAGGATTTGAAGTAGATTATGAGGAGGAAAATATGTATGCAGTGTGGCTAATAAAATAGAGGTGACAAAATTTTTCCTAGACCTCTTTGCCTTTAAGGTTAGAATGGGTTAATGGTAGTAGTCATCACTTTGTCAAAGAAAAAGGATAAAAGGTTCCTAACCCTCCTTACTCATATAAGGACTTTTAGTGAGAGTCAAAGTCACTGCCTGTCATTTCTGGAAGCCCTCATGCAGTTGCTCACATGTAATTAACAAGAAGGTCAGCCAAAGTTATCCTGTAATGCTTGTCATATTTTCTATTTTTGTTCTGATCCTTAGTCTATGTCAATCTCTATTATCCTCAAAACTACCTGACAAACTCTTACCATTATATCTTTAGTATTTGTTCATTTTAAGAGTAAAAAAAAAAAAAACAAACAATAAGAGTTTTATAATAAAAAGAAAGGTCAATTCTATGACTCTTTGCAGTAATGGTAAATGTATAACATTACAACATTTTTCACTGAATGCGCTCTTAGATTGTTCTTTGGCATAGTTCAAGGTTTTATAATTATGCCAATCTAATTCAATTTAATGGGGGAAATATAGGTAATCAGGAACTGGAATAAATATTTACCTCTGAGAATATGTACAAATTATTTCCTATTCTTTCTGATCAGTTTTCAATATACTCAATGCATAAATTTCTTAAATATATTGTCTTGTTGATACAGAGTTGCTATTTTTACCTATATGGGACACTAGCAACCAAAACAAGTGCAATGTAAATATAATCAAGTGATGATATTAAATAAACAGGAAATATCATATGGTACTGGCTTTTTAACATTGCAGGAATCAAATTCAAAAGATGGGTTACTATCAGTTACTACAAATTTTTCACAGATAACTCATTAACAGTATGAAATCTTGTTGCTCTTTCTGTCACAATAATGAAACTAATTTTAAAGGTCATTTATATGTGATCCCTTGAATACCAAATCTAATAATCTTAGAAATTTTTATCTGATTGGCTCCCAATAATTCCTAGTATGTTTCTCTTCAAAATGTGAATTCCCCTTTATGATCTTAATGTGTCCCTACAAAATGCATATCTTGAAACCCTAATCCCCAAAGTGATCAATGTGGTGATGATATTTGAAGATGGGCCTTTGGGAAATAATTACATTTAGATAATATCATGAGGATTCAAACCTCATGATGGGATTAGTACCATTATAAGAAAAGACACCAGAAAGCTCTGAGTGTGTGTCTCCGAACATGCACAATGAAGAGGTCATGTGAGCACACAGAGAGATGAAGGCTACCTAAAGAGAGGAAGAAAGCCCTTGCCAGAAACTATCTATTCTGGCCCCCCGATGTCAGACTTCCAAAATCCAGAACTGTGAGAAAATATATTTTTGTTATTTAAGCCACCCAGTCTATGGTATTTTGTCATGGCAGCTCAAGCTGACCAATATACCCTTAAAAACATTTCAAATTACCATATTCTTTCCAATGCATCTTAAATTCCTGCCACATAATTCCCCAACCATACCATACCTGAATTCCTCTACACCTTATTCATTTTCAACTTGTTTTCCCTTTGGCTCTAATGATTTTCATCACTTAATACATTTGGCAAACTCCTTCATTCTTTTCAAGTCCCAAATCAATCAACTGTGCCATTTCCAAGAGTATTTGCTTAACTCATTTAAACAGAATTAAGCACTCCTCTTACTAGTATTTAATCATACTGCACATATTTCCATTATAGAATTGTCATTTAGTATTTTAATTTTTATATGTTTGCTTACATATTTTTCAATTGATAACAAGTTCTAAAATTAGGAATATTATTTATTTATCTTTGAATGAATGCATGCCTAGTGCAGTGATTGTTATATATAGAAAATCTTGCTAACTTCAATCAACTTAAAAAATATAGTTATTGGTAAATTGGCCTCAACTTCTGTGTATGTAGCTGTAATTTTCTTCTATTGTTGGCTGTTTACACATTATTTGTTTTTCTTTAGTATTTAGAAAATTTCTGTGACCTTGTAAAAAAGTAATCTAAGAATCCAACTCATTAGTTACAGAACAGTCACAGAGATGTAGATTACAGCATAGGCAATATAGTCAATAATATCGTGATAACTATGTATGGGATGGATCAGGTGGGTACTTGAAACATTGGGGCAACTACTCTGTAAAGTACATGATTTTCTAACCACTTGGTTGTACATCTAATACAGAATAAATAATATTAAATGTAAACTGTAATTGAAAAATAAAAAAATATTTTAAAAAGAATCCAACTCATGAAGTATACATATAAAAACCTATTTTACTGTCCAAAACATTTAATTTTGAATTTTTAGTTAAAATTAGTGGGCTCTTATAAAATAAAAACAACTTTAAAAATAAAATTATACTGTCTTAAATGAGATGAATATATAATTCTTCATGTCTTTGATATCAAAGATGTTGACTAAATATAATTGGTGTACATGAAATTCTAAGGCAATGCTGTGCAAAACAAATTATGATGAAATTTTACAATCTCATCTGGTTACTATAGTGATGGGTTAATCTGAAATTTTATTTTCTTTATCTGCATTTTGCCTCATTCTTATATTTGCTAATGGAACTGTAATTGTATGACAGAAAGATTATAGACATTTGATATTAAATGATGATTAGGAAGTGTCTGACATTGAAATACTAAGCAAATCAAAAGCTCATCTACATTTACCATACATAGTATGCAACAGTATTTATCCAACAATTTAAAATATTTCTTTTCTGAAATACTTAAAAAATATCAGTCACAGACTCTTAACCTGGTCACCTGGAATTATTGCAGGACATACAGTCGTCCCTTGCCACTTCATGCTTTGACTTTCACGGCTTCACTCTATCGCGGTTTTTTCAAATATATTCATTAAAAAGTTGATCAAGACAGTGAAAATGATACAGCGCGCGCTCGGTTGTCTGAGTCAATTATACACCCCTGCATTACAATTGAAATTAAAATTACTGTACGTATGGACTGTTGGCCTATGTATTCGAGCACCCCGCAAATCCTTCAACGCCAGGTACAACCGCTCGACCACTCCTTGTATGTGGGCAATAAATTGTTTCCAAAAAAATCAGATGTGATGAAACCAAGCCAATCAGAGCCTGCTGTTCACTGATTGGCTATCCTATCCTCTTCCTGTCCTGGCCACTGATTGGCTCAGCCTCATGCAAGTTCGTTTCTCTCATACACGCTTCTACGCATCGGAAGCATCTTTGCTCTTGTAAGTGTTTGTGATTTCTGAGAACTTTTATCTAAGCCCCACAATGAGTCCTAAATGTGCTGCTCTTCTAAGCCTTCTGACGATGAAACTAAGCACCAGAGGAAGATGCTTACTATCCAGGAGAAGGTGAAACTCTTGGATATGATCAAAGATGGCAAGAAAATCATGGAGGTTGCCCGCCACTACGACTTGAATGAGTCTACTGTTCGCTCCATCCGTAAAGATGAAAAGATCATCTGTGCAACGGCTACTGTCTCTTTCAACAAGGAAGCAAAGCACGTTGTGACAAGTCATAATAAGTTCATAGTGAAAATGGAGTCTGTCCTAGCCATTTGTATCAGCGACAGCTGCAAGAAAAACATTCCATTGGATTCGATGGTCATACGGGAGAAGGCGAGGCAGCTCTATCAGCACTTTATGGTGGACGAACCTCAACCAGGACCCTCTTCAGCAACGTTCATGGATTTCACCACGAGCAAGGGTTGGTTCGAGAAGTTCCAGAAGAGGTATCATCTGAAGAGTGTCGTTCTCCACGGAGAAGCTGCCTCTGCTGACCAGCCTGCAGCAGAGGACTACATGAACAACACGTTCCAGACGATCCTTGAGGAGGGTGAGTATCATCCAGAACAGGTGTTCAATATGGACAAAACAGGACTGTTCTGGAAAAGAATGCCTTCCCAGAGGACATTTCATTTTCAAGGATGAGGCCAAGGTCTGGCTTCAAGGCGTATAAGGATCACGTGACTATTGTTATGTGTGGAAATGCTGAGGGATTTTTGCTCAAGCCTGCCCTTATCTATAAGGCCAAGAACCCTAGGGCCCTGAAAAATAAAAACAAGAACTTACTGCCAGTGCATTGGATGCACAGCGACAAGGGCTGGATCACGAAGCAGCTGTCATCGGACTGGTTCCACGAGTGCTTCATCCTCCAAGTCAAGGGACTCAAGTTTAATGTCCTTCTCCTCATGGACAATGCTGGAGGTCATGCGCAAGACCTATCCTACGACAGTGTGCATATTGAGTTCCTTCTTCCCAACACCACTTTGCTGATCCAGCCCATGGATCAAGGTGTTATTCACATGTTCAAGGCCCTCTACACGCTAAACACTCTGAAGCACCTTGTCGAAGGCATGGACCTTGAGGAGAACTTCTTGCTGAAGGAGTACTGGTGGCAGTATACCATCGCGACCTGTCTGAAGAACATCCAGGCCGTGTTGAAGGACATAAAAACGGAGACATTGAAGGCCATCTGGAAGATGTTGTGGCCTGAAATTGTCCACACTACAGAGGATTCACCTCAGAGGATATAAACAACTCGGCAGTGGATAAGGCAGTTAGGCTAGCTTGGATGCTGGAAGGAGAAGTTTTTGCGGATATGACCTGAATTCCGTGGATGAGCTGCTGGAGACACATTCAGATCCCTTAATTGAGGAGGATCTGGTGGAGATGACTAAGTCTGTGAGTGAGGAGGAGAAAGAGCAGCCAGAGGTTTCTGGGGGTCAGGAGGAGGAAGTTGGCCTTACACTTGAGCGTCTCTTGCAAGTCGTGAGAACTATTAAGGTAGTACAGGACATAATTGGTGAATGGGACCCACAAATGATGCATGCATTGTGGTTCCGGAATGCACTTGATGGAGCAGTAGAACACTACAAAAGCCTCCTCACACATATGAAAAGACAGTGCCAGCAACTGTCTATCATGATGTTCTTCAGCCGTGCATCCAGACATCCACTGCCTACTCCTAGTACTCCTTCAGCGGAAGAAGACGACGACGCACCTGCTGAACATACTGCACCACCTAAAGACTCTCCTACTGAGGTCATGCCTTCAGAGGAGCAGTAACCTTGCTCTTCTTTGCTGTGCAGTACATCTCTTCATCTTCATCGTTTCATCATTGAACAAGTTGCACTATTTTCATAGGTTAGTGATTGTGTGTAAGAACTGTGTGTGTGTGTAATTAAATGTACAATAATAATAATATAATATTTGTAACATCTAATATGTCTTATTTTCTCTTATTTTGTGTAATATATTGGGTAATACAAGTGCAATGGTGACTAAAGGGTGTTATTTCATGTCTAGAGGGCTCTAATAGTGTTAAAAAATGTATTTAGAAGGTCGTAAACAGGTTTTTTATGCTCTAATTGTGAATATTCAGTTTATAAATAAAGAATCCTACTTCGTGGAAATTCATTTATTGTGGTAGAGTCTGGAACTGATTAATCACGATAAACGAGGGCCGACTATACTTGCAGGTACAAGAGAACTGAAAACAATAATATTTAATCAGTATTTTTTATGAAAAGCCCATTTAGCAGTAGACACTACCTTATTGACAGACCTAGCTGGACCAACTTCTGAGATCAAAGTAGAGGCACCTAGACCCAGTGCTTCCAACTCCAACTACCAAATGTGATTGTTTTGAAACAATTGATCCTCTCCTCTCTCACACCTTTTTATTTAGTTATAATATATGTACAATAAAATTCAACAACATTAAATTCTGAGTTTGAAGAATTTTGAGATCTTCATATAGTCATGGAACCACTGCCACAATCAAGATGTGAAACACCTCTATCATCCCAAAGGATTTCCTTGTGCCTTTCGCATCTCCTTAAACCAGTTAACTTTTTGTTACCATTTCACTCATTCCTTCCTCTTTATAATATTTCATATCCAATTAATTTACATATTATCTTTGGAACATTGTGGCTATTTTCTTAGATTCAGCTCTTTCTCAAATCTCTCCCTGGGTTTTGACTTCCACCATAGTTATTCTGAAAGATATAAGTCCTATATGACCCATCACATTCTTTAACAATGAACTCATGAAGGGGTTCCCCAAATAACCCATCTGCTACTGTATTTATTTTAAAATGGCAAACCATATCCTGTATGTGCCTTTTAATTTTAGGTCTTATAGAAATTACGAAATTCATACAGTAACTTCAAATCTTCACTCACTTGTTGGGTGTCATGCAGGTCATTGGAAATGAAAGGATAACTCAGAAAATAAAAAGTCTCTCTTAAAATAAAATCACTTAAAATAATAAACAATTGAATGTATCACATACAGAAATAATTTTAAATATTTATGTAGAGAAAATATAACTAATTTTTACATTTATATTAACCTACAAAGTTTCTTCCAATCTCAAAAAATAAAGTAATCAAGATCAAAAATACTTTTAATTAAAAGGTAGATTAAATTAGATATTGAGGCAATTGAGGCAGGTTAGGCAGTGAGGGACAGGACCATGCCAAGAGAAAGCTGAGACATGTAGGAAGTTTGTGAGAACTTAGGGCTCAGCACACAGGCAGGCAACCCAGTACACAACATATCTGGAGGTTTATTCAAACTGTACAGATCTCAAAATAAAACCAAAATCAATATGGGAGATTGTGCCTCCAAGGCCAGGAACTCTCAGCCCCCATTTATAGAAATGCAAATTAGAAGCTCCTGGAAGGAGCACAGGTCAATTATATAACAAAAAAAAACAGAAAGACTGGTTTCAGGCAAGGCAACAAGATTACTGAATGAGTTCTGCTGCAAAACTATAGAATGTGTATCTATTGCAGAAAGCCAAGTTACATTAACAAGGATTATAAGAAACCAAGGTTGGATGTGGGGGAGAACCAAAAGCAAGCATAGGGTTGCTCCAAGGGGGTTTCTCCTCCTCACTAATAGTCTTGGAGAAGTTGAAATCATAAAAAAAAAAGGGGGGGAATCCACTAAGGCCCCTATAGGTGACCTACGGCTGAACCCAGTCACCCAGTCAGGCAGGAAACACAAGCTTTAAAATGTATGGCTATGATTCCAAAATGGCGGTGGAGTGAATGGAAGCTACACAGACCATCTCTCAGGACAAAACTGGAATTACAACTAAAATAAAGACAAATTGTCAGGAAAAAATAACAGAAAAGCAGCTGGAAAGGACCCATATAACCAGGGACAGAAAAAGACACTACATTGAGCCTGGTAGGAACCGCAAAGGCACAAGAAGGCAGGCTGGGAGCCCACAGACAACAGCTGTTTTAGCTGTGAGCAGCTCCCTAGTGGTTAACATCCCAAGCTGGCTCCACAGCACAGAGGGCCAGGATAGAGCACTAAATTCGCTAGTCACTCACCTTGGGCTCTGGCAGAGGGAGGGCAGACTGGACTGGAACTGTGTGGAGACTTGGGAGCTTGGAGAGCTGGGAGGGCAATGGGAGATTTTGCTGAATCACTCCCTCACAGGACAGTAGCCATATTACTCAAAGAGCTCCTTCCCAGAGCCCTGGGGAGAAGCAACAGCCACTCCCACAGGAATTTAACACCACCCAGCCAGGCCAGAGAAATGCAAATTGAGGCTCATTAACAGTCAGCAAGCATTTGCCCCACCCTCTGGAAATCCTCTTACCCTGAACACCTGAGGGATTTTTCATTCAGTTGAGGGCTATATCACAAGGCTCATCAAGTAACTGAGACTAATAGCCTCCAGGCAAAAAGCTAGAGGGTAACTGAACCTTTCCTGGTCTTGCAAACCTACCCAGGAAAGTAAGACTTGACAGTGGTATTTAACGTGGGTCCTCCCACACTCATCCAAACCCAGTAGAGGGAGCCACAAACAGCAGAACACCAATACCCACAGGGAAAATTTGTCAGGCTCCAAAACCCACTGAGATAGCAAAAGTGGTGAAACAAAGAAACAAATCCCAAATGAAAGAACAAGAGAACTCTACTAAAGATGAGATAAATGAAATGCAGTTAAGCAAGTTATCAGAGATAGAGTTCAGGGCCATGATCTTGAGGAAGCTCAACAACATGAGTAAAGAGCTCAATGCCATGAATAAAGATATAGAAATATTGAAAACTAACCAAGTGGAAATGAAGAATGACAGAGCAGAAATAAAGAACACATTGGAAGGAATAACCACTAGAGTAAAGGAAAGTAAGGACCAGATCAGTGAATTAGAACACAGGGTAGAAAAAAATCAACCGATCAGAAAACCAAAAGGAAAAAACAGGAAGACAGCCTAAGAGAACTGTGGGACAATATGAAAGATAAAAACAACCGCATCATAGGAGTTCCGGAAGAAGAAAATAAGCAAGAGTTAGAGATATATTTGAAGAAATAGTGACAGAAAATCTCCCTAACTTGGTGAAGGAAAAAGGCATTCAAGTTCAAGAAGCACAGAGAGTCCCAAGTAAGAAGAACCCAAACAGGCCCACACAAAGGCACATAATAATTAAAATGCCAAAAATTAAAGACAAAGAGAGAATCCTAAAGGCAGCAAGAGATAAGCAACAGGTTACTCTACAAAGGAACCCCCATAAGGCTATCAGCTGACTTCTCAACAGAAACACTACAGGCCAGAATGGAATGGCACAAAGTAATCAAGATCATAAAAAACAAGGATCTGAATCCAAGACTACTCTATCCAGTAAGGCTATCATTCAAAATACAAGGCCAAATAAAGAGCTTCCCAGACCAAAAAAAAAAAAAAAAAAAAAGGCTAAGGGAATATATTAGCACCAAACCAGAACTGCAAGAAATGTTAAAAGGACTGCTGTAATTAGTAGAAGAAATAGGAAGAAAAATATAACCACAATAAACAAAAATGGCAATAAATAAGTACACATAAATAATAACCTTAAATGTAAATGGATTGAACACTCTGATCAAAAGACACAGAGTAGCTGATTGGATAAGAAAGTATGACTCATATATATGTTGTTTACCCGAGACCCACCTTACAATCAAAGACTCACATAGGTTGAAAGTGAATGGATGGAAAAAAACTCTTCCAAGCAAACAGAAAGGAAAAAAAAAGCTGGGGTAGCAATACTCATATCCGATAAAATAGACTTCAAAATGAAGGCCATAACTAGAGACAAAGAAGGCCACTACATAATATTGAAAGGATCTATCCAACAGGAAAACATAACTTTGGTAAACATATATGTACCCAATATAGAAGCACCAAAATATATTAAAAATCTTCTGGAGGACTTCAAAGGAGAAATCGACAGCAATACAATCATAGCAGGGGACTTCAACACCCTGCTGACATCACTGGATAAATCCTCTAGACAAAAAATTAACAAGGAAACAGAAACTCTAAATAATGCACTAGATCAAATGGATTTAATAGATATATACAGAGAATTACACCCCAAAACTGCAGAATTCACATTCATCTCAAGTACACATGGAACATTCTCAAAGACAGACCACATGTTAGGACACAAACTAAGTCTCTACAAGTTAAAGAAAATTGAAATTATATCAAACATCTTCTCAGATCACAATGGCATGAAGCTAGAAATCAATTACAACAAAAACACCCAAAGACATTTAAATACATGGAGGCTAAATGGCATGTTCTTAAACAATGAATGGGTTACCAAGGAGATCAAGGAAGAAATTAAAACCTTCCTGGAAACCAATGAAAATGAACACACAACAACACAAAATCTATGGCACTCAGTGACAGCAGTCCTGAGAGGGAAGATTATAGTACTACAGGCCTACTTCAAGAAACAAAAAAAAAAATTTTGAATTGACTATCTAACCTCACAACTTAAAAGAACTAGAAAGTAAACAGAAAGAAAAACCCACAGCAAGTAGAAGGAAGGAAATAGTAAAGATCAGAGCAGAAATAAATGGCATAGAGACAAAAACACAATTCAAAAGATCAATGAAACAAAGAGCTGGTTCTTTGAATAGATAAACAAGATTGATGGACCCTTAGCCAGACTCACCAAGAAACAGAAAGGACCCAAATAAAGAAAATCAGAAACGAAAGAGAAGAGGTAACAACTGACACCACAAAAAATACAAAGGATCGTTAACAAATACTATGAACAATTATACGCCAACAAATTCACAATCTAAGTGAAATGGACAAATTTCAAGAGAAACATATAGTCTCCCAAAACTGCACCGTGATGAGATAGAAAACTTGAACAGACCAATAACAACTAAGGAAATTAAAGATGTAATCAAGACTCTCCCAGCAGAAGAAAGCCTGGGCCCAGACGACTCCACGGGGGACTTTTACTGAACATACAAAGAAGATGTAACACCCATTCTCCTCAAACTATTCCAAAAAATTCAAAAAGAAGGAAGACTTCCAAACCCATTTTATGAGGCCAGTGTAATTCTAATTCCAAAACCAGATAAAGACACTACAAAGAAAGAAAACTACAGGCCAATATCCCTGATGAACATAGATGCCAAAATCCTGAACAAAATATTAGCAAATTGGATCCAGCAATATACCAAAAAAATTATTCACCATGACCAAGTGGGATTCACCCTAGGGATGCAAGGTTGGTACAATATTCACAAATCAACAAATGTGATACATCACATAAACAAAATGAAAGATAAAAACAATATGATCATATCAATACATGCTGAAAAAGCATTTGACAAAATCCAGCACCTATTTTTGATAAAAATGCTCAGCAATGTGGGAACAGAGGGACCATATCTTGACATAATAAAGGCCACATATGAAAAACCTATAGCCAACATCATACTCAATGTGCAGAAACTAAAAGCATTTCCCTTAAGAACAGGAACAAGACAGGGATGCCCACTTTCACCACTCTTATTTCACATAGTACTGGAAGTCTTAGCCACAACAATTAGACATGAAGGAAAAATAAAAGGGATCCAAATTGGAAAGGAGGAAGTGAAACTGTCATTATTTCCAGATGACATGATATTGTACATAGAAAACCCCTAAAGACACCATCAAAAATCTACTAGATTTAATAAACGAATTTGGCAAAGTAGCAGGATACAAAATTAACATCAAGAAATTGACAGCATTCTTATTCACCAATAATGAACTCACAGAAAGAGAAACTAAAAAAACAATCCCATTTACCATTGCAGCAAAAAAAAAAAATAAGATACCTAGGGATAAACTTAACCAAAGAATAAAGGACCTATTTGCAGAAAACTATAGGACATTGAAAAAAGAAATAGAGGAAGATATACAAAAGTGGAAGCATATACCTAGTTCATGGGTTGGAAGAGTTAACATCATTAAAATGTCCATACTACCCAAAGCAATCTATAGATTCAATGCTATCCCTATTAAAATACCAATGACATATTTTACAGAACTAGAACAAACACTTCAAAAGTTCATATGGAACCAAAAAAGACCCCGAATAGCCACAGCAATCTTGAGAAAGAAGGACAAAGTAGGTAGGAGCACAGTACTGGTATCAGGTTATACTACAAAGCCACTGTAATCAAAACAGCCTGGTACTAGTACAAGAACAGGCATATAGATCAATAGAGCAGAACAGAGAACCTGGAAATTTACCCAAGACATTATGTTCAATTAATATTTGACAAAGGTGGTAAGAGCATACAGTGGAGTAAAGACAGCCTCTTTAATAAATGGTGCTGGGAAAACTGGACAGCTACATGCAAAAATATGAAACTAGACCACCAACTTACACCATACACAAGAATAAACTCAAAATGGATAAAAGACTTAAATGTGACTCGTGAATCCATAAACATCCTAGAAGAAAATGTAGGCAACAAAATTTCAGACATCATACACAGCAGAATTTTCACTGATACAATGCCTAAGGCAAGAGAAACAAAGGAAAAAATGAACACATGAGACTACATCAAACTAAAAAGCTTTGCACAGCAAAAGAAACAACCATCAAAATGGAAAGGGAACCCACTATATGGGAGAGCATAATTGCCAACGATATATCAGATAAGGGGCTAATTCCAAAATATATAGAATACACATGTAACTCAACAAAAGGAAGACAAAGAACCCAATTAAAAAATGGGCAGAGGACCTAAAGAGACACCTCTCCAAACAGGACATACAAATGGCCAAGAGACATATGAAAAAATGCTCAACATCACTAATCATCAGAGATGCAAATTAAAACAACTATGAGGCATCACCTCACACCTGCCAGAATGACTGCCATCAACAAACCATCAAACAACAAGTGCTGGTGAGGGTGTGGAGAAAGGGGGACTCTAGCACACTGCTGGTGGGAATGCAGACTGGTGCAGCCACTATGGAAAAGAGTATGATGTTTCCTCAAAAAATCAAAAATTGATCTGCCATTTGACCCAGTGATCCCACTTCTAGGAATATATCCTAAGAAGCCTGAAACACCAATCAGAAAGAATATATGTGCCCCTATGTTCATAGCAGCACTATTTACAATCGCTAAGATCTTGAAACAGCCCAAGTGTCCATCAATAGATGAGTGAATTAAAAAGCTGTGGTACATATACACAATAGAATACTATGCAGCTGTAAGAAATAAAGATCTCTTATCCTTTGAGATGACATGGAGGCACCTGGAGAGCATTATGCTAAGCGAAATAAGCCAATCAGAGAAAGACATATACCACATGATCTCACTTATTTGTGGAATATAATTAACAAAATAAGCTGATGAACAAAATAGACCCAGAGACATAGAAAGGAATAAGGTTCAGACTGACAAACCTGGGGTGGGGGGGATGGGTGAGATAAACCAAAGAATTTATATGCATGTATGCATAACCAATGGACATAGATAACAATGCTGGGGCGGGGAGCGGGATCAGAAGGAGGATTTCTAGGGGGGAAAAAGGAGAAACATCTGTAACAAAAATAAATTAATAAAAATTGTCAAAAAAAAACCTGCTGTAGAAAGTCGCTGCGACGACAGAACCAATAGCTGGGGGATTTGGTGTGATCACGTGCTAATCATTGGCTGAACCTTCTTTAGGAGCTGTGACTCTTGGATTTAAATATGTAGACCATAGCTGTAGATATGTAATATTTATGTCAATGAAATTACTACAGTGTTTTTTCCAACATGTGGCCTATTTGCTCAAATTTGTAAAAAATAACAGTGAATTAGTAACAAAAAATAATCTGTTAATTATAAGCAAATCTTGGTTGAAAGCATTTTAAAATTAACAGGGTGTTAATTTTCACACGACATACGGACTGAAAATGTATCTGTTAAATCCGAAGTCCATTAAATCAAGTTCTGCAAAAATAGTATGGATGTTGTTAAGGCAGAATTCCTTGAAAGGACTAATCAGAGGCTAGCTAAGTATATATCTACCCCTAGACAACAGAGACCCACTGGCAACCCACTTCGGCCCCTCCCCGCTGCGAGGGTCTATCTTTCAATTAAACTTTCCTATCGCTTACTCTTGGTCCGTAAACTCATTCGATTTTGAGAAACAACTAACCCAAACACCACCACTTGGTTTCAATATCAAAAGATCAGTGATAAAAATAAAATTAATGAATGCAGATATAGAATTAAAATATTCCAAACAGAAAACAGGTGTCCAGTGAGTACTTCAGTTTTCAGTTATTTTGTAATAATCATGAACAATCCGGAGAGTCTAAACAGGAGGGAAGGTAAGATGTTAAAAAGAGTATGAAAACATAATCCTTTACAAAAATGTTAAAGCAATGATATATGTTTGACCCTAAGTAGAGGTCAGACTAAAAGGAAGTTTTGATAGATGTCTTGAAATGATTCCTGCTCTCCCATGAAAATGAATAAGACAGGATGCACATTTCTCTATAATACTAAACTTGATCAAACAATGACAGAAGCAGAATTTATAAAGAAAATATTTTCCATATAATAGGTGGAAAATGTCTGTATAAAGCAGTGGTTCTCAGCTGGGGGTAATTTTGTGCCCCATGAGACATTTGGCAGTATCTGGAGACATTGTGTTGCTAGTCTGGATGGGGAAGAGAAGGCTATCACTAGCATCTAAGCTCAAGATGCTGCAAAAACAACCTACAATCCACAGGCCAGCACCTCACAACAAAGAATTGTCTGGTGCAAAATGGCAACAGCACCAGGATTGAGAAACTCTCGTCTAAATTACAGGGATGTTCAGGAGGGAGATCAGCTTCCTTCAGGTTCTTGAGATTTCCCTTTACTACCATTAATCTAGAGGAAACTCAGCAGCTTCTTTCAGTGTTATTATTGTATAATTCTTCTTTGAGTTCATATAGTCTAGAAACATGAATTTTACTTTGTAAAGTAAGATGTATATGTATGAGAAGATAAGTAATGTTACAAATTAAAATAGAATAAAAGTATAAATAAACTAGGTACCCCAAAACGTCAATGAAAAAGAGGGCCTCTAAACCTGAGTATTAAGCATACATATTCTGGATACTTTGCATTCTCATGCCAACTTGAACATCTTCTAATTATGAGACTCAAAGCAAAATGCTTGGCTTCTGAAAGTTTCCACACTCTCATCTTTAAAATGAAGATCTAACTTTTAGATAAGAAATAAGTACATCAGTCTTTGAAAGGTGCTCATAAAAATGTTTAGCATATAATATCAGCTATCATTATTTTATGATGACACAGAAACATTTTGAATATTTTTATGGGGAAGATGAGATTTCAGCTGAAGTTACAAAATAGGTAGTCTTTATTTAAACTAATCAGAATGTATAGGATAATTTTTATTTCACATATAAAAGCACACACATACGTAAGTGACATTCACTCTCATAAATGCCAGGCACCTAACCAAAATGTTTGTCATGCCATAATCTCCTGTGCCCGTCTGCACCCTTTTGGATTAAGTGGGTGTGGGGTACACATGTCATCTGGAAACAGTGGAAGAACACGTCTGGTCCTGGGCATTGACACAGCAGCAGAGCTGAGCTTATGCAATTGGGGTTGTAGACCTTAGATAGGTGAAAAAAAATGGCATTCTGTGTGAGAAGAGCTTCTGGCCATGCTGAATGAAATGCACAGCCCTCCCCACCCCCATCTCTTTTCATTGCCTTCCTGGGGGTTCTACTTCCCTCTAATCTTCTCAGAACTTATGTGGTCATATCCAACCAGAACCAAGATGCTACCTAATGCGGCTTGATTAAATAGGCTAGGAGAGGATAAAACAATAATGATCTTTTTTATCTTATAAAATACTTTTTTCTGGTTTTGAAATGTCTTTATTGCTTAAAAATAAACTATTTTGATGGTTTTAAAGTATTTTTAAAATTTACTTAGGTGTCAACTACATAATATTATATAAGAATTAAAGAAGAATTAAGCTGATATAAAAGGCATGTTATTTACACTTTTATGACAGAAACAAAAAAAGCTGCATAGTTTTCAATGTCGTGGTGAGTTACTTGATGTCCCATTATGGGTTTGTGTATATTTTGGAAGGGGAATAATTCTTACGTTAAAGTAAAATCCAAAACAAAACTGTCTGTGTCTCATTCAAATATCACATAAACATCATAATACATCTTCATCTAGAATATTGAAAGAATTCTACACATATCCTAAATTGAGACAGTATAATGAATAGCAAAATGAAATGCCAAGTACATTCATCTATATACAGGCAATTTTTAAAATAATCCAGTCTCAATAACAAATATTTTTTTCCCTAGAAAATAAATAAGACTAGAGAACATAAGCAATTTCATCCAAGGTCATTCAGCACAACAATTTTAAGGGTAAAATCAGAAATACAACCTCAGTTTGCAACAAGATTTTCAAACTTGTTGACTCTGTAAATCTTCTGGATTACTTTCAGGGTCAAGAACCATAGCCCTTGATGTAAGGTGATAACACAGATAAACCAATACCTGTCATAGGCAATACTTTGTTTTTTGTAATTCTTGCTTCCAAAAAATCCACAATCCTAGAGCATATTGCTTTTTGTTCCCTTCTGTATAGTTTCTATCACCTATTATCCACACAAATGAAAAACTGAAAAATCTTCAAGTTCCTATTAATACTTGACAACTATAAGCATTTTCAAAAATGTTTTTGACAAAGAAAATGTATAATCTAAACAAAGTCTCTGGAGTGATTATAATACAAATAAATATGGTACAAATGGACGGAATATCTTTGGATAGTGATTAAAGAGAGCACAGGAAGAGGACCACTATTTTATGTGTGTGTGTGTGTGTGTGTGTGTGTGTGTGTGTATATGTATATATATATACATATATGTATGTATATATATATACATATATATATAAAATGTATTAATTTGGTGAGAAAGCCAACATTTTTTCTTTTATCTCTACAGAATAGTTGAATCACTAGTGTCTTTCTACTTTAAATGGTCTCAGGATATTTTGAGAGAACAGTTTAAATTGATTTTCGTGCTCTTCCAATATAGCTATAGTTGAGAAATAGAGTAGAAAATGCATATAAATTGGGTTATTTTGCAAATTGGTAACATCTTCAATATTATCTTCCTCTTCTTAATGGATTTAAATTAGAAACACTAATGACTATATTAGCATATTTTGTGCTCAGTAGGAGACAGGATAGAAAGATTCTTTGGGTACATTTGGAGAGAGATAAACAGTTGAAAATCATTAGCACCAAAATCAAAATAATATTTCATGGAAAATATTAACTCCTAAAGAAATGTCAAATGCATCTCAGAAAATTCTAAATATGGGGTAGTTGTAAACCATGTTAAAATTAAGAACTTACTAAAAAGTATAATTTTCTTTCTACTATTTTTTTTCAAAAGTCTATTCCTCTGTGATTCATTCTCGATTTAACTCTGCTATGTCTTGTGTTAGAAAAGTATTATCCTAGATATATTTATTTGCCAGTCTACAAATAAGGTTTTTAATGCTATTTTAGTAGAAATAACTTGCTTATATTTATTTCTTTGCTTTCTTTTACATGGTCATTTTTACATTTAAAAGTTGGAATAAGAACTGGTAAAGTCAAAGCATATTTAGTTATCAAACAGAATTATTCTCAACTGGGAATTAATAACATGCACAAATAGGGGAATTTCACAGAACAAATTTGCAGCTAATACTGCTAAGTGGACTAGAGCTGGGAATAAAAAAAAAAACAGAAACTGAAGCTTCTCGGTTCTCAGGGACCACATGACCTGCATTTCTGCTTTTTTCAGCAGGCCTATTGCATTTTTTTTCTTTCCTTTTATTTATTTATTTTTCTCCCTGCAGGGTAGTTTGCTTAGCCTAAACACTATGGACCTTACACCTTAGGCAGTATAATAAATGTAAGCAACATGCTTTTACAAGTTCAGCTTAGTGCTCTCTGCCCAGAGTTCTAGTATACCACAAGTTCCAACTGCCTAGAATGGAAAGCATGAACTCAGATCAGAGGTCTTCCAAGAGCAGTGTGCCTAAACTTGACCCACTCAACAGTGGCAAAACTCAATGTCATGAAGTAGAATCCTTCATTTATCCAGTAAACATTTGTACTTACTTGTAGATAAATACTGTGCCTAATGCAGAAAAGAAAGGTAGTCTTTTATATCATGAACTACACAGTTTAGGAGAATTGAGTTTTTCAAATTTAAACTATAATTAATTAACTGGGAAAAACTCAGAGAAGGAAAGTCTGAGTTTTCTGTGGGAAAGTCTGCATTTCTCTGAGTGCATGACAGTGAAAATTATCTAGTTTGAAAAGTCAGGGAAACTTTTTTTGAAGTAGGGAAGTTAGAGATATCATCAAAAGAATTAATAGGTGTTCACCAAGTTAAGGAAGAGAGAAAAGGTGATAACAGCATTCCTAAGAAAGGAAAAACATGTACAAAAGCCAACAAAAGAGAGAACAGTACACCCACATCTTGAGAGAAGGCCTCACTAGCTGTTGAAGAGAGAACAAGTGTATAGCTTCAGCAGAGGCTGAAGAGGTGCTCAGGGGCCACTTCACTTGGTCTTACTAGAAAAGCTTTGACTTTGAGCTCTATCCTTAGAACAATGGGAGCCATAGAAAAACTTTAAACAAGTAGATAATTTATTGAGGATTTTGATTGAAAGATGCCCCTAACTGTGGTGAAGAGGATTTTGTTTGAAAGATGCCCCTAACTGTAGTGAAGAGAAGTGTTGTATGGGGCCAGAAGTATATGCAAGACCAGTTGGTATTCAAGTTCATAGTACAAATAAGAGATGATAAAAGTTTGGCTTAAAGACAAGGTAGTAGGAATGAAGGAAAGTATTTAGAAATAAGATATATTTTAAAACAAAACTGGTATCACAAGAATATGTTTCAACCTAGAATTGAAAGATCATGTTAGAAAAGGGGAAAGGAACAGAGCATGTAAACTTTTTGACATACCTGCAGTACTTCATTTGCTAGGATTAAAGATACCTATATTATGGGTTGAATTGTATCTCCCAAAAGATACATTGAAGAATTAACCCCTCAATACTTCAAATGTGGTCTTATTAGGAAATGAGATATTTATATGGATAATCACATTAAAATTAGGTTAAGATAGGTCCTACTCCAATATAATTGATATCCTCATAAGGGGGGAAATCTGGACACAGAGACAGAAATACACAGAAGAAAGACCATGTGAAGACACACAGGAGATACCTTATCTAATTCAAGTAGAAATTTAAAGTGCTGATATGAGCATTTACTTGTCTAAAAAAAAATCTATTCAGAAAATAATATAAATTAAATATCAATCTCTGCACAAAGGGCTATTCTTTCTTCCCTTCTGTACTCTGGATGTGTCTTTTCCTCTTCACTTCCAAGTCCTCTCCCACTTGGAATTTCTGCTTGCTTTCCATGGTTTTCCACTGCTTTCCTAGGCATTTACTCTTCCTCTGGGTGCAGTTGTGGACCAGGTTTGACAGTGAAAGTATATTTGATTTTTTTTGTAGATCTTCATAATTCCACTAATGTAGCCCTTTCCTTTGATTTTTTTAAGATCTTAGTAAATTTCGGCTAGTTATCACCATCTATGAAGAAAGAGTAAGAACATTATTTCTAATGGCCATGCCTTAAGACAATAAGAGACCAGTTCCTCAAGTGTCAGACCTGTCAGCAAGAGCCCCGGATCCAGGACACTATTCCTCACTCTGCCTATTTAAATAAATTTTAAAAGGAATTTTCTTCACACAAAAAATAGATTTGACAACCGTATTCTTTTAGGAAATGTCTTTCTTTCCCAGCAGAAGTGCAGGGTAATTTAGGGTTGGATGAGATTATCCCTTTTGTTACAATCAGCATTCAACACTGATCCTGAAAGAAGACATGACATGATCCAAGGTAGTTACTGCCATTTGCTTTTTGCTCTTCATAAGCATTTTTTAGGGGGGCAAGAAACCATATGATGTGCAAGTCAGTCAAAATTGTGAGACAACACAGAATGTAATATCTCATACAACCCTGTTTTAAGGAGAAAATGGGCTGTTACACTGTGGAAAAAGTGAACCCTGCCTGAAATTCAACAATGATAAAGAGTTTTATATTTTTACCTATTACTGCTGGTGCCCACCTCTAACTTCCAGAAGATTTCCTTTTTCTTTTTAATATGTTTTTATTGATTTAGAGAGAGAGAAAGGGAGAGGGAGAGAGAGATAGAGACATCAATGAGAAACATCAACATCGATTGGCTGCCTCCTGCATGCCCCCTGCTGGGGATCAAGGTCACAACCCCGGGCATGAGCCCTGATCAGGAATTGAACCGGCAACCTATTGGTCTATGGGTTGATGCTCAACCACTGAGTCACTCTGGCTGAGTGAGGAGATTTTTTTTCTCTCCCTCCACTCTTTTTCCTTACTGTTATTGGTTAACATATTTTCAGAGATTACTTTGTAATTTAGTTGTTAGTTTCAACTAAACTGATTTATGAGCAGATAGATTTATATTCCCTAGCTTAAAAAAATAGAATAACAATGATAACAAAAACTATATTTTTTTGTCTACTGTTCATCTTCACTAACCTAGGTCCCTACAAATGGACTAGTGCTGCCCTGTTCAACATGATAGCCACTAGCCACATGTGCCAATTAATATTTACATTAATAAAACTAAAATGAATCATTCAGTTCCTTAGACACACTAGCCACATTTTGAAATGCTTAATAGTCACATGTGTGAGTGGCTACCATAAAGAGTACAGGCATAGAGCATTTCCATCATCACAGAGAGTTCTATAGAATAACCTTAGAGAGTGCTGGTAGAAGTATTTCCACTTTGTAGATGGGCACATGGATTTATAGACTTTAATCCATTTTGAAGGTCACCCTAACAATAAAGGGAGGCTCAATGATTTTGACAGTTTGAGCTGCTTCCAGTGGTCCACTCCAGACAGTGAGACACAAGACGCTACCCTAAATGAAGAGTACAACTGCAAATTCTCATAGGGACTACACAGGTAAAATAATGTGAAGCAGATTAGGTATGAAGTCATAGACTATGACATAATCACTTGGACTATGTCTATTCAGCTAAAGGCATTTATAAATTATTTTAAAGATAATCTCACTCTCCTGGCCAAACAAAACTCACCTCCTGGCCAGAATTTAGGTCTCTGGTTTGCAACAACTATTTTATGTGTTTATGTATTAGTTCAATTTCATTATATTTTTAAGGGAAATTGACAAAGACAGTAAATTACTATCAGGTAGTAGAGAAGTTAGATAAGTCAGATCATGTTATTCAATTTATAGGTGAAATAAATATGAATGAAAATGATATCCCTTAAAGAAAATTGTATGTTTTAATTTAAACTAAAATATATTAAAGAAATTGCATAGATAAAAAGTGTTGTTAAATGAAAATAAAAGCTTTTTTTCTAGAAATAAGGTACAGTGGGATTCAGGATGGAAGGAAGAATTGAGAGGGCAAAGAATTCAAGTTCTATTGGATAAAACAAAATAAAATAAAATAAATTTTGAGCAGTATTTTGATATCCCAGTGACTCTCCTCACAAACAAGAGAAAAGTACTCTGTGTCCAAGGAGAGATGTCACTTTCTATACTGCACAAGAAACACATAAGTTAATGTGTTTAATAATGAAATTTGTGATAATTATAGTACATATTGCTATATTATTCTCCTGCTTTTATATCCTGTCTCACTTGATAAGAAAATGTATCCTCACTATTTTTACCTGATTATAAACAAACCACTTGAAAGAATTTGGACATAGATAAGAGCACTCAACCTGTAATAATAATAATAATAATAATAATAATAATAATAATAATAACTTCAACTCCAGGAATAAAACACAGAAAATTGGGAATTAGGTCCTAATAAGAAGACATGAAGAACAGTGTCTGACTTAAGACAATGTTTTATGGTTTAAACTCCAATTTAAAATTTGCTTCATGTGGGGATAAATTATTTTGTAATTTTCTCAGTTCCTCTTTTTAACCTGTATTAATATTTTAAAATACATTCTTCGTTTCTGAGAATCACATTATGGGGTTGTGGGATGTTTTCAAGGAACATAAAGGGAAAACCAAGGAGAGAGAGCAGCAATATCCCACCTTCTTTATCTATACCTACCTTAATTACCTGTTTTGCTTCAAGAAAATTAATAAATAGTAGAATTTAATATTTATAATAATTAAGCAAAACATTATCAAAATGAAATTTTATATTCATTTATTCAACACTACTCTTTATCTAGTAATACCCATTTCTGTGCATTATATCTTTTATCACTCCTACATTTAAAAATTTTTTTTAAATATTTTCTCTTTATTGATATTAGAAAGAGAGGAAAGGAGAGAGAGATAGAAACATCAATGAGCGAGAACATCAAGTGGCCGCCTCCTGCATGCCCCCACTGGGGATCAGGCCCACAACCTGGGCATGTGCCCTGACCAGGAATCGAACCTGTGACCTCTTGGTGCATGAATCGCACTCAACCACTGAGCTGCACCGGCCGGGCCACTCCTACATTTTTAATGTAAGCTTTAGGATAATATTTTCTCCCTTCAGATAACTTACATTTTAAATATTTTCATATTTCTATTTGCTAATATTGATTAATATTAGTGATTCAGCAAGCTAGCTTATGTTAAAAAAGATAAAAGTATAACTGTGTCTGTTTCTTCTCAAATGAAATGTAACCAATATATTTGTATATTAATTTTCTAGACTTTTATACTACAACTTGTTAGGTTTTTATTTCTTATAAAGTTTCATAAAATAAAACTTTCCATGACTCCAAAACACACACAATTTTATACCTACCACTTAGAAGCTCCTTTGAGCAGAGAAATTATCTATTTGAATGTGAAAATTGCACATCATTCCAAATTAATGCCACAGTTAGATGCCAAAAAAAATTTTTTTTAAAGACATTACAAGTTTGAGGCACATTTTAAGTTAAGCATAATGGTGCTGAGAAGCAATGCTATTTCATATTTGAGTCAAATAACATTTTATGGCACACAGATGTAAGGATAAATTCCAACATAAATTCACAAAGGCAGGATTAAGAGAATTCCAAAAGTTTCTAAAATGTTACCTGACTTTCGAATTATGATTGCAACAGTTTTATGCCAAGAAATAGAAATCTATATTTTGTTTCAAAGAAATCACTGAAACTCTATCTTTTAATCAAAATTTTATATTATTTAAAAACCTACTAATTTATCAATGAGATGCTACAGCATGCTGTGAAAATTCTAATGAAGCAATTTTCAATCTTTTTCATTTCATGGCAAATATAAACTAATTACTAAAATTCTGCAGCATACCAAAAGATATATATTTTTTTGCCTATTTGACAAAAAATAAGTATATTGTGATTAATTTACAAAAAATAATAATAATAGTAATTGCCTGCCCTTTTTGCTCCAAAGTGACCTTTTAAAAAATCAAGTGCCTATATTTGTATATAAGGATTTCTGGTACCAAGAATTAATCAATCAGACACAAACTTATTATGCGATGTGACCTATATATTTATGGTTGAAGACAGGGCAGTCACACCAGATGAATATTGTGTTGGCTGTTTTCATTTTTTAATCTGACAATCTAAGGGAAAAGAGGTCATTACCCCTGACTAAATAGTCAGGTATTGCATGTTTTAAAATTTTTTGAGGCACACCAGTGGGCCACAGCACACCTGTTGAATGGTTAATCACTGCTCTAATGGATAATCAGTAAATGAGCTATAAATTAAATCTGTCATTGATTAAATTAATTGAACGTCCCTCCTCTCTATTATTTACAGGATCAAATTACCCTATTTTTTCTCTTTTGATTCACTCCATAGTTTGTCTTTTTCAGAATTTCATATAAATTGAAACCATACAGTCTGTATTCTTTCAGATTAGCTTCTTTTCATAATATAATTAGAAGGTTCCTCCACGTCTTTTCATGGCTTAGTAGCTCATTTTTTACTTGTGCTGAGTAATATTCCATTGTCTAGATATACCACAGTTTTCTATTTACTTACTGAAAGATATCTTGTTTGCTTCTCAAATTTGGCAACTATGAATAAAGCTGCTATAAATATTGGTGTGTAGGTTTTTGCATGAATGTACATTTTCCACTTGCATGTTTAGCTGGATTGTATGTTTACTTTTATAAGAAACTGCCCAACTTCCTTTGCAAGATGCTGTACCATTTTTTATTCCCACTAGAAACTAATGAGACTTCCTTTTGCCCCACATTCTCACCAGCATTGCATACTGTCAGTGTTTCGAACGTTGGGCATTCTAACAGGTACGTAGTGGTGTCTCACTGTTATTTTAATTTACATTTCTTAATTGCATGTGATGTGGAACATCTTTTATATGCCTATTTGCTATTTGTATATCTTCTCTGGTGAAGTGTTTGTTTTCTTAATGTTAAGGTTTAACAGTTTTTTGTATGTTTTGGGTAGCAGTTCTTTATCGAATATGTCTTGCAAATATTTTCTCCCAATCTGTCACGATCTCTTTATTTTCATGTAAATACTTTCCAATATAGTAAAACAGAGTAGAAATTAAGACTTTAAATATTGGAAAGGAGCAAATAATCATTATCACTTGTGATTTATATATACAACAGTCTACAGAAAAATACAACATACCAGTAGAAAAATGATTAGATGTTATATTTCAACTTACAAAACTCTTCAGTTTTTTTTAAAGAAGGTGGAGGAGGAGGCTGTTTTTCAAAGCAATAAAAGCCTATAAAAGACCTAGCAATTAATATTATTTGAAATGTCCAAGCCCAAGATAAATAACAATTCAAATGAAGAACATATTCGAAGCTGAATAATAGAAATATATGCCAGATTAATGCATTGACATATTTAATTTAATAAGTCTATTTCTTTTTCACATTTAAATAATTTTTCAGATATTTCAAACAAAGTATTTGATGTAAATTTCTAACTCTAGAAGAATATTTATCTGGAAGAGAAAATGTACAAAGAAAAATAAGTAAACATTTTAAAAGACTAGTGAAGTTCCTAATTTATCAAGTTATCAAGGCTAATAAAAGGTGCAAGTCTTCAGAAGAAAAGCTAAACAAAATTTTAAAAGTACTCTTATCTAGCTAATATCAAAATATGCTAATAGCAATGTTAATTAAAATCATATGGTATTGGTGCTGGAAGATATATATAGAAAAAAGGAAGAGAATAAAGTAAACATATTAAAACACAGATATATGTGTATGTGTATATATAGAGAGAGAATGAGGGGGGGGAGAGATTTAGTACAGGATAAATGTGTTATTTAAAATAACATAGAAATGACGAGCTATTCAAAAGTGGCCTTGAGAAAACTTATATAATTGTTATATATATTTAGAAGAACTAAGTTAAATCCCTAATTACTATGGCATACAAAACATATTTCAGTTGATTAACTCTCAAAATATAAAACACAAAATTGTAACAATACAAATAGGCTTAAAAGGAAGAAAATAGAGGATAAAAATGTAATAATCTGGAGTTAGTTGAATGTTCTAAAAATACATAAAATTCCAAAGTTGCAAAGAAAAATGACCTTAATCATATTTTTTAAATCTATTTGGCTGAAGACACAATAAAAGGATTAACATATAAACAAAAATAAGTATATAATATTATTCCAAAATCAATAACAAAATTAAATCTAAAACACTTTGGCAAAGGAAATGAATAGATAATTAAAAGAAGCAAAATACAAATAGTCTAATTAATATTCATGAACACATTTGTCCTCACTGGTAATAAGGAAATTCAAATTAAAGCTGCAATAAGATAACATCTTACTCTTATTACATTGGTGCTAATTATAAAATACTGTAATATCTCCTGTTGACAAGTATGTAGTGAAAATAGTATTCTTTACGCATTAATGTTGAGACAATCAATTAATACAATTATTTGGAGGCAAAGTTTGTAGTTTCCTTAACAATGAAAAAATACATAACCAGTTCTAGTTCAAGATGACAAATAGTCCTCATGCATTGATATCAAAAGATGGAGATGTCTCAAAAAAGAGTAAATTCATTAAGACACTAAAAATAATAAAATATATTTTATCAAATCAAATATGAACTGCAGGTGGAACAAAAGATTAGTGGAATAAAATTTATTATTTACTCAGAGCTCAGGGGAATGGGGCACAGATTCTTAAACAAAAAGCTGGTAGAACTCTCCTGGAATACCGAGCACCGGCAGCCAAAGCAATCTGAACTAGCTGAACTGGCTGTAGAAGCAGTGTGGGAATTATCCCTCACTCATCCCCAAAACACACATTACTACTCATGATCCTGAATTTCCACTGTTAGCATTCACTCACCAGTGAAGTCAGAGAAATACTTGCTCCAGAAATTAAACCAACTGTCTGGAGTGAGGGGGTGGAGGCTGGGACTCCCAGGACCAGGGTCGATGTTCCATCAAAGCTTGGCATTTAGGGCTGAAAGCCCATCCTCGTGGATTTCTTGCATGTTGCTCATGTATTATACAATCTGTCAAAAGATAAGCACGCACACAGAGAGAAAGCTCCTCATTAAAAACTGAATCTGGTTATTGAGTAGAAAATGAATTCTTAATGTTTTATTTAATTAAGTCTATATTTACAAATATGATGAAGTATCACCAGGCAGTTGAGGAAAACCAGTAGCAAAAGTGTAAATGATCAATATAAGTAATAAAACATTTTGTCCCAAGAATAAACATAAATATGTTACTGAAAAGAACATAAGAGCAACAATAATAAAAATCTAACTAGAATTCTCAGAAATATTTTAAATATTGCAATCAGAGAGGAAATCCGTATATGAAAACAATTAAACAGGGAAAGAAAGAAGATAGAGATATGTGGTCGTATTATTATAGGCACTAAATATTTCTGTAATTCTCCACTGGGCCTGTAGGGTACTCTGTCAGGTCTAGTTTTCACCAAATCATGTCAGGCTTGGCCTTCTTTTGTGAATTGCTTTGGGCGGTAGAATGTGAGAACTGACATATACCAAATCAAAGAAGAAACTTTAATAGATATTGCAGGAATCCACTATTGTTCTTCTCCTACTGCCATGAGAGCAGCTGGTCCCAGATAACTGGCTCTGTCTTTGTCCAGGGTCCCCAAGGGAAGACGGTACATGGAGCGTAGCCATAGCCAGTGTGTAACAATGGCCAAAAACAAATCCTGTTGTGGTAAGCCACTAAAATTTCAGAGCGAGTCGTTACTGCAGTATTAAACAGAGAGAGTTTGCCAACTTAAACATTTAAATAAAGATGGAGAGAAAAACTCAGACAAATCACCCAGAAAATAGGGCCAAAACATGAACAGATAAAATGAATGAGAAAAAATCTAAGAGTCATGGCAAATCAATTCAGAATGCCAATTCAACACAGTAGGGCACTAGAGCAAAGCATCAAATAAATAAAGGGATAGGGGAGTGATGGAATAAAGACCATTGCTAAGGATGGAGAAAAATACACATTTCAGATAATAAAATTCACAAAGTGGCAAGGAACACAAAATCTTACAGAGAAGAAAAAAAAAACAGAATAATTACAGAAAGCAAAGATAGGATCAAAACAGCTTTTTAATATTAGATGATAGAAGTTAATGAGCTAAGTCTTCAAGTTTTTAGGGAAAACTTTTTATCATAGAATTCCATGCCAAAACAAACCAACAACAGTGAAACTTAGGGAAATAATACAGGGGGTTGGGAAACAGTATGACAAGGTATCCTGGATACAGTGAACCTATAGCTGAGAGTATAATAAAAATAATTTGGAATATGACAATTATAAAGCAGGCTTATAAATATTTTCATATATGCTAAACCATGCAACATTTAATTGGGTGACTAAATACCTGACAGCTATTAATGATATTATCGATTTTGAAGTAAAATGAAAGGAATGTTTTTCTCTCCAGTTTCCCTCTTCATGAGCACACCATTCGCAAAGCTCAGTGACAATAATGTTAATAATAATTATAATAATATTTACAAGGCACTTATTATCTGTCAGGCACTATTTCTAAGCACATTATGTGTTGACACATTTAAAGCTCCCACAAACAACAATAAACTAGCTATTTTTATTTTCACCTTACCGGTAGAGAAATGGACACACACTGAAACTATATGTCTTTGTCCCAGGTCACATGGCTGGTCAGTTGGACAGCAGAAAGGCAAAACCAGGTAACATGTTCGAGTCTTCTCTTGTACCCACTGAACTAGAACACTCTTAATTAAAACCAGTGACTGCAACCATGTGTTATGGTTATATATTGTAAAGAGTGTTATTTACCCTTTATGAGGTTGCTCTTTGTTTTTCTTTCCCTGATGGATTCTCCAGTGGCTGATTATCTTCTGCCTCCAAGAATTTCTTTAACAACAGTCACCTAGAGATTTACCCACCTGGCAGGAAGACTGTTAGTCTGTAAGACTTCCTGAACAACTTCATTAGAAAACGCAGTGTACAATTTACATTTCTGAATGGGACACTGTGGAAATTTTAGATGAAAAAATGTATGAAAATAAAATGTTGTAACTCTACTTACCACTCAAAAGGAAACTTGCTCTATTTTCCTCCTCTGCGCCCTCCTCCCTCAAAAAACATGATAAAAAAAGCTGACCTTTTTCTAACATAATACTTGGTAAACACTAGCCAATTCTGTGTCAACATTTCCCTTATAACATTTTCAGGAAAAAAATCCACTTAAATCCTTATTATTATGTAAGAGTCAGCTGATGACACCCTGCACTCCAGTTAACACTCATATTGTACAACTATTATTATCCTAGAGTTTATATTATAGTCTATTTTCTCCACTCATAGCTTCGAGCAGAAAGATTTCTGCGGAAAGAAGAGAAATTGAATACATATGGTAATAGATTTTTTTAAACACTCACTCATATTGGCCAAAGTTATAGTTATACTTTATCAGAAAATAATTTCATTTTATAGCAGTGGGAAAGCTGAGAGCAAAAATGGTTTTCTTCATGACAAAGCCCATTATTATAAAGCAACAAAACTGTACTGTAGCGAATTATTAGAAAGCTGATGTGAATGTGTTAGCGGAGGAGTTAGACCTAGTTCTTGAGTTCAACTAAGAAAGAATTCAGAACTCAGAACTCTAACCTAATAAATTTATTTAGAAAGTCACAGAGGTAGAAGAAGTGAGCCAGCTGGGCTGTGTGGACTCAGGAAACAAGTTACAAAGGCAAAAGAAGAACCGTGGAGCTTAGGAGAAAGAAAGCAAAGGTGTGTGCCTCAGAGAGAAGGCTTGGGTGTACGAGAGAGAGAGAGAGAGAGAGAGAGAACACACACTGGGTCTCTCATCCTGAGGGGTTTTCTGTTTTCCGAAGTTGGGGATTTTAGGGGAGGACTCAGGGGAGGATCTCAATAAAATATTAATCAGCTTTTCAGGTGTGTCCCTTCAGGGTGGTGATCTCTACCGATTGGTTGGTGCTAGGGTAAGGGGTTATTAGTCATTGCATCTGGTCCTGATGTCAACCATGTCAACCATGGCATCACTTTGGTTTTGCTGCTTCTCTGGGACTGGAGCTGACACACAACTGAGGCCAGATGTTATCAAACTCTGTCTCAGTGGTCAATAGAGCCAAGGCTTTGTTCCTAAGATTATTTGATGCTGATCAGAACCTCATTGTCCGAGGGCTTAATGCTTCAGGGAGTGGTCAGGCAAGGGCTTGTGTGAGAGTCATATGAATCTATTCCCTGGCTCCTTGTTCCTCCTCTAAGGGGGTCTAAACCACATGACTTGCGATATGAAAGGTCAGGAGGTCTAAACCTCATGACCAGAGACATGCTAGGAAAGAAAATGTCACCCTGAAAGTAAAGTCGTAGTCTACAGTACTTATTTTCTTTAGTTTTGCCTGTTGCTGGGCCCTGGTCACATTCTGTACCTGGCCTATCACTTCTGCTCTGCTCATGCCTGTCTAACTGCCTACTCTATCAAATGCACACCCACTTGTATTTCTTTTTTGTCTGTAAGATTATCATTTTCTGCTCTAACTGAGCTGTCAAATAGAAAACATTTTCATTAAAACAGACTGAGTATTGTAGGCATTTCTCTCCTAATAGGATCTGCTACCTTAATTTATTTTATAATTTTCTTAATGAACCCATCTTTCTTAACCAGGAATCTTAGACAAATAAGTTGATTTAAACTCAAGATACACAACAGATGATAATTGATTCTCTCCACGGGGGAATTACTTTGCATCCATCATCGATATCTCACTAATTCACAGAGATTCAGACAGTTGCCAATGCCATGTACAAGCAATTTCTGGTTAGTGAGGGCGGAGACACAATATGACTACATAAAATTCCACGGCCTTTACATTTAATTTAAAGAGTGAAAAAATAAAGGGAATATTCTTTTGTTTAATTTTATGCTTTTGGGTCAACTATAAGAGGTCTATGGGGTTCATCAGCTCTTGAAACAATTTAAGTTCAGCTGACACAGAATAACTATTGCAGTGTCCAATATCTTGAAGAAGTTGTTTGAACCACTTTAGATGCTAGAATATAATTTAGGGCAATGTGTTATTTATTTGGCTGGGAAACAAATAATAATCCCACATTCATCAATGTGTGCTATAGCGGCAATTCATCGATTTTGAAGAAATGACAAAGGGCTACAGCAGAAGTGTTAAATTGGGTGTCTCACCTTTCCAATGCAATACAAGAACTCAAACTTCGGGTTTTTATTCATCTTCTATATTAGAAAAAATATAATATAGTGAAGAATGCAGCAATACTTTAAACATATGAGAAGTCATATTTGTAGCAACATTCTTCATCTAAATAAAAAATGGGAATAGAGAACATGGTTAAGAAATTACCTGATCACACTGAAATACTAGTTATTTTCTCAAGGAATCTCAGTTTTTCAATTCTATCACTATAATAGTGATAATCCCAAAGATAACTATGCACGGAGATAATTTCCAGATTATAATTTGCAAAATCCTTTCCTGGATTTCATTTTAATCTTCCAAGGCAGGCATGTCCACATCACCTCTTATTAATATCTCTTCCTCCCCTGTCCCCAAAACAGCTTCTGTTCCAGACTTCACCATATCAATTAAGAATGTCATCATCTATTCATCTGTACCTTCCTCCTTTCCCATATCCCTTGGATATAATTAACCAGCATATCTTTTTGAGCCTCAGTTTCTGGTGTGAATTGATTGTATTCCTACCTCCCTTTCCTCTTTCTGGCTTCCTTATCTTTAATTCTCAAATAAAACAATCTAAAATTCAAATTGTGTTTCTATAATCTCACTTTGTAGGTATAATGATGGAAGTAGAGTTAGAGAGTACATGGACTCTGCAGTGGTTCAAGCAAAGTGTAGTAAGTTATTAGCATGGGAAATTGAATAGAAAGACTCTTTAGAAGTAGAATAAGCAGGTTGGGTAGCTTGATTTGGTGACTGCAAGGAAATAAATATTAGGGGGACCTGAAAGTAATGTCGTGTTTTTACGACATTAATTCAAACAGACAAATTTTTAACAAGTTTTTATTTTTAATCAATGATGTAATCACCCTCGTTATCAACAACCTTTTGCCATCTAGTGTGCAAATTTTCAATGCCGGATCGATAAAAATCAATTGGTTTTTGAGCAAAATATCTGGAGATGGCATTTTGGACATCATTCAAATTTTTAAATTTTTTGCCACTTAGAAAATGTTGTAGCGATCAGAATGAATGGAAATCCGATGGCGCAATATTGGGCGAGTATGGTGGGTGAGGCAGTACCTCCCACCAGAATTCATTAATTTTTTCCAGGGTTCGTCTTGCGCAGTGCAGTCTTGCATTATCGTGTTGCAGAATAACGCCTTTTCTGGTGACAATCGCTGGGGACTTTTCAATTAAAGATTGATTTACTCCATCCAATTGTTCACAGTAAAGGTCTGCATTCAGTTTGTCCAGATTTCAGCACTTCAAAATGAACGACCCCGCGAATACTCCACCAAACACACAAAAGTGCCTTTTTGGGGTGTAAACCTGGTTTAGCTATACTTCGTGGTGATTCATTCGGAGAGAGCCACTGCCTTTTGCATTTTGGATTATCATAGAGGACCCATTTTTCATCTCCAGTGATCAAGCGATCAAAAAACGCTTCTGTATTGTGCCGCTGAAGCAATAAATTGCATGTGGTGGACCGGTTAGCTTTGTTTTATTCGGACAGATTATGCGGGACCCAAACACCTGCTCTGCATACTTTACCAATCTGCTGCAAATGTTCTTGGATGGTCGACCAAGGTTGGTTAAGAGTGTTTGACCAACCTTTGGTCAAACCACCTTTGGCGTTTACGAACGTCTAATGCACTTGGATTAATATCGCAAATGTTTTTGGTAGCAACTGTTGCATTACTACCCTTGTGAAACTCAAAAAGCATACAATGCTGGATATGTACCTCTTCTGGTATTTGGCTGGCCATTTCACTGTAAATTGAGAAAAAAAATTTAAGATTGAATTATTTACGAGTAAACAAGTCACTCTAACCTTAAAATGTCTTTGGCACGATTTTGAAGTACACAATGAGCTGATAAATGACAACAGATTATCGAAACACGCATAGACGACATTACTTTCCGGTCCCCCTAATAATTTATTACTGATGCTATCTAGGCTTAAGCTATTACATCAGCTGCAGCCCAAAGCAATGTTGTGCTGTGTGTACGGCACTATAATTGCTCTAAAGAAGTTGGAATTGCTAGGAAAGTCCCCAGATCTTAAATCACAGTGGAAATGGCCAACACTTGTAAGTACGAAGACTTGTGCATCTTCCAAGTTATTCAGAGTTCTCCACCAAAACAAACATGTGGTTTCTCTATATTTGGAGCAGTAAAAAAAACCATTTCGCTTTAACATTCTTAAAAGTCATCTTCTGTACTTTTCCTAACAGACTTTTCAGTTAAGTCATTTGGAAATGAGACACTGAAAGTTTGACCTCTTAAAAGTGACTTTCCAATATTTATTACAGAATCAAATTTTTAGATGTTGGGAGACAATTTATAATTTGTCTCCCAAATTATTAAATAATTACTTTCCAGTAAATCTGCAAGCTTGTATTTTCTTCCTTTGATCCTTGTATAAGGTACTTTTATTTCCCCTTTCTTCTAAACTTTCTGTTTTCCCTCTTATACTACTCAGTTCTCTCCTACCCAACGCCAAAGTTATTTAAGAACCTACATAGGAATAAAAAGTGAGTTGTTTAAAGTAATACTCTGTGGTCCCCAATGCAAGAACAAGGGGTGAAATTATGAGGTTATTAAATATTAGGACCAGGAAATCCATGATTTTTTTAATATTATACCTCAGACAACAATCGTATATCCCTACCTGTTTTACAAACACATATATTTTGCAGAGGTTACAATTGCTATCAAATGAGAGACAGGCTGAAGCATTGTAACTCAATGCATAGAATACAAATGAGCCTGACTGTAGTATGCAACTTTGTCCTACAATATTTGAGACCTAAATTATTTCAAGCTAAAAAAAATAAGAATATCACTGTCTTTAAGAGTTGAACATTCACCCACTATTGGGTGAATAGAAACAGAAATATAAAGCAAGTGATGACAAGTTGGAATATGATGCCCATATGACCACCACTGCCTAATTCCAAGTAGGACAGCAGGGTGGGCATGTGAGAGATCGCAACCTCTTCCCACGCAGAAACAATCCCTGGCCCTTATTATCCCATCCTGTAGAAGGGAGAAGAGAAAGAGAAGACACAAACATGCATCATGCCCTTTTAACATATAGTAATACCACCCATTTCAAATGTGACCTTAATGGTAACGTCATATAACCAAACAGAGCAGTGCCCTTCCTCCTCTGGAGAAAGCGGGATGCCTGTGGGAGGATGAGTAAAGACACCTCATGGCAGATCTTCTGATTTACATTCTACGGTCTTTGTTACTTCTCACCAAAACCAGCTCCTATACCTCATCTAACTATCTGTTGAAAATACAATTGGTCTTCAAATAATTTGTTTTGCTCAATGTTATTTCACTGATAATGTTGATGAGATGAGCTCAGAACTTAATTCCTGTTGATGTCAATTAGCCTATAATGGTAAAATTTGTTTTGTTGTACTTGTTTCGCTTAAAGTCACAGAACTTATTAATGATGTTGTTAACTGAGGACTTACTGACACATTCAAGTGAGTTGTGAAAATGAAAAGGAAATCTGCAGGAATAAATTGTGTTTATGGAGTTGAATGTGTCAATTGTATTAATGTTGAACATATAAAGGGCTAATATTAAGTCCTGAGAGACAGAAGAGATTAAGATGGTTTTTGTTTGTTTGTTTCTTCTTTTTGGTCCCTTCAATTTTTACATTGTTTGAATCAAGGTCCTAGTTTAAAGTGAAATAACACAAAACAAATGGCCTTGTATTTACCTACTTATTTTTCTTCCTTCCAAAGGATATGCTTCATTACACCCCTATCATGTTTTACCTTTCCCTGTAGATAAAAATTTCTTGCTCTTGATGGAAATCTAGATGTCCTCTCATATATGTAACACGGAAAGAATTTTAAAACTTTGAAACGGTTATGAGCAATTGGATATTTCAGAACTCTGAGTTGATGGTGGTAAATCACAATTGTTAAAAAATAAATCCTGTCGCCAGTGGAAACAGTTCTGCCTTCCCGCTTTATTCTGTTTATTATGGTTTATAGATTATTACCAGATGGGGTAAATTTGAGAGAAATTAGAGAAGATATTTAATACCAGATGGGGTCTGTAAAATGTTTGCGAAGGTTTCTTTCTTTTACACCTTTTAAATAAGAAAAATCTTACCTCAATCTTTTCTTTTACTACTATGATGTCAGTAAAGCTCCTGACAAAGTAATAGTGACAAAATAGTCTTTAAAACAAAACAAACTGCTAGGAGAAGATAAGATGCCTCTTTCCAAAAAGCTTTGAATGGCAGCACCACCAATAACAAATCAAAAACTAAAAAAACCAATATTTATTTTGTGAAAGAAATGTCTGCCAACCTTACTAAAGTTTTCAATACAACAGAATAAGGATCACATGCTTAAGAACATTTCACTTTATACTCCTAGAAAAACAACAACAGTTTCTATGGGCATTGTTTTGTCACTGTGGATAATTGATATTAGCAAAAGAGAATACAATATATAAGATTGAATGAAGATGTTATACATTTTTTTCTTCTTCCCAATCTATTAGTCATGTATTTGTCTCTGTTTATTCTACTTTCCATCTGTAAAACTGGGCCTCCTGGGAAATATGCATACATATTTTATAAAATTCTTAGAAAAATAAATGTTTTATTGAAGCACAGAAATGTTATTTATACATCATAAAAATATATTAAAACAAAACTACTCATTTTTACTCTTTTTTAGTTCATCAACACAATTATGTGATGCAATTTCCCATATCTAAGGAAGCTGAAAGTAGAGTAGAATTGGTTTTATTGATTTGTGATCAATGTTCTTACCTCAGAGCTTCATAATCTCGATTGTATTCCAAGATGCACAAAATAGAGATGTCTATTTGGTAAGTTAATATATCCCTGCCTTATAAAACCTAGCAATTTTATTTTCCTTTTATTTCAAATATCTCCAAAGAAACTGAAGTTAATCACCTCTGCTGATCCCACATGATTTCAGCTCTGTATTTGTTTGAGGTGTTATTATAAAATCTCTGAAAAGAAAATATGCTGTGTATTTTTTAGTAACAACAAATTGACACAATAAATAATGCATTAGTGCTTAAGCTTTACTTCCTTAATTCATTTGTCTATTTTAAAAAATTGAAGAAGATACTCCCGTCTACAAAATGGTAAAGTCTAATAAAGTTACAAATTTAGCTATTTTGACAGAACTATTTGACCATAAACATGAGTTTTGTTTCAAAGTAATAAAACACGCTGTGTCTCATCCTACAACAGGCACTGTTATCTACTTAGCATTTTCGTTTTGAATTACCTGGCCTGAATTTTTTTTCTGTGTTTACTTTAGAGCCTTTTAAATTATATTTCTTGAAAGCATCCTCAGCCTGAAGAAAAAAATAGTTCAAATTATTAGCTCTTACGTAAAAAAGTTATTTGGTTGTGACAGCTGAAACTTTTGAGTTGCTTCTCTAACAAATATGATGGATTACTCAAAAGATTATTCAAAAGAAGTAAAACTCTCTATTTGCAGATGACATAATTATTTACACAGAAAATTCTAAATAGTATATAACAAAAAGATTAAATCTAAAAATAAATTTACCAAGGACACACAGCATAAAAAATCCATACAGAAAGTCAATTTTAACTATTTGCAGCTCCAAACAAATGGAAACAAGATGTGAAAAATTAATCTAGAGTAATATTAAAAATAAAGTAATATTAAAATAAATTAATCAAATTTTCTAAAGATATAGAAAATTCTAACTGAAAACTAAAAAGCATAGTGGAAAGAAGATAAAGACCTAAGTAAATAGAAAAATAAATCATGTTTATTGATTAGAAGACAGATTATTAAGATGTCAACCCAATCTATATGTTTAATGCAATCTCAGTCAAAATTTTAACTCATTTTTTAAATGGACATGTTTATTCCAAAAGTTACATAGGAATGCTAAATGCCTAGAATAATGGAAACAATCTTTATGAAAGAAGAATGTAATTGAAGCTGACTTCTCATAGACCTATAGCAATCATACAGTGTGGTAGCAAAATATGAAACACAAATAGATCAATAGAACAAAAGAGAACCCACAAATAGACTCATACATAAAAATTATCAATTTTTTAAATAAAAGTCTTAAGACAATTTAATAGGTAAAGGAATGCTGTTTCAATAAATGAGGCTACAATAACTAGATGCATGTATTTAAACAAATAAGCCTTGCACCCTCCAGCTCAATATTAAAAACTATAAAATTTTATAAGAAAACGTAGGAGAAAATCTTTAAGAGCTTGGTGGTAAGCAAAGATTTCTTAGAGAAAGATACACACACATAGCATTAATGATAAAAGAAAAAATAATAAATTGGACTTCATTTAAATTTAAAACATCTGCTTACAATTAAGAAAATAAATCATGCACAATACATATAGACATAAAAAAGAAATTGTTTCCAGAATATCTAAAAATCTGCAACTAAATAATAATAAAAAGGAAGAAAACAACATCAAAGTCCATGATAAAAGTAATTGACAAGCTGGACTTTATTAAAATTAAAATCTCTGCTCTATGAAAGATGATGTCAAGAGAATGAGATGGCATGCTAGAGAGTGAAATAAAATATTTGCAAAACACACCTTTGATGAAGGACTGTTATCCAAAATATACAAAGAACTCCTAAAAGTCAATAATAAGGAAATATAATCCTACTAAAAGATGAATAAATCAAATATCTTAACAGACATCACACCAAACAAAATATACAGATGGCAGATAAGCATATGAAAAGATTCTCTGCATCATATTTAATTAGAATAGCTGAAATCCAGAACACTGGCAACACCAAATGCTGACAAGGATGTGGAATAGCAAGAATACTCAGACGTTGCAGGTGGGAATGCAAAATGGTACAGCCACTTTGAAAGACAGTCCAGTGGTTTCTTACAAAACTAAACATGCTCGTACCATATGATCCAGCATTCTCCTTGGTTTCTTATCCAAAAGAGTTGAAAAGTTATGTCTACACAGAAACCTGCACTTCAATGTTTATAGCAGTGTTATTCATGATTGTCAAAATTTGAAAGCAACCAAGATCTCTTTCCGTAGGTGAATAGATAAATAAACTGTGGGACTTCTAGATAATGGGATATTTTTCAGTGCTAAGAAGAAACAAGCTATAAAGCCATGAAAATACAAAGAGGAAACTTAAATATATATTACTAATTGAAAGAAGCCAATTTGAAAAGCCTATATACACTATTATTCCAACTATATGACCTTCTGAAAAAGGCAAAACTATGGAAACAATAAAAAGATCAGTGGCTGCCAGGGGTTTGGAGTAACAATGAATAGGTGGAGCATAAAGAATATTTAAGGCATTGAAAATACTCTGTATAATATTATAATGATGGATACATGCCATTATACATTTGTTAAAACCCATAGAATGTACATCATTAAGAGGGAACCATAATATGAACTATGGACTTTGGGTGATTATGATGCATCACAGTTTATCAGTTGTAGCAAAGGTACCACTCTGGTGAGTGATGTAGATAATTTGGAAGGCTATGCATGTGTGGGGGCAGAGGTATATGGAAATTTCTGTACCTCTCTTTCAATTCTGCCAAAATCAAAAATTACTTTAGAATATATGAGTATAAGTATGGGTATTAACTGGAAAGAGTCATAGAGTCTTTTTAAAAGATGAAAATTGTCCAAATCTTCAAATAAAATGAATTGAATGGTACATTTAAGCTCCATGTATTTATCTGCATGTAATTTTTTCCTTAAATAAATTACTAAATTAAAAAAGTAAAGTAGAAGCAGAAAAACATATTTCTAATCCTCATAAGTGACATTTAAGAGTCCTGAAATGAATTGTAGACAATTTTATTTACAATCTCCTTTATAATTTAGATTTTGTTTATTTGCTTGTTTGTTTAATATAAGTGGTGAAATTCATCTTTGGAGCAGAACCTTGTGGTATGTAGACAACTGGAAATATTTGAATCTGATATCATAATAGGAACAGACATTAGGAAGGAGTCAAAGGGCATTCTCCGATGATCTTTATCATATTTTGATTACAAGTCTTCTTTCTCACAAATGAGAAAACTTCTTTAGTTCAAATACCTAACACTCATAGGAAATTTGAGCCAATGGGATTCTAGAATTCCTTCCACCTTTACAGAGAAAGCAGTGAACTCAGCTGTCTTTGTGAAACAGTGTTCATTTTCACCTGGAGAGTTAAGCAGAATTATGAGGGCACTCACTTTAGAACAATCTGTAGCAGTGTACATCAATCCTGAACAAAGGGAAATGGTGTCAACAAACTTGTTTTGAGTAAGTGTATATGCAGACACAAAGATTAAACCAGAAGGAAGAAATAAAGAACTACCACTGAAGAAGAGAACTTTGGCTTAAGGTATTATTCCCGAATTCTGGCTGTTGGTGATAGAAAGTAGATCCTGTATTGCACGAAGCCTACTATACATTGCACATTAATGAACGTATGTTGAAGATCTTATAACTTCCATCAGTCTGTGTTCCTGAAAGACAATGCAAAGAACTTCCCACAAACATTTTTATGCTGCCATTACTATTATGTAGGCAAGAAATAAACTTGTGGCATGCTAGAGCCAATATTCAGTTTGGGGAGTTCTTTTTTATTGTATTTATCCAACAAAGAAAGAGGAAGTCATAGGATGCCAAAAAAAAATGGGGGAGAGGATGAATATAAAGCAGTCAAGAAAAGACCAAAAAGAGAACTATGTCAACAAAGCAACTTGACTGGGATCCAAGCAGGAAGGTTGAAGGTTCTGTAAGAGTGACCTCGTAGAACAAAAGGTATTCGATATAATAAAATGTATGAGTAAGAACTGAAAAATGTGAATGTATGAAACATGCATATTTTAATTATAAAGAAAAAACCAAAATTGTCTATTAAACCATGGTCCAATGCAAAGCAAGTTAAAAATGTGGATGGTTGGTCAGGGAAGTCTTCTCCAAGGGGATAATAATTTACCTATGACCTGATTAACCTTGGAGATTTCAGGAATGAGTATTTCAGGCATAGGTTATAGCAAATATTGTAAACTCTAGTATAGTAACGAGCCTTGCCATAAAATTTACTGCCATAAAAAGAAAGTAAATTTATAAAATGCATAAGGCTTGTGGGGATGGAAGACAGTAAATGTGGACTAGAGTGTCATGAGATGATGTCATAATTGTAAGAAAAAACAGTCAGATTATAAAAAGTTTACAGAGCATGATGGGGAATTTTGTTTTTTTGTTTTTCCATGTGCACTGAGCAACCATTTGAAAGGTTTAAGCAATGAGTGACTATATATATTTTTACATGGTGGATTTTCAGTAACTAATGACTAAATGAGACAATCTCTTGATATCATTATACCACTAGCTGTAAATCAGGTTTCAGGTACTATCATATTTAATGCTATTTTTGCCCCACATCTGGTGAGTCACCAAGCTAACTCTAAAAAAATTCCTAAACCTTTCCTCTTTTCTCAATCCTTATTGTTATTTTACAGGATGAGTTCTGAATTCTCTGCTTCTTAGGTTATTATGTAAAACTTTTGTTTACATCAGAATCTTCCTTGTTCCATTTATTTTCCTAATGAGGCATTCTCTCTTGAAAATCTCTCCCATTCTCAAAAAATTCTGGCTGCCCATGAATTATAGTAGCTATTTTCAACCGGTGTGCCACAAGCATTTTTAAAACATGCAATACCTGACTATTTTGTCAGGAGGCACTGACCTCTTTTCCCTTAGATTGTCAAATAAAAAAATAACAGCCAACACAACAATAGCCTTCCAGTGTGAATGACTCAAAATTATTCCTTTCTTTTTTTGTCAGATTGGCAAAAAGTATATATTTTGGTGTGCTGTAGAATTTTAGCAATTAGTTTATGTGTGTCAGGAGGTGAAAAAGGTTGAAAATTGCTGCTTTATAGAAAGCTCAGAAACTGTAAATCCACATCCTCCATAGGTATTACTCTGCTTGTGAGCCTTGACTCTTTAAATAAAATGCCTCATACGTGCTCAAAGAGTGATGTGTTGTTCTACAGGAAAGAATGGGAGCCCAAAGGTGAAATGTACATAAAGAAAGATGTCAGCTCAATGTTTAAAAAATATTTTAGGGAAGTAGATTTGACACTGGAAGAGATTGTCTCCTGACATAGGAAAATTTAAGTACAATTGAGTGACACTAAGGAATAATGTAAAAAGTCAACCAACATGCTTCATGAAAGAAGATGCATTAGGCTTATTGAATGTTTTCTAATTAAATGTCTCTGTAACTTTTTAATAGAACTAAAAATTCAAATATCCTATTCTAGAGTTAAAAAAAATAATCAACGCTTACCTTCATAATGTTTCCAATATAAAGTGTTTTCATTTTCAACATGATATTCTGGGATTATTTAATTCAAACAAAAAGAAAGAAACAAGAAAGCATCAGAATTCACAAGAAAGCTGTGATGTGTGTGACAACATATTATCTACAGCCTTTGAGCTCTTTGAAGATAAGCTGCTGAATGTCACTACATTATTATTATAGTTAGAATACAAATACAGGTTTAGCATCTTGTCAAGATGATACAACTTTCTAAAGAGTACAAAGTGAGACATTCACATGCAATTTTAAAGGAAGCAAGATTCAAAAGATTAAATCACACAAAAGATACATTGTATTTTATCAAATGTAGCCTTTTCATGGAAACAAATGATAGATAATTAGATAAATTAATTTAAAATTTAAGTTTGGTTGCCCTTTATTTTATGGGAGAGAGTGTTTTAAGTGTTTCTTATGACCTGAATTGAATTGTATAATTGACTTATTTACATTTAGATCAACATTGATATTTAAAATATATATTTTTGTAACCTTTATTTTAAAAGTAAAAATCACTCATAATAATAAGTCCCTATTTTTTATCTAATTAAATATCATGCTGAAAATAGAAAGACAATAACATTTTACATTTTTGCATTGTTGCCTTTAAAGCAAAGCAACATTTTCCCAGGATGTCGTCCTCTAATGTAAGTGAATAGGGTTAATCCTCAAAAATAAACAAGTGTTTAATCACCACAAGGCACAGAATCTACAGCACAAATTTAAAACATCAAAATGGGTAATTAGTCTCTTGGTATAATTAATCTGTCTACTAAGAATTGGGTCAAATTGTAGTTCAGTCCTTTCTATAATTCAGAAGCCAATTTTAATTATACTGAAATATTATGCTTCTAACTTGTGGACGTAGCTCTAAAATAAGTTATATCTTCATATTTACTGTGTACTTGGGAAAACACAGGACAAATGGAAAGGAAGTCTATACTCAGAATTAGACCCATTGCAAATCTTCAGAATGGTTTATACTCTTTTACAAACTAGATATAGCTTAGGAGCCATAGAGTGATTGGTAGGTCTTTCAAAAAGTAGGTATAATTCATTTCCACTGCACTTCATTTAAAAATATTAAGCACAGAGTTACTGAATACCGCTAGAGAGCAAACGACATAAAAGTTGAAATTTTCACAATAAGCTCTAAAGAAAGGAGAATGTTATTAGCAACAGAAATGGGTCATTTCACCAACTATGTATTCATCGGATGATTGTTTCATCAAGTGATCGATTCAACAAAGGATTTTTCATCACCTTTACTTAATTTGGTAAAGCTATGTTTCTTTTAATAATTTTAAAATTTTACACCAGTTCATATTTTAGTAGCTTCTATAGGTTTCTGCAAAATTTTCCATTTGTCTTCACAGTAGCAGTTCAAGAAATGTTCCATTGGTCAAAGCCAAGGGCTATAATTTCCTGTCAATATATTTGGTATTCACAAAAACCATTTTTTCCCCTGTAGGCTAGATATAAGCATCACTTTATAGAACTTTCCATTTTTGCTAATCTATTTTGAATAATATGCAATATAATTTGCTTTTTTGTGAGCCATGTAACATGATCAGGATACTTTCTCTAATTTCTCAACTACTATGTCAATCTTAATATTTTATATATACCATTCTTGTGTGCTTAAAGCAATGAAACTAAATGACTTTTCATAGGAACATAGATACAGAGGAGAGGGAATCATTTCTCTGATGGCTAAGCCCTTCAGCATTTAAAGGTTGGAAAAACAAAGAAGAAAAAGCAGAAGAGAATGAGATTAATTTCCAGTGAAGCAGGGAGGAAACAAGGAGAATGTGCCATTTTTTGGTAAGAAGTAAGAAAGGTAAGGAGGCCCAGCCAGAGTGTGTGTGTGTGTGTGTGTGTGTGTGTGTGTGTGTGTGTGTGTATCAAGAGAAAGCTATGAAGTTATTGAGATGATAAATGAAGAAGCAGAGCTGTCATGTTCCCAGGGTATATTATGGTCTGTATAGAAAACCCAATGGAGTCCGGCTGGTGTGGCTCACTGGTTGAGCATCAACCCATGCACCAAGAGGTTGCCGGTTCAATCCCCGGTCAGGACACATGCCCAAGTTGTGGGCCCAATCCCCCGTGTGGGGCATGCAGGAGGCAGCCAGTCGATGTTCTCTCTCATTGATGTTTCTATCTCTCTCTCCCTCTCACTTCCTCTCTCTCTCTCTAAAAATCAATAAAGGGGAAAAAAATTAAAAAAAGAAAAGAAAACCCAATGGAATCTAAAATCTTTATAATTTATGAGAGAATTTAGCAACTTTGGTAAATATGCAATCAATATACAAAAATCAATAGTTTTTATATCTGCAACAATGAAGTTGGAAGCGTGTGCTAGCAAGCTCCATGCTATTATTTCAACTTCTTATGTCTTAAACCAAAATAAAAAGTTATACAGAAATTTCACACTCTTCTGATTATGCATTTCATCATGCAACAGAAGCCTAACCAAGTATTCCAGAAACCATTTTTTCTTCTAAAAAAGCCTGAGCATCTTTCCACAAAAACATATGTTACCACCATCTACATCAGTAAATAGTATAGTCCTACAGCAGCCTTTGGCAACATAAGGCTTTTCTGAATTGCCACAAACAGAAAGTTATTATCACAGTGACTTTGCCTCCTGAAAGAACTTGAACTCACACACACACTCACAGAAGGAATAGAATTAAACCTGCTGGGCTTTCCAGAGCACTGATGTAGTGAGAGAGAGAACCGAGACGTGGAGGAAGTAGTGGAGATGTAGACGGAGCCTCACTCAAACACATCACTGGTGTCATTCTACTCTCTCATGCTGGCATGTCTGGCCTGTCATAAATGTTAGATATTTTTAATAATGGTAAATCTATGCAAACCAAGAGGCATCTGTATCTGAAAAAGCCCTAACAAAATATATAAACACCCTGTATATGTTGAAAAGTCAGATCCCCCTCACTTCATTAGCTGTTGTATTGTCTTCAGCAAAATCTTGAAGAGAAAACACTTAATTAGTATTTCACCTTAAGTGAATAGATTGAATAGGAAACCAATTAGTATTTAGATAATAGAAAGTCTAATTAGCCACCAAGCACACAACAGAAAATCTTCACTATCTTCCTTCCCATAACGGAAGCAGGAGATACAAAGCAGATCAGCATCTCAGGAGTGTCTGTTCCAATCCCTCCTGCCATTCATTTATTGCTAAAGGCACAAACAAGTAAGTTAATCAGGAGAGTAAGGCATTTGGCAAACATACTTAAGGCTGGTTCTGCTTTGGATGAGTGGGATGTGTTTGTGAACGCTCTAATAAACAAGTTTACTTCGACACAGGCTAATATATGTTTATTTTGTGAAGAAGAGGAAGTTAAGAACGTGACTCTAAAAGCATGCCACTGAACCTGAAAGTGTATGTGCACTGGAGGGAGTGGTATTCAACCAGGGCAGAACCAACCTGAAGGGCAGAAATAGTGAACATGACTGTGCCTTAAACTTTGAACATCCTGAAATTGACAGTTCAAACATATAGGACTTTCTAGTTAAAGATGTGGAACATAGGTGTTTTTACTCCCTTCACCAACACACACTGCCCTCCAACTCTGAATGGATTTGACTGGATGCCTCATGATGTTTCCAGATAGATCAACCTGGGAGCTTCTATGGCGAGTTTCCACGTGGCAGTAGAAGAAAAAGTGGAAACCTCAATCCTACTGGCAGGTGAGTCTAACTCTGGGAGTACCATGAAGGTAAGGGTATTCTCATTTTCCACAATAAGATAAGTATGCTTCTGAGGAAGTAGAGAAGCCAATTCTTTCCTAATACCTCCCATGACTTCATTTATGGTTTATCTAGAATGAAGACACACACACACACACAGACACACACACACACACACACTAAAATGTAAATAAATAGAAAACATTGAGAGCGTTAAAATGTCTCAGGCAATTTATTTGCTTTGAATTACCTAGTAGTCACATTTTTCATATTTTAGAATTGAATTTTTATAACATATTAGTTTCTATAAACACTGTTTGCATTTAGGAAGCAGTAAGCTTATAAACCTTCAGTGCCATCTTGTGTAGTTTAATCTCTTTGCGCATCAACTCATTATTAGTGAAATAGGAATAACAAGGGCACTTCATAGAATTAAATAGGATATGTATGTTTTCTGAGAAATAATAATATCCCATCATTAGCAGCCATGATTCTTTTTTCTTTATTGATTGATTGTAGAGAGAGAGGAAAGGAAAGAGAGAGAGATAGAAACATCAATGAGAAAGAACACTGATTGGCCACCTCCTGCATACCCCCTACCGGGGATTGGGCCCACAACCTGGGCATGTGCCCTGACTGGGAATCGAACCGGTGACCTCTTGGTACATGGGTTGACACTCAACCAGTGAGCTAAACCGGCCAGGCAGCAGCCATGATTCTTAAACAAGGATCCAGTTTGCCAAATAGTAGAGATTGCATTGATCTTGTGAAGTCCAACATATCAAGAGTGTGAGATATACAAGTCTGTCTTAGGTTGGGAGTCTTCAGAAGATTTAGTATGAGTCCCAGCCTACATTCCTTTATTTTCTAATGGCTTTGTAATTCTGCCCTCTTCTCCTACCACAATAACTGATATCTGCTAAAAAGAAATAGAGAAGTAGGAAAGTTTGGAGTGTTTTTCTTTGGAGGGCATATGCCATTCTTTGGCACTCATGATTCCTGACTACAGACTTCCTGTGGCCCTTTGCACTTGTTAAATATAGATAGGGGCATTATGTGTTATTCACCCTTCTTCTGTGAGACCCTTTAATCACAACCACAAGTTCCAAAGAAAAATGCTGTCTGACTCGCCAACTATCAGTTGAATAAATAAGGATCAATATTGAAAGAAAGAGTGCTTTGAGGCTGGAAGACAATAAGAGGAAAGTAAAAAGTGCTAAGCCCTGATTTTACTCACTTTCTGTTTGACTATGAGCCAATGCATAGTGAGTATTAGATTCTTAATAATAATATTTACACTATAATGTGATTGGCTTTGTGCCAGAGCCCAGGGATAGTAGTGTTCAATAAATGGTATTTATTGTCATGTGTATGTGCATGTGTGTGTGTATACACAACACATACATATATATGAATGGATATATATGTATGGATATATACACACACACAACCATACATAAATATAAAGTATCAATAAAGTTGAAATTTTGTGTGTATGTGTGTGTGCGTGTGTGAAATGCTTTTCTATATCAATGGAGATGAACGTAGACTTTTTGTTGCTTGTTTTTTGCTTCCTTTTACTAGCATTGTGAATTATCTTAGTGTCAGAATTAGCCAAGCTTCTCTAGAAGAAAGAAGATGAAGCAGGAATTAAAATGTTAACACTTTACTTGGGAGGTGAAAATGCAAATGTGTGAAAAGTTAGGTAAACAGAGAAGTGAGGTAAAGAAAAATGGATAGAAAGAAATTGGGTATGTGTATTACAATACAGGCAATTGCTTCACGAAGTGTCAACAACAAAAAGAGAAACTTGGGTCATTCAGCAGGTGCATGCACTGGTCACCAAGGACATCTGTGGATAGACTAAAAAGAAAACCTCTCCTCTGAGCAGCCTTAAAAGGGAGAATTTATTGACTCAGCTTCTTCTCCCCTTAACTGTTTCATTGATTAGGGTTGCCTTGTTAAGAAGCTGACCTACCCACACTTAGAAGTTGCGTAATCCATTTCTAAGCGGCTGCTCAGAGCCAGAGCCCATGCTCTACACGGGTCATTTTATCTAAGTTCAGATGTATTAGGACAACTTAGTCAAAACAGGGCTGAATATTTGGTCTTGAAGGACATGCACACAGTAGGCTTCACCTTAGACTCTATCTGGCTAGGATTGCTGCCTAAGGGTGCTGACAGTAGACACACTTGTGAAGTTCACATTCGAATGGCATACATAAGCTCACTAAAACACTTAGACCTAATCATAGGACTGTAGAATGCTTCTCCTTGTCCAACGCCTCACCACCACAATTGCTAAAGGCCTAGTTAGAGCAGTTCTTGTTTACGAGGAACATGATATCTGGCTAATAATAAAAAATTCACCAGACATACTAAAAGGAAAAAATACAATTTGAGGAAACAAAGCAAGCATCAGAACCAGGCATGGCAGGGATGTTGAAATGATCAGAAAAGGAATTTTAAACAACTATAACTAGTATGCCAAGAGTACTAATGGACAAAGTAGAGAGCACGCAAGGACAAACAATGTAAGCAGAGAGATGGAAATCCCAAGAAAAATCAATACAGATGCTAGAGATCAAAAACACTGTAACAGAAATGAAAATTCCTGTGGTGAGCTCACACTGAAAAAAAATCTCTCAGCTTGAGAATATCTCAGCAGAAGTCATCAAAACTGAAAAGCAAATACAACGAAGACAAAAAAAAAAAAAAAACCCACAAAAACAAAACAAAACAAACAGAATGCCCACGGACTGTGAGACAACTGCAAAAAGTGTAGCGTATGTATAATGTGTAACTGAAATACCAGAAGAACAAAGAGAGAAAGAAGCAGAAATATTTGAAGCAATAATCACTGCACATTGCCCAAAGCTAATGTCAGACACTAAACCACAGAAGCTCAGAGAATAAGTAGAATAAATGAAAAACAAACAAACAAAACAAAACAAAAAACAAACAAACAAAACTACACCTAGGCATATCATTTCAAACTACAGAAAATAAAAAATAAAAAATTCTTTAAAAAATCCAGAGGAAAAAACGCCGTATCCACAGAGGAACAAATATATGTATTACATATATGTCCACATAAAGTTCTTAGAGACAGAGAGAACAGTGATTATTCTAAACATAGATGTTCTTATTTATTTTATTTAAACTAAGGCTTCAGTATCAATTCTCTAGAAAAATAAGCAAGGGCTGCTATTGCTATCAATTCAAATTTTATAATTTGCTAATACAATGAAGGATATTTTAAACCAATTTGTTGTAAAAATATTCTGTTACTTTGATTAATTACATCATTAGAAATCCTAGAAAATTAGGAATTTAGACTTTGAGGACTTAACCAGAATAACCACTGTTCATCTAAGAAAAGCTGACCATAATTGAAAACAAAATAGTAGAAAAATTAAGTTCTGGATTAAACCTATGAACACAATTCAATAAAGTATCTTTGCTCTTTTAAAGAGTTAGCTGGACAAACACAGTGCTTCATACACCACTACAAACCATTAGAGTTTTCTCGCTAGAATTGGGGGAAATTTTGATACTAAAATGAATATTCATGTAAATATCATTGTCAACTTTTAGTGATCTGTTTTCATTAATTTACTACAAATAAGAACACAATATCAATTAAAGAAAACTATGTTGAAGAATCATGTTTTTCACTTGCAATTATAATAACAGTATAAAAATAGTGGGATATTTTTGGAGGCAAGTGGATATTTAATTGTGTGTATTCTGGGAAGAAAGATCTCAATTTTTTTTTTTTTTTATCCTCACTTGAGGACATTTTTTCACTTTTTGTTCAGACAGAGTGGGAGGGAGAGAGAGGAAGAGAGAGAGAGAGAGAGAGAAACATCGACGTGAAAGGGACACATCGAGTGGCTGCCACCCGCACGACCCAACCAGGGCCGGGGACAAACTGCAACCTAGGTACATGCCCTTAGCGGGAACCGAACCCGGGTCTCTCTGGACCGCAGGCTGACGCTCTAACCGCTGAGCCAAACCGGCCAGGGCTGATATCAATATTTTTTAATATGTCATTGTTTTATAATTACAGTCTGGAGATGTTGTTCTAAATAATGATTTAGCTTGAAAACAACGGATGAAAAAATTATACAAATTTGTGCAATATAGTTCATAAAAAATGACTTGAAATATTGCAAAATTGTCCCTTCCAATGCAGAATAGAGCATTTACTGAGGTAAATAATGTTCACCATTAATGCTTTCAATATGAGCAAATTGGTTCATGAAAGTTAACATTGTGTTTTTTATTTACTATTATCCTTAGAAACCTTGATTTTAAATTATTATAGTTCTCTGAAGTATTTTGTTTACATCATCTGCAAAAAAAAAAAAAAAAACATAATTTAGCAGGCACAAAGAAAAAAATTCAAAAAGAGTAGAAAGAAATAAAATGTAATCCTCAGTTCTTTCACATGTCTATCTTAGTTAAAATGCATGAGTACAAAACACTGTAGATACTCTCAATTCATCAACTTGACACATTTGTCACACAAAATCCCACAGTTCTTGATTTCCAGGGATGACAATATAAATGCTAAGCCAGTCATTACCACCTTATCAATTCATAACACTCATAGAAGAACTACCATGAATTTATGAATTTATTTTATTCTGCTTTGACAAGTAATGCATAAAGCTTCCATTTTTCCCTCAGAAGTTGTCTAACTGTTTGAACTGTTATAGTGAAATACCATAAACTTGGTGGTTTATAAACAACAGAAATTTACTTCTCACAGTTTTGGAGGCTGGGAAGTCCAAGATCAAAGTCCTGAAAATGTAGGTGTCTGGTGACAGTCAGCTTCCTGATTCACAGGTGTCTTTTTGTTGTAACCTCACATGGTGGAAGAGCAAAAAAGTCCTCTTAGAGTCTTTTTTTATAAGGGCACTGATCGTATTGACGAGAACTCTGCCTGCATGCCTTAACCATCTCCCAAAGGCACCAGCTCCAAATGCCATCACATTGGGTATCAGGATTCAATACATGAATTTTGAGGAACTCAAGCTTTCAGACCATCGCAGATGTATTTTTCTACAAAGTATTCAATTCTGCAGATCACAGAAACCCACTCTCTGTGCATTATTGAAAACCTTTTTACTTAACAAAAGTGTAGGGATAAAAAGAAAGACTCTGCCAGTTGGCACGTACATCAAGCATGGTGAGGTGTTTGCAAAAAGGCTACAGAGAAAGTAAATTCCAGCCATGTCTCCTAAGAACTTTGATATAGTTTGCTCACCTCTGCTCTAAAACAAAGTTAAGAATTCCCTTTGAGATGACCTACTATTCAAGAAAAATTGAGATTTTAATAGTGAAATGTAACAATAGCAAAAATTAACATATGCAAAGGATAGTTGCCATATACATTTTTAAGAGCACATATACAGTGTGTCATTTGAAAAAAATGAAACTATTAATGTGAATGAGAAGGCAATTCAAGAAAGAAAAACAACCCTTACTTAAGAGCAGAATGGCTTAATCTTTAATTCATTATTGTTTGGAAAAATATGTAGTGAGGGAAAGCCAGCAAACCAGAATAAATTTCTCGAAGTGTAATGAGATGTCACTGAAACTCTTGTAAAATAAAAATTGCCTGTGAAAAATCATCAAAGAAGCTCTTTTGAATTTTATAGCTCTCATGATTTATTTCATTAATTATAAATTTTAGACTGAAATTACAAAAAAAAGGAAAATTCAAGTAATATACATAATGGTAAGGCATATGACGTTCAATTGAATGTCATTGGTTACTGTGTTACTTTGCTTAAGCTACTTACATACTGCCTTAGTACTTTATAATAGAGGGTCATACAAGTTATTGTTTATTTAAAATGAATAATATTTTGTTTCATTTCTATAGTAGGTTAGGCTTTAAGGCTTTGGTTAATAAGAGAATCATTATTAGTTTATTCTTTAATGTTGAAATGTAGACTTTATTTTTTATTATTTCCATTTACAAAAATGAAATTTCCAGAAGAAAATAAAATTGTGAAGACTATCCAAATCTGAATTTATGCATTCCATTCCCCTCCAAAGGAACATTAGTATCAGTTTATTATTCACATTTAATGACCTCAAAAAGTATAACAGTTTAAGTGAAGCAAACATTAATTCTAATTAGTACATTTACAATCAGTTCACTTCAAAATGTTCCTCTGCTTTGCTTCAAAATAAATATGCTCAATATGTGGTGTTTATCAGTTTTCTAAATTAGTCCTTATCATGAGGAGAAACATCTAGTGAATTAAGTTCATTAAATAATCACAGGAGAGGCATATTTGGCTTAACAACTCAAGCAGGGATAAGATATCCGACAGCATACTCCACACAGGACCTTTCAAGGAAATTACCAAATGCCAGCTTCCCCCTTATGTTTAGCTTTTGCTCAATGGCTGTGCATCTATATATCTAAGCACTGAATGAACCCAGATCCTATATCATATCTTGACAGTAGCATTTCCTCCTAATGCTTTTCCAATCAGATGACATACAAACTTAAAACCATTAAAATACAAAGCTTTAAAAAATAAAAATTATTTAATTAAATGTTATGAAATGCCAGAATAAGTATATCATCAATAAAAATATTCATTGTCCCAAAATTAATGATCAGCTACTATTCACTTAATGCTTACCACATGTTAGCCATGTGCTCGACAGCTTACATGTAAAATCTTCAATCTTCATAACCATATTAAGCAGATAGTACTACCTCAATTTATACCAGTTCAATTTCAATAACAACAACAAAATATCTTTTGATCATTTACAGTTCTGTGCCCATCCTTTTCAGTTATTGATGTAAAAAAATTACATATTTGTGCCTTTTGTCCTAAAACATAAACTTATAATTGTTTTTGATGCTTTAGTCTTTTAAATTATGTAGAAATCGAAAGCAGAGTTACAAAATGTGAAATTACAATAATACTAGTGTCTACACAAATATTGAATACACTCGTATTCAAAAAATGTATTAGTCTTTGCAAATTATGTAGAAAACAAAAAAAAAATGCTGAGATATTAATTAATTCAAATGACTTTGAGTTACTGTCTAGTGTCCTGTTTCAACCTGGAGAATCCTCTTTGGGATTCCTTGAAGAGCTGGTCTAATGGTAATGAACTCCCTCAGCTTTTATTTATCCAGGAATGTCTCCATTCCTCACTTTTCAAGGACAGTTTTCCAATATCTAGGATTCTTTGTTGACGGTTTTATTTTTATTTTAGCACTTTGAATGTATCAGCTCAATAAATTCTGTCCCCCCAAACACGCTGATGAGAAATCTGCTGATTTCTTATTGAGGATTCCTTGTATGTGACGAATGACTTCTTTGTTGCTGCTTTCTAGATTAGCTCTTTGTTTTCGTCATTCACAGTTTGATTATGCAGTCAGTCCTCAGTTAACATTATCAATAGATTCTGCAACTTTTAAGCAAAATGATGTATAACAAAATCAATTTTACAAAGGCTAATCGATACATAAGAATTAAGTTCCTATGGGCATCTCATCAATGTTATAATAAAACAACTTTGAACTAAAGGAAATTATTTAAGAATCTGCTGCAATATGTCTCAACGTGGATCTCTTTAAGTTCATTGTACTCAGAATTTGTTGAGCTTCTTGGATATTATGACTTCCATCAAATTTGGAATATTTTGGCCATTATTTATTCAAATAATTTTTCTACTTCTTTCTTTTTCTCTTTTCCTTCTGAGACTTCCACTATGAGTATGTTGGATCATTTGATAGTATACCATAGATACCTTGAATTCTGTTTATTTTTCTTCAATCATTTTTTTAAAGTCTCTCATACTCAATACTTGTAATTGCCCTACCTACAGATTTGATGATTCTTTCTTCTGTCTGCTCAAATCTGTCTCTGAATTTCTCTAGTAAAACTTTTATTCTAGGTATTTTACTTTTTAGCTAAAGAATTTCTTTTTGGTTTCTTTTCTGGTTTTCAATTTCTTTATTGATATTTCTGTTTTACTTATATGTTATTTTATTGACTTTCTCACATCTTCCTTTAGTTCTTTGATCATCTTTATCATAGCTGTTTTGAAGTCTTTATCTAGTAGGTCTGCCTTCGGTCTTCCTCAGGGACAAGTTCTATTGATTAAGTTGTTTTCCTTCTAATGAGCCATACTTTGCTCTTTCTTTGTATGCCTTGTGGTATTTTCTGGTTGAAAACTGTACATCTGAATTTAATAATATGGTAACCCTTCCCCAGGGTTTGCTGCATTGTGTTTTGGATTTCCTGGTTTTGTTTTTCTTTTTGTTTTGTTAATTAATATAGGGTGTTTCCATGCTGAGCATCACCCTAAGGTGCAAACTTAAGGTCTTCTCATGTCCTTTCTGAGACTGATTCTTGCTCTGAACATGCACAGTGACTTTCTATTTTCCCTTGTATATACAGTTGTTGTTTTTTTTTAATGTTTTAGTCTTTAATGTCTGTCTCCCAAAAGGGAGAAAAGGAAAAAATGAATGAAAGTTTATTTATCCTAGAAGTTAGTTCAGTTGGAGGAGGAGGGGCTTACAACAATAGTTAGTTCATAAATGGCTGTCCACCTCTAAATTTGCACCTCCCTAATTAAAAGCAGCAACCAATAGTTAGGACACAGATCCTCAATATTTGGACAACAAGGTCCTTGTTGCCCACTATGGCTCCTGCAAACACTCTGCAAGCTGCTTCAGGCACAGCTGTCCACCGGGGGGGGGGGGGTGTGGTATGGGTAGCTGCTGCAAATGAGACCCAAGGAAGCCTTTTTTCAGTTGATTATATAAACAATTCAGATTAATATAAAACAGAAAAGGGGTAATTAAATTGTTTAAGTTTAGAAAACAGTTATTTTCAATTTGGATTGTTATATATTCTATAATGTTAATTTTGATCTTTTTTTTCCCCAGGCTTATTTTGTATGTCTTGTATTATGTTTTCTAAATGATGCATTTTTTAGTGCATGAATTCCATTAATATTGAAACTTTTATTTGTATAATATTAATATGGGAATATCATACTTATTAATTCTACTTAAGGTAGAATTTTAAAGCATACTTTTAGACGTTTATATGAAAACATGTATTTAAAATTTCAAGTTTATTAACCTCAAAGAAATATGGATAAACTAACTTTGTATATTTGGCTGAATTATATTTTTTTAAACAAGTAATACCTTGTCATTATGACATTAAATCCAAGAGACAATGTTAAAATTGAAGGAGGATTGAACCTGCAACCCAAAGCATATTCCCTGACTGGTTTGGCTCAGTGGTTAGAGTGTCAGACCACAGATGGGAGGGTGGAAAGTTCAATTCTGGTCAAGGGCATGTGCCTTGGGTTGCAGGTTCGATCCCTAGCCCTGGTCTGGGTGGTGCAGGAGGCAACCAATCGATGTGTCTCTCTCACATTGATGTGTCTCTCTCACATTGATGTGTCTCTCTCACATTGATGTTTCTCTCTCTCTCCCTCTCTCCCTCCTTCTCTCCCTTCCACTCTATCTAAAAATCAATGGAAAAATATCCTCAGGTGAAGATTAACCAAATAATTAAATAAATAAATAAAACTGAAGGAAGATGTACACATGTAGAATCATGTGCTATATAAATGTAAAACTTTATTGTTATCTAAGAAATGCCTGCTCTAATTATTGAAAGGATTTAACTAAATATGAGGTAAAGGAGCTTCCATAATGTTTTAAGTTTATTATCAGAATGAGTCTACTTTGAGCAGAAAATGAATCATCTCCTCCAGTGTTAACTGGCATAATTTTTATGAACACGGGTAAATTAAATAAGGTTCTATTGTTATGTTATAAATTGCACTTGAATCTTCCTGTCCTTACTGTTTCACTGGTGGCTGTTCAGCCCTTTTGATATCACCAAATAAATAAATGTAAATAAACAATACAAATCTTGTATTTAGTTTTCTTCATTCTTTTGTCAAATATTTATTCCTCAATACTTACTATAAGCCCTCCCATCTATGCTTAGAGTACTTGAGTAATTTAAAAAAATAATTGGATGCTTTGTAATGGGTTATTTGCAACTGTCCACTAGTCATTACTGAATATATTTCGGAAACCTCCCCTACCAATTAGAGCATTCCATTGCATTCCAAAAGAGCACTGTGCCTGCTATTCAAAGCCGAATTAAGGTATGCACCATTGCTACTGTTGCTATACAATTCAAGAAAAAAGTCTTGAAATATATTTGCCCAACCAGAAAACATGTGAAAATTATTTTGACTCTCTTCTCCCAGCAATATGCAAATTTGAAAGAGAAATGTAGTTATCTTTCATGTCATATTGATTGTTTTTGGCTTTCACTGACTCAAACAGGGTAGATCAATGTGGAATTTTACACTTTGCTAGAGACAGCTTCAGCAAAACATGTTATTATTAGCTTCATTTGCAATTATAATTTCAAAGGCTCACTTTGCTGGAGCAGGAAGAGAGGCCAAAGAAAACAGAAACCATAAATGAGAGATAGCCTGGTCATGGATTCAGGTGCCAGCAATTTATTCAGCTCATTGGATTCAGGTTTCCTCTTCCTGTTTTGTGAATAATTCCATTTCCTTTAGACACTCTTTATGAATGAGCTAAGTAATGGTGTTAAAGAACACTTAATTTGGGAAAATTCCTTTTTTTAATAACTAATCTATGGATATCATATTAGTTATTTTTAAAATGGGATATTCATCACTGTCAAAAAATTGTTTCGATTTTTCTCATTTGTATTCTTACTCTCTCCATAAATATGTAATCATGGTTGTTACCCCTCATTAAAATACAGAGAAGTCCCCTAAATTCTTTGTGCCTGGTGACCCTTGGTCAAGAGGTAATGAATGAATTTAGTGAAACCATATGACACGTCTATCAAACACTTTGAAATCAAGATGCAGGGTCTTCAGCCCATTGAGGTCTTGCCACCTCCATCAGGGAAGAGTCATTCATCTATATAAATTCTTCTAGGTCTTGTCTTAGTACTTCCCGCTGCTTTCCGTCCAGTTTTTTGTTGAGATTCTGGTTTACTCCATGGTAGTTTAAACATGGGACTCAAGAGCACAATGATAAAGGACCAGAGCAGTCAGGCTCACTGTTCTGAGTTCCAGGCTCTTCTGGGGGTTCTTCAACAGTTACACCTCTGATAGTTTAGCAAACAACACTTAAGTGGTTTCCTATGTTGCTAATAAAAAGGTACAGCCAAGCTTAAAACTGAACATAAATAACAAAAACCTTTTTCTTTTTTATCCTACCAACGCACAGAAATTAAATGTAACCTCTGGTTTAGGTTAACTAAACATTGGGCAGTAAAAATTTGTGCTCATATTTAAAAATTGAGCTAGTTAAGTTGGGCATAGAAGTAATAAAACTTCAAACTGAAACATGTGTCCCCTTTGTTTCCACCAAAAGAAAACGAGGACAGAGGGAGCTTTGCAGAGGGAACATTCACCTTCCTTGCTCATTTATGTGCCTACCAAGACCCTCCGTCTATTGAGGTTATTAATATGGGTTCAGGGACAGTGTAAAGGAGAAAGACAGTATTAAAAGTACAAAATCTTATGATATTTGCTTGACATCACACTCCTCCAGTACTTGACTCCACACTCCTCCTGTAGTATTGCCCGGCTGGTGTGGCTCAGTCGATTGAGCATTGACCCAGGGACTGTGAGGTCCTGGTTCAATTCCGAGTCAGGGCACATGCCTGGGTTGAGGGCATGATCCCTGGTGGGGGGCATGCAGGAGGCAGCCCATCCATGTTTCTCTTCCACATCGATGTTTCTATCTCTCTTTCCCTCTAAAAATAAAAAAAAAAAACATATTTAAAAAAAATATATCTTGTAGTATCTGGCTGTTGCTTGTATGCTAGCCTCATTTCACATCAATTTCTTATTTCCCTGCTTGCTTTTTATGCTTGATTGAACCAAAGTAAATTTCTCTAAGTGCCAATAAATTTCCTGCCTCAGGGTCTTTGCACAGAATGCTCTTTCCCTGACCCTTCACCTAGTAAATTATACATTGGATCTATGCTTAAACATGATCTCTTCAAAGAGGCCCTTCTCTGACCCCTACACTAAATTGTCTATCACTTAGCTTTAAAAAAAAAAAGTTTCAGTTTTTTTACTATGCATTTATGTGACAATGTGTTTACTGATTTTAATGTTTATCCCATCAAACTGATTGTGCTTAACAGTAAGGGAACATATTAGCTCATATGAGAGCAAACTCAGAGGTAGGTCAGATTTCAAGGTTGTTTGTCCAGTAAAAAATTGGATTGTAGAATGGTTGTCAGTACTTCATATTCCCTTGCTCATATTTTGCAGGAAGGGGAGAGCTCGTTTGCAGATTAAGACCAAAGGAAAATTTCCCTAAAAGATTCAGAGAAATGGAATCTCACATTTTATTGGATTACAATAAAATGCTTTTGAGTTGATCATAAGCAAGAGAGAGAGGATTTCTTTTTTGTTTTTTGTTTGTTGTTGTTGTTGTTATTAATCCTTACCTGAGGATATTTTTCCTTTGATTTTTTTTGTTTGTTTGTTTGTTTTTTAGATAGAGTGGAAGGTATGAAGGGGATGGGAGGGGAGGGACAGAGAGAGAAGAGAGAAGGAGACAGAAACATCGATGTGTTCGCATCAGTTGGTTGCCTCCTACAAAGCCCTGGGGCTGGGAATGGAATATGCAACCCACGTATGTGCCCTTGACCTGAAATCGAACCCAAGACCCTTAGGTCTGCAAGCCAGTGCTCTAACTGCTGAGCCAAACAGGTCAGGGCGAGAGATGGGATTTCTTTTAGTCTAATCTGACTCAGCCTTGGAATTTAGGTGGGGATCAGATTTTCCTGAGGTATAGACTATGTACTCAATAAATATTTGCTGGTTTTGAAAAAGTGTGTGTGTGTGTGTGTGTGTGTGTGTGTGTGTGTGTGTGTGTGCGAGAGAGAGAGAGAGAGAGAGAGAGAGAGAGAGAGAGAGAGAAGAAAGGGGGAGAGTCTCTTAAGTCTCCCCTCTTAGCTCTCCAAAAACACCAGGTAGGAGCAGCCAGCAGTAAGAAGTCTTTCAGAATTTGTTTTATTTCTCTACATGTAGATAAGGTGAAGAATGTGGTATTCTCTTTATTTTAGTAATGCTGAAGTTGTGGGTTATGTGTAGTTTTATTTGCTTTCTTTGATGATTTTATGTTTGCTTATTGCTTTGTTTTGTTTATGAGTATGATGGAGTTTTGGAAGCAAATCACCACATTATCCTTTAAACTCAGAGGTTCCCTTTATTTTTTATATATTTCTAAATTTCTCTAAACTAACTGTGTGGAATATATCACACAAGAGGGAAAAGCAACTTTACTATTATACCATTCTTTTGTCCAAAATATTTAAGAACATACATTACTGTTAAGATTGTAAGTAAAAAACAAATATTTTATAGATGTTTAAAAGTAACAATGTGTATTAAACATAATTTTTTAAAAATGTTTTGTTCTCTAGTTATAAAATTTTATCTTTTCCTAGTTCTATAAAGTCATTCTTTTAACAACCACAATTGAACTTTTACTAATGTTTCTGTAACTCTCACATTGGGTGATATAAAATGTATACTAACTAACCTATTTTTCATTTCACTAATGGTAAAATTCATAACTATAATCTTATAGATTTAACCATGACTCAATACAATGTAGCTTATCAGAAGCCTCAATGGGTTTCCTGTTGCTTATTAAGAATTAAAACAAATTGAAAGAAGGTTTGAATTTGTTTTCACCTATTGTGTAAATATTTGCTTTCACATAATATAAACAGGAATTCATGAAAAAATATAACTCAACAATCAATTAATTATATACTCTTTAGAGTTGATGAGTTACATTCAGATCCCAGCTCTATTTGTAGCTCTATGATTTTGTTGAATTGCTTATCTTCGCTGAGATTCCATTTTCTTATTTGTAAAAATGGCAATATTAATGGTGCAGGCTGTTTTTTTAAAGAGAAAGTGGAAGGGAGGCTGGTAGAGAGAGAGAAGGAAACATCCATGTTGAGTCGATTGGTTGCCTCCCATATGGCCCTTGTCGGGGCTGGGGAAACCTGCAACCCAGGCAGTGCCCTTGACCGGCATCCGACCTGCAACCCTGCTGTGCTCTAACCACTGAGCAAAACTGGCCAGGGCAATACAGGCTGTTTTAAGAGTAAGTTTAGAAATATAACTGAAAGTATTTAACATGCTGCCTGGTGATAGGCCCTCAATAAATATTTAGTTGTTTCTTTTCTGCTTAACTGCCGCTGTATCACTTTTCTTTCTTGTTTATTCAACTTTCTTCCTTGTATTATTTAAATGCTGCCTTAAGATTATATATAATATAATGAATGAGCATCATATAACGTATATTTTATATCATATATATAACAAAAAAATTTATGAATATGTCAAATATGATATACCAGTTTGATTTAACATCATTTTGATATTTTGTATATTTCCACATGAGGCAATTCATATCCGATTTTGTAAAATAGCATATTACATACTATATAGAATATAACATTTATGCATCTCTTTCTGGAGCACCGAATCTTGAAGAACAAAAAATATATCACTACAAATGTATGGTTTTATTTTTAGTTGATCTCTGTACTAATTTGCTGGTACTTCCATAACAAGTACCATAGACCAGGTAGCTTAAACGATAGAAATCTATATTTCACAGACTGGAGGCTAGGAAACCAAGGTCAAAGTGTCAGCAGTATCGATTTCTTCTGAGGGCTGGGAGAGAAGAATTTGTCCCAGGCCTCTCCTTGGCTCGAAGATGGCCATCTTCTCTGTGTTTCACCTTGTCTTTCCTCCATGCACATCTGTGTCCAAATTTCCTCTTCTTGCAAGGATACCAGTTATATTGAATGAAGATTTACCTTTAAATCTGCTTATTCTCTGATCCTTATTAGGGTAAACAAAAAAATATATACTTGTTTGCTCTAAATGTATTTACCACACTCCTCTATCTTTCTCAGTGTCCTCAGCCACAGCTTCACATGGCCTACGTCACACGGTACAGGCTTCTTTGCGCACTCGATTCCCGGGTTCTGCCAATCGGGGCATGAATAGGAGAACAGAAAGTGAAATGAGAATGAGAGCACAGTATTTATGCTCTGGCTCTCCCCTAGGGCGGAGAGGAAGAGAGAACATCATGGGATGGCATCATCTCTTAAGTGAAGGTCATAATTAACATTAGGCAGCCTGTCTACACAGTCCTCTGTGCCTCTTCCAGTTCCTTCTCCTGTTCTTTGACATTTCAGGCCTTGGGGGTTCCTCTCTTATATAGTACAAGCCCAAGGACTTTGTGTTATTCATCATGATTTTTCTATACCTTCTATACCTTATAAATTGTCCCTTTCTCATATCTCCTCAAATTATCCCAATTTGTGCATGCCATCTTTTTTCCTTCTGTGACATGGACTGAGAGAGGAAACCTTCAAAATTTTATGAACGCTAAGACCTTCACTTCAAAGATAAAAAAAAAAGAACAACCACAACAAAACCCCCCAAAAAACACACACACAATTACAATTTTCTATTTCCATATTCATGAACACAACCAAATTATGCATTCTAAAATATGAAAAGGGCTTTAGTAACATTTTGCATCATTAAACAGAGATATTTTTTCTAGTCTATTTCAGTAACAAGGAAATTAATATCAACTTACAGATAGTATCAATGAATCCAAGAGCCATACAAAATACAGCTCTCTTCTGGGTATCTGATGGATAAATCATTGTTCACATAAAATGCAAAAGATAAAATGTAATGCTCTCACTTCTTTTGACCTTGGTTGATAGTTCTGACCTTTCCAGACATTAAATGAGTTTTGTTATACTTGCAAAGCTCTTTTGCTGTGGTTTTTCAAAGACAATTTAGTATCTTTTGACAAGTATAAATTTGATTCAATAGATTCTACTACAATAAAATGTCAACCTTACTTATCTTGCTTGTATTTTTAGATACATATTCATCACTTGATATTATCTCTTCATATCCATGCAGCCGATATAATACTAACAGCAACACAATGTGTGAGCAGAAGCTTCAGATTAATCTGGAGCTAGAACAATGGAGGAGAACATTTCCAGACAGCATCAGAACAGAAGGCGTCTGCCTTGCCATTCACCGTGATGGCTAAAGGAATGAATTCACTATTGTTAACACCACTTCAGTAAAGGGGAAAAGCAGCTTCAGTGTCATTATAAGATACAGTCTCTTCTCAAGTACTGAGGATATATGCGAAGACAGGGGAGCCAATGGCAAATGAAACACTCACCCTTATCCAAGGGAGACCTGCAGCAAAATTGCAAAGTAAGTGGACTTGGTCATTCTCCTCTAAGAGATTCCTTGTTGCCTCTTATTCCAATTCTCTCTTTCGATAAACATTTGTTTTTCAGGGCTGCATTTTTAAAGTTTATTCCTATAGCATTTAAACTTACCTTTACTTATGAGCTGATAAATGATTAATGAGTGTATTTCATTAAAACACTTAAAGATATACGTTCTTAAAATCCCAATTTGTGTACGCCATTTTCTAGTTCCTTCTGTGACTGTTAATAAAATATTAGAATTTTGAAGAAATGAAATTTGATAGAATATTATTTACTACAGTCCTTGTGCTTCTGGTTGCACAGTCATGCATTTCTTTATGTAGAACTCTGTATTTCTGTAGTTCTCTGGGACGTTGGAAAGCTATCCTTAAGACCCATTCCCACTCCCACCTCATCACACAGCTCAATGCACTCTAATGACAGTCCACGAGACATAGCAGAAAAGTTATAAGGAAGATTTAAAAGAAAAATTTTACTAACAACATCTGAACTTTAGAAAGTAAAAGCTGCATTATAGAAAAGCAAGGAAAACTAGTTGGCCAGCTACATGCATCCTACAGAAGGATGTTAGGAGCAACAAGGACTGTAGATTCTGTCCTGGAATCCTGCAAAATTGACACTGATTTTGCTGGCAAATTTCTGTCTCTCTTTTCCTAGAGAATAATAAGAAGTCAAGGTTTTAAAGAAAGGGATTTTGAGATAGGCTTTATTAGTCATGGTTTTGAATAATGTATTCAATATTCAAATAGGTTTTTAACCAGACACTGAGCTCTTGTTATAGGGCAAATGAAACTATCCAGCCATTTGCCCAACCTAGTTTGTACAACCTATTGGTACTCAGCAAGAGTTTAGAGAGAGCTATAAATGATTATACTCTATTACCCTATATGTATCTCAAGATCACACGAAGTCCTATAAAATTTAAAATGAGAAAATGGAACATTCAAAGGAAAAAGATCAATACACAACTTAATTTTTCTCTTCATTAAAACCCTTTAATTATATACAACACTTCAAAACAAGAAACATACGTTGTTTCTAATAGATTAGCCATTTTAATTCTTATTTTAATTTTCACAGGTCTAATATTTTTTCTCTCATATTACCACTTAGTAGATTTAACTAATGGGAATGGTCTGCTGTCTTCTATATAGTCACCAGCAAACTCATTTATTTCATGAGTCACAGAATTTCTAAAATAGCAGTATACTACTCAGTAAACTGCAAAATAAATACCAACATTGAAATGTCATTAGTCAGATGAATCTTGATTTGAGACATAACATTAAAATATTACTTTATTCTGGTCCTTTTGGCCTAATATTCTCTCATTTCAGTCTAGATAAAGTTTCTGTGTCGTTTTCTATAAATATAAAACATGACTCTCAGAATGATCATAATAAAGTCATATAGTACTTTGAATATTGATTTGTAAGATGCTTTCACAGTGTTACATATGTTTCCTGATTAGCTTTATTTCACTTTCCCTGCAGACTGGTGTAAGACATTGAGGGTGAAGCATGTGGAAGCTGGGAAGCCTGCTCACTTCTTCTGTAGTTCTCAGGGGAAACAATGGTTCTTTTAAGGATTCAGTCATGTTCAGAATATCTATCTGTCAAAGCTGACAGTGAAAACAGGAAGACTAATGGGCAGAACACCAGAGAGCTAAGTTATTGACTCAGTCATCCCCCCAATGTATATCCTACTGAGACACATGCTTGGCCGTCTCTGTCTGTTAGTTCCAGCATTTGTACATAGGTGTGGAAGTACCATCTCTATGTACTTCATTAGCTTGTTTTGAGAATAATGTGATAATGGAAAATGCTGCATAAAACATGGACCTAAAACAACATCAAGGAGGATGTGTAAGAGATATTACTGCTTTCCAAAAATATTTTTTTGCTTCATTTAGCAGTTCAGAAATAGGCAATGTTTAGTTAAGATACAAAAACAAATTTTAAGAAAACATGGCATGACTGGAAATGTTTCTACAGCAGTGCTGGAAAATTAGCTTTGTGATTTCCAACAAGAATTTATAGAAGTCTAAGAATTTTTATGACTATAGGAAAGCAAATGCCTTCACCTAAACAAGTTGACTCGGAACTGAGTAAATACCCCTGAGGGCACTATTTAGGGCAAATGGAGACTGGACTTAATCCCTAGAGAGGTCAATCTCTATTCCAAAGGTAACAGCACAAGAATTCCATTTCACTGTGTCCAAGGAAACACTCTAAGGATAAAGGTAAGGGGAAAATGGTCTCTTTGCCCTTTATAAATGTTTAAAAATTATTTTCACTTACCCTCACACCTTATAAATTAAGAAACAGAATCGCCCATCTTCCAGGCCCCCTCTCCCTCCCCCAGTGCCCTTCTTTCTCTGCCCCTGATGTTTCTTGTAAATTATTATTTATAACAAGATACTGTTATTTTTGGGTGATATTAGACACCTCTGAGGACATAGATCAATGTTTGGTGAATCAAATTAATCACAATATAGATTGAAATATTGTGATTCAGTGACTCCTTTCCTCACTGCAGATTTTAGTGACAAAATAGACAATCTAAGATAAAACTTAGTTGAATGTTACAGATACAAATTTTAACAAGGAGGAGTTACCATTATAAAAGATCAGAAAATCATGTTGCAAAAAAACTAGTACAAAATCAATGTGTTTGGTTTGCATTATCGATTATATTTCCCAATAAAATAGCTTCTTCACTTACTAGAGTGTAGATTTAGACAGCTTTGGTTCAAATCTTGCCATTGTGACTGCTAGGTGTTTATCCTATTGACCATCTTTCTCAGCATCAATTATGTCTACCTTATAGATGTGTTTAAAGATCAAATGAAAGAATATAAGTAAAGCACTTAGCATAATACTTGGCAAATCGAAAGCTAGATTTTAAAAGTTTTCATTGGAATTCATTAACTAAAAATAGAGGCAGACAACCTAAGTGAAATGGATCAGATAAGAACAGGCATAATATATCTGTTTCACATGGAAACATTTAAGATGGTGGTTCCCAAATCTATCGAATATCAGTATTTTTTTTGTAAATACTTTTTTTTTGTTTTGGTCCTACTACCTAACCTAGAATTCAGTCTTTAGAAACTTGAATATTCTGATCATTGGTTACATTTTGGAACCAATGGTATAGAGTCTGCAGAGAGATATAGTGAGAGATATATCTGCAAATTTGGGAGGCATGGTGAGAAAAATATAGAGGGATGAATGCCAAGTTAAGGAGTGTGGACTTTACTTACTAAAGCTTGCCACATTATGACACATTTTTAAACAAGGGATTGCCATGCTCAGAGCTCTGCTTTACCAAGAGAAATTTGGCAATAATAAATAGATTAGGGCAAGAGTAGGCTTGGGTTAGATTAGTTAGTATTCAACTGGCAGACTGGTTAGGAATCTGTTAGACTAATCCAAGAGAAAATTAAGAATGGCTGGAATTAGGGAGATGGTACTGAGCCTCACCCAAGAAAGCAGCCAAGGTTAAATTACGAGCAGTTAGCTAACATAGGCAAAACACAAAGTGGTGGAAATAGGGTCAAGAGGAAAGAGTAGGTAAAAATATGGAATATAATTTAAAATAAACACAAAGCTTATAGTACAAGTAATGTTAATAAATTATTTTGAATCAAAATCAAATATAAAGGAAGGTACTAACTCCTGCATGGAGTGTTGGTGAGTGTGTTGCTGCCTGGCTATGAGCTCCAACTACATGCACTTCTCTTCCAGGTTGACTGTACAACTCACAGTCAGTCCTTCTCATTTTTGAGGACGTAGACACGGTGTACAGCCATCTGTATGACTCATCAGGCACCTCTCCTGAAAAGTCCTTCACTTCTTAGGTTATAATGACCCACACTTCTGCTCCTCTTCAGCCACCCACAGGTCAACTTTCAAAACTGAAAAGCCAATTTATGGCCACAATCTTGTATCCTTTTAAGATGTCATTAATATCAGTCTCCTTGTGACTGCTTTTTCTCCCAATCTGACATCCACTTTCTTCATGACTTTTCTTGTCGTACTGCCACATGGCTTTCAGACTTCTCTTTTCTGCATTGTCAGGCCCTTGTCCACGCATCCTGCTGATTTGCCCAGAATATTCTGAGTCAGTCTGCCTTCTCTTCTCCTGCACCCCAACTGCAGGACTTACTGCTGAAACTGAGTTTGACCAAATTGATATATCTACAAATTGATGCCCTCTACGTGAACATTGCTAAGGACAAGTTCTTTTTAATATTCCTGCTAGGCTTCCTCTTCCATCCTCAGAAATAACAGATTATTCTGTCCCAGCAAATAAACTTACCTACAAATCCACAGTGAAAATTGAGACTTAATGTAGTACCATTAGTTTTAAATCCCGCCGCTATAAAAATACTGTGATGTTTATTTGTATGTATTTACTTCTTTCCTTGGGGGTATCAAAAGAAAATTGTTATTTTTGTGTATTCAAAGATAATGCATCAAGCATATCCATCAGTCTCATCCCATGCCCTCAGGAAACTAACCTTTCAATTACTCACACTTTCCACTCTGCTTTCCATATCACCGAGTCTCCTGGCTCACCCAGTATAAACTGTAAACATGTTCTAGTCTTTTTTATCTTAAAAAAAAAGTCATTTTCTATAAACCCAAGGATATTTTAATGCATCAAAGAAACAGCCCTGGGTGGTGTGGCTCAGTTGGTTGAGCGTCGCCCCATGCATGGAGAGGTCACTGGTTCAATTCCCAGTCAGGGCACATGCCCGGCTTGCTGGCTCCATCCCCAGTAGGAGACGTGCAGGAGGCAACCAATCATGTTTCTCTCTTATCCGCGTTTCTCTCTCTCCCTCTCCCTTCCTCTCTCACTGAAATAAGTAAAAACATTTAAAAAAAAACAAACATAAATAAGGACACAGAACAATTTAAGTATAAATATAGTTTGTAATAAACTTAGAGAATGTGAGGAAGCATAAAGTCAATGATAAAGGAAATTAACTATGATATGCAAGCACTATTTTTTCTACCATTCGTAGCTTAATCTAATCCTACTTAATACACAAATTTGCACCTGCCTTACCATGTTTACTTTCTTTGCATGTTCCCTCTTATGCTTAATGCAATAAGGCTTTCATCAAAATTACTCCACCAAAATGGCTCTGGCTAAGATCACTTATAACCTATTGACAAATCACAGGCTTTGTTTTAGTTAATATTTCTATGACATTTAACATTTATTTGATCTTCTGTTTGAGCTGCTTTCTTCATTTATTTAGTCAAGAGACATTCATATTCTAAACATTATCTTGTGCTAAATATGAATGCATAATGATTAAAAATTAGTTTACTTTAGGGACTGGGGGTGGGCAAAATGGATGAATTTGGTCAAAAGGTACAGACTTTCAGTTGTAAGATCAATAAGTCCTGGAGATGTAATGTATAAATGATGAGTATAATTAACAATACTGTACTATATATTTGAAAGTTCTAAGACAGTAGATCTGAAAGGTTCTCATCACAAGAAAAAAATGTCTAAGTGTGGTGATGGGTGTTAACTAAACCTATTATGTAATCATTTTGCAAGGCACACGTTTATCAAATCATGATGACATACAGGTGAGCTAAAACTAAAACTAACCCAAAACTGAAAACAACGAATGTTCATCAATAGGTAAATGAATAAGGAAATTGAAAAATATTCATACAAATGGGCTATTACTCAGAAATAAACGGAAACACACTGCTGACATGTGCAACGTGGATAAGCTCCAAAACATTCTGAGTGAAAGAAGTTGCAAACATAAGAGAACACATGATATAATTCCACTCTATGAAGTTGGGGAATAAGCACAATTCATCTGAACTAATAAAGGTCAGAATAAAAGTTGTCTCTACTCAGTGGGAGAGATCGGCTAGAAAGGAGTAAGAACTTTTCCTAGGAAAATCAAATATTCTCTATGTGATTGGGTATGAGCTACATGAATAAAATCATTTATCAAAACTCATTGAATTGTACATTTAGGATGTGCAATTCATCACACATAAATTACATCTCAATTTGAGAAGAAAGATTAGAAATCTCAATTTACAAAGAAAGTAGTGGCCTATAAAGAATAATAAGAACAGCTGATTTTTTCTGAGCACTTGCTCTGTGCTGAAATCAATACTATTTTCTTATTGGGTAGAATTCCTCTCTGGTAATGCATTTAGCTTAGTGGTATCTCATATTAAGTGCTCAGGTGATAGTAGCTATATTATAAATGTGTAAAATATGTGAAAATATTTAGAGGATAATGATGTCACAGTATAAACTCTTCCCTTTTAAAATGTTTTTATTGATTTTAGAGAGAGAGGAAGGGAAAGAGGGGAGAGAGAGAGAGAGAGAGAGAGAGAGAGAGAGACATCAATGTGAGAGAGAAACGTCAATCGGCTGCCACCATCCAGAACAAAACCCCGAGTATGTGCCCTGACCGGGAATCAAACCTGAGACCTCTCGGTGCACAGAATGATGCTCAATCAACTGAGCCACACTGGCCGGGGTCCCTTTTTTAAATAAACGTCAACTGCCTTATGTTTTCTTTGTTTTCTGTCATTTGCAAAGCACTGTCTATGAAAGTATTCTATAAAATAAATGTTCTTATAGGCTATCTAAACCCTGTTTTATTTTTTCTTTTCATCTGTTTGTCTTCTCTCCTCAAGGAGATTTAATGCTCCAGAAAGGATGAGGAGTTCTTCCTGTTTCCTACAATGCTTCTCTTATACTACAGCTCTGCATGCCTCATTTTGAGCTTCTGATTTAATTTAAAAAAAAAAAAACTTTCAAAAGCAAAAGATAAAAGAGTAAAATTTCTCATGTATTTCTCGCTTCAATCTAAATCAGAATCTCTTCTCTATTTCCAACTAAAAGAAAGGCAGGTTATAAAAAGTGATAGGACAGGAACATATCGAATGCTGAGCTATCTAAGGTAAGCAAAACAGCCTGTAGTTTTGAAATTTAAAAAAAAAAAAAAGGAATAAAAAATGGTTCCTGGGTCTTGGGAACCTCTCTTCCGAGATAACTAGTGCAGAGATGAGCAATTTGAGAGACCAAAGGTGCCAGAGAAAAACCAGGAGCATATCAGAAAATTAGCAATTTTCCATCAGAGTCCCTTGGGTATCTTGTAAAACTTGGTGCTTGGAAAAAAAAAAAAAGAGCTCAATCTTCAATAAAGTATTATTATTTTATAAAATATCAGTTCAAAAGTGCTTGCTGTTAACAACCAACTAATGTCCTAATTAACAAAGAGGGCACTGACAGTGTCTGGAGTTCTTGGCTTAAAACTCAAGGGTGTATTACTTTCCAACATCACACTGAACTCCAAGTGAGCCCCCAAATAACAATAATTAAAAAGCACTAGATTATAAAATCTTTCATATTCTATCCAAGGTAATGTAAGGTAATTAATCATTCTTCATTGGTGTTCCTCTATCTCAGTGTGTCATATACTTCTCTCACGTTTTTATCCTAATAGGGATAATATAATTACACTGATACTGTGATATCCTTTATAGGATTTGTTTTCATATCATGTGGGGTTTTTTCCAGTTTTTATCTCTGATACTTCAACTTGTGATAGCTACTAAAAACTTGAGATGTACTTTTATTGCAACAGTGAAATGGAAAAATGACTAAAACTGAAGGGGTCAGGACACAAACCAATTTTACTAGCTTTCATAGAAAGCTTAAAGAATAACCTTCTGAGGCTGGGAATGCCTTTTTCTGTAGAAATGAAAACGACATCATAAAAGGACATTTACTGGGTTCATAAAATTCTAATGAATATATTATTACCAAGTTTCACAATATTAAAAGACAGATGAAGAAAGGAGAAATGAAATACATGAGCAGATTGAAATTGATCATCAAAAATGCTAGAAATAAAAGCCCTAACAAATTCACTGGTAAACCAATTAGAATTATATTACAGTTCAAATGATTACCATAAAATCTGATATAAATTAATATGAGATTTCATTTTTCTATTTTTCCAAGGAAATGACAGAACTTAGCCAAGTATACTTAAAATTCTTGTCATTTATCAAGTGTCTGGTAACCTGAAATAAATCAAACTCTGAAATGGTGATGTGATCTAGTTATTCGATAAGATTCTGGTTAATTTGAATAAATTTATGTGCCCTTTCTTCATTTTTTATCTAGTGACTAAAATGAACCAAAAGCCATCATTTGTATCTATGATGCTAATCATCATTTGTTCTGTCATTACATCTCTTTTGGAATCACTTTAGTTCTATAAAATGGAAGCAGAAGCCCCATGAAGCTTCTCTTACTTTTCTGACTGCTACCAACTATAAAATATCCTATGGAACTAAACTATCTATACGATCCAGCCTCAGGTAGGCTACCAACTGACAAAGTAACTCCTTCTCTTCCACAGAAGCAGCTCTTTGTCGTTTATGTGCTGTTGGAGAGGAGCAATCATTTCTTTTAAGTACCTGACTATAGAGTTATTTTACCCCTTTCCACACACTGATATTTTTTCAAACAACCCTATGACAGTGCTATTTCTATAATTAATTCTCTTTCATGAAAGTCAAGCTATTCAACAGCAAGAAAATAAAAAGATTCCATATGGTTCCCCACCCCAGTTCCCCTTATTATTAACATATTGCCTTAGTGTGATACATTTGTTACCATTGTTGACCCAATATTTATACATTATTATTAACTAAGTCCATAGTGTATATTAAACTCCACAGTGTGTTGTAAAGCTTTGTGGGTTTTAATAAATGCACAGTGTCTCATAGTCATCATGACAGTACTATACAGGATAGCTTCCCTGCCCTAAACTCTCCTGGGCTTGGTCTATTTATCCTTCTCCCTGACCTCTGACAACCACTGATTTTCTGCTCTCTCTTTAATTTTGCATTTTCCATAGAGTCCTATAATTGGAAACATATCTTATGTACCCTTAAGTGAAAGAAGATGGGCTTCTCTCACTTAACAATATGCATCCGACATTTCTCCCTGTTTTTGCAGCTCGTTTATTTGTTTAAGCTCTGGGAAATATTACACGATATGGATGTACCAAAGTTTATCTGTTTACCTACTGAAGGATATCTTGGTTGCTTCCAAGTTTTGATCATTGTAAACACACTACAAATATTTCTGTACTCTTTTTCATGTGGACCTAAGTTTTCAACTCATTTGTGTAAATAACCAAGGAGCACAGTTGCTGGGTTGCATGGTAAGATATGTTTAGTTTTGTAAGAAACTTTCCAATCGTCTTCCAAAGTGGCTGTACCATTGTGTATTACCACCAAAAACAAATGAGAGTACATGTATACCACGGTCTTCAAGCATTTGTGTCATTGGTGTTTTGGGTTTTTGCCATTTTAATGGGTGAAATGACATCTCATTTTTTACTGGCAATTGTCTAATGGCATAGGATGCTAAGCTGTTAAGCATCTTTCATATGCTATTTGGACCAAGCCCAGATGGGTTCACTGGTGGACTCTACAAAATATTTAAGATAGAAATGATACCAATTCTCTACAACCTGTTTCAGAAAATAGAAGCAGAGAGAATACTCCCTATTCTTTCTATGAGGTCAGCATTATGTTACACACACACACACACAAGCACACACACACCCAAAAAATAAAACTACAGAAAAAAAACCATGGGAAATTTCTATACTGTAAAAGATAATATTCACAAAGCTAAAAAATAAAGCTAAACCAGTGGCATTCATCTTTGTCTATATATTATAATAATCTTGGAAGCTTTTAAAAATTACCAGTGCCCAGGTCTTACACTAGATATAGAGAAATACATAATCCACTCAAATGAATAAACAAACCCAATAGAACAACATAATAATGAGAAATATATATATAAACTAACAGTTCATGGGAAAAGATGTAAAATATTTTCAATCTTACTAAAATCAAAGAAATGCAAATTAAACAAGGTATAACTTTTACTCATTGCATGCAGAAGATTAACAAGACTGTCAATGGCCAGTATGTATAAATCTGTAGGAAATGGAAACTCATAAACTTTTCATGTAATCGCAAATAGTTTGGAGACAAAAATAGTGATATCTATAAAAATCTTATCCTCAAACTCTGAAACTGTAATTCAGTTTTTTGTCATTCAAAGAAAAAATGTGAAAATATACAGGAGAGGCTCTCCTAACTGGCCTCCACTAAGCTAATTTCAGGTTACCTAACACTCTTTTTCATCTGCAGCCTACTTGAGCAGATAGATAGGCATGGCTTGCCACATCCTGACAAGTCAGCTACTTTCCAGTACACTCACACTCCTGCTCACACTGATACATTTAATGCTCACCAAGTCCATCATGTGTGTTCCCAAACCTGCTATACCACTGAATGTGTAATTGTCACTATGTAATTTTATTAAATATTATACACCTGAAAAAAAGAGAGACAGGTGTTTCTGTAAAAAAAACAAGCAAAAATTTTTTGAAAGTTTTGGGAAGACCTGAACAGAATCAAGGCACTAAAATATACTTGTTAAATTACATGCAAAAGATAATAAGAAAGAAAAATCTAAAAATTATTCTGAAATTAACTACTTTTTAAATGTGTTCAATTTCTCACAGAACATTTTACAAAAGTAAAACTAGATGCAAGAAAAAACAGTGGATGCAAAATAAGATGGCATGGGAATATAATCAGTGTTGGCCTAATACACAGAGTGGCCAAAAGTTGTACGTTCATATGCACTCACATTTAAAAATTAATATATCTATATACCATTTTTATAATTATTTAATTATCTTTGAATTTTCCAAACTTTAGATTCTACTGCACTGAGTAACAGTACTTCAACTATGTCCACACTATTTATTTGACCATTGTTGTAGCAAGAAGCTAGAATCAAAATTAATGAAATAAACTACAACATTATAAAGAATCAGAGCTATATGAAGTACCAAGAAAAAATACAGGAAATAAATTGCTAATTAGAAATCCAGAAAACAATTTGTAGAATATTAAATAAAATATGTCCCCAATTTTTGGTTTTGATTAAATGATGTCCAAATATAGACAGAGTAATACCAAGGTAGCTAAACAGAATAAAAGTGTAAAAAAAATATCATCTACCTATAAATACAGGTTTCTGTTGCTCTTAATTTTCCTTTTATTGATGTACTTTATTATTTATATATATAATTTGTGAAAAACAGTATTAGTATCTGTTTTCAAATAATTTATAACAGTTTATAATCAAATTGTCTTTTTTGTTTTTCTAACAATGCTTTATACAAAGGATATGCATTTGTGTCAAAGTGATAAAATGTGTTTCACGTAAATGACATTTACTTTCTCTACCACTTTTGCTTTTGAAGACTAATGCTTGAGCATATAAAGTTGTGTGGTAGAGCCTTAGACTTTAACAACATGTCAGTCACTTAAATTGCTGATTAATTTTGGCTTGGTACCACTTATCATTTTAGATCAAGAGCTTGATGAAATAATCAGTCATCTGTGCCTGCTTTGAGAAATTAGCACACATGTTTATTTGTCAAAATGTCAGTCTTTAATCCGTAAGTACTGTCCTGGGTGTTATATGTCACCATTTCTCAACATTAAGAGAGTAATACCCTCAAAGCAAGTAGAACCATGATTCTTACAGCAAGACTACCTTTGCAAACCTTCCTTGTGTATTTTTCATTAGAAATTTTGCAGAGCTAGAGCTTCAAACTGGAGTGATGAGCTCCACAAAATTTTCATTAGAAACTATACTAAAAGTTAAACATGGTTTTTTGCTTTGTTTTATTTATTTTTTTAAGAATAAGTCTATTGACATTATTTTATCCAATAGAGTTATTGAATATAAAACAAAATGCTATTCAGTGGATTGAGCATCGTCCCATGGACTGAGAGGTCCCAGTTCGATTCTTGGTCAGGGCACATGCCCGGGTTGTGGGCCAAATCCTCACTGGGGGCATGCAGGAGGCAGCCCATTGATACTTTTCCTTCATCGATGTTTCTCTCTCTCTCTCTCTAAAAAATCAATTAAAAAAACATATTAAAAAATTTTTTTAAAGCTTGTATCTTTATTTAGGTGTCTGTTTGTGGTAAACTGGTAAAAATTTTACCTTTCTCTAAATTGTATTATCTGCATCTTAAATGTCCTCCATATACAATGTATGTAGATAACATGAAAATGAAGCTAAACAGGAATTTTGGTTAACAATTATTTGAAAGCAGATTAATATACTTCCAAAGAGGAAAAGAAAATAAATATATTTGAAAAGATATTGCTACTTTTATGATTGGAAACTATAAAATTAATCCCAGAAATGAGAGAGAGTTGTGTTGAAGTTTCTAACTTTTACATATTTTATAAATGAGAAAAACAGAGTTGAATAAGAGAGAACAGAGGGGGGAAAAGTCAGAAAGACGTGATAAATAAGGAAGTTGATTCCATAAATAAATATTTATTGAGTATTTATCATGTTATGTTCCAGACATCTGGATGCTCAATAAACAATACATACTTGCATGGAGTTTACTGATATAAGTGTTAAAATTACAAATATCTTTCTATGTGCTGCTTTAGCTGTATTCCAAGTTTGATATGTTGTATTTTCACAATCATTCAGTTAAAATACTCTGTAACTTCCCATGTAATTTATTTTACCTATGGGTTATTCAGAAGTTTGCTGTTTAATTTCCAAATATTTGGGGTTTCTCTAAATATTTTCCTATAATATGATTGATTAAATATAAACCAAATATAATTGATTTCTAACTTAATTTTATAGGGGTCCTAAAAGAGACCTTGCATTATTTCAGTTCTTTTAAATGTATTGAAATTTATTTTATGGCCTATAATATGATCTATCTATATTTATTATTGGACATATGCCTTTGAACTACAATTTTGAGGTGACAGAATTTGATGGTTAATTGATTGAAGAGTATGAGGATGAAAGAGAGTGAAAAAATGATACCACATTTCTTTCTTGAAATGGCATTGACTCTCACTGAAATAAAATAGAAACAGAAGTTAAATTATAGGTGCAAGATGACAGTGTCAGTGAGCTTGTGTGGTGCATACACAAGCATGTTGCAGAAGGAAAAATGGTGACCAGAGATTGTACCTGTCTTGGGCATACTGAATTTTAGCCAATGAGAAACCCAAGTAAGGATGTTCAGTGGCCATTTGCTATGCAGATATATCATCCAGATAGGAGTTTTAGAACAGAAATATTATGAGAAAAAAAAGTAAAGCAGGTCCAAGTGAGAATATACAGGGATGGGCAAAGTAGGTTTATAGTTGGTTATATAGAAAATAATACAATAATTAATAAATAATAGTATAAGAATAAACTCTGTGTTTCATATAGTCACAACTGTAAACCTACTTTTTTGCCCACCCCTGTATATGTTAAAAAAATAAATAAATAAAAAGCAAAGGCAAGGTTATGTTTTCTGGCTCAAATATTAGATTTTAATTTTAATAAATTTATTATTTAATAATTTATACATGCACAATTCTGAGTCAATCTGATAATTTTTTTATTTGGTATGTAATAGTAAACAGCTCATGGAAAAGAGATGATAAGCCAAGTAAAGTCTAACAAATTCACTACTGGAACAGTATTTGATTTTTTTAATGTATACATGCATACACACACCCAAATATAATTAAATATCTCTTGCAAAATGTTGTCATTATTTTTATAAGAATTTATAAATTCTTGTCTTCTGATGAGAAACATTGCTAGTCAGTTAGACTGGTCACACAGTATTTTTAATTATTTTATGTAAGAAAATACAACATTTTCAAGGTCTAATGCAAAAAAAAGAGAGAAACAAGTGGCAAATCTGTTTAGCCAGAGTGCCATATTTCAAACGCTTTCCTTTCTAGAGATACCAAAAAGTTGGGCTCCACTACTGGGGAAGGTCTTTCTTCATAGAAGAAACAAATATGAGACTCAGTGAAAAAAGGGGATGTCTGCTCAGCCATCCAGATCTGTCAATTAGCAGAATGATCACTGAAGCACAGAGAACAGACATACACCTTCAGGTCTTTAAGGACAGGTTGCTGAAGCCTTGTCTTTTTATTTGAATCATGACTATAAATTTTTTTTCTAGACAAAAAAGAAACATCAGTTATAGCCTCCTTAGGCAAATATGCTTAAAGTTCTGAAAATCACAAGGCAATTACTCTAGGTTTGGAAAGTAGTGACATCTAATTAGAATGCTAAATTAAGTTCAGTAGTGATACCGCACTTGTTTATACAGTCAAAGTCATTTCATTAGACTAAATTTAGCCAACAGAGATTATTTACTTTGTCACCATCCATTATAGTAAAATTACGAAGGAGATTTAGAGGTTAGATGATGACTATCTAACTCTTCCAACTTCCCATTGAAAGATTCATTGAGAAGAAGGAGGATGAAGAACAGAAGAAGACAGAGAAAGAGGAGGAAGAAGAGGAAGACAAGAAAAAGTACGCAAGGAGATAAAAAGTTCTTAAATGTATTAAGAGTTACTTTGTACATTTATGAAATATTTCAGAGCTCACCTTGAACTTTTACAAAGGGACCACATAAATGTGAATCAAAGAAAGAAGAAATTAAAAACAAAACAAAACTCAGTAGATTTTAATTTGGAGATTACCTGATTTAGTAAGAATGTGAAATGGAACAGACATCAGGGAGCTTTGAGGTTGGCATATTATATAGCAAGAATTCAGAAGAGTTAACATATGTGACTCTCCAGCATAGAAACACATAAACAGGGAAGGGCATTGTGCCAAATTCTCCTCAGCTAGTGGCCATCAGTCCAGGCAAATAGTACTGCTGATTCCTAAAGAAAATCAGCCCTAGGACAGTAGAAACATCAATTCCATTCAAAGATTGATTGTAGATGAACTGGGATTCCAAGAACACTGATGCAAAACAGACAGTATGGAGCCAGTTTTCTGTAATGAACTGCTGTGTTGAGTGCAAGACTACACCTTTAAGGCTATGCACTTTCTAAGTTTTATTCATCCATTCCTTAGAATCTTTATTTCTGGGAAAACTACTAATCCAGAACGCCTTCTATGCAGCTTACCACAGTATCCAGTCCTAAAAATATAGCTTCCTAGATGTGGCAGGTAGACTCAGGGCATGCAAATTCCTGAGAGCTATTTTAATCTTTTTCAATCCTCAGATTTGAGGGAATCCCCTTTTCTTTCTAAGCAAAATTGGCAAAGCAACTCATTCTCATCTTCTTTGTTGAGTCTTTCCCCCTTTCCTAACTATCCTGTCCTGAATTGCACCCACCGCATTTGATCATACTGATTTCTGATCACTGGTTTGACTACAGAAAGAATGTTATTGTTTTTCTTTCTTCTTTCTTCTAAATTTCATTGCTGTCTGGGGCACCAATTTATGTCTCCCAAGGGATATTCTAAGCTCCCTGAGCATCAGCAGTGTATGGGAGCCTCTCACTTCTAGATTTTTTCCCCCTCAACCTGCTGCTTGGTTTTTTGCTCCTCTGGTACAAATGAGTTCATTCTGTCTGTTTCTCTTCCGTCTTTCCACATCAAAATCTTAAAGAGTTCCCCCAGAAACAAAACAATTACAGAATCTTAGCTATTAAATTTAAATAGTATCTTAAACCAAAGGTAAAGTTTAGAAAAACAGATAAGAAACATTTGGGGAGAAAAGAAGAATTTGGAGATGTAAAAGAAAAAGAGAGTAGGAAGTTGTGTAAAAGCCATCCGCACAGCTTTCCTAATTGTTTTGGGAGGAGAGTGTGTACATTTATCCATTTAGGTTTGAATATATAGCGGTCACCTGTTACTTATGTGTAATTTTAGAATCACTTTCAATTGCTATTGAAATTTTTATTAGAATTTCAATATAAAGTAATGCAATTCGTTGTTTTAAGCCACTTGAGTGGAGTCTTTAGTGCATTGCAGCTCAATGAACAAACTGAAACACTTCATTTTCTCTCACCATTAGTTAGCAGAAGCAAAATCTCCACACAAAAGAGTCAGTAGGTCTCCAACTAGACCATTAGAACTTCACCCTTTTCCACTTTCTCCCTCACGCTGAAGAAAGGAATGACTACCAATGTGTCTGTTTACCGCCCTCTTTCTTACAGTTTTCCTTGCTCCCTTGACTCCCAGGTCTTCATAGAGAGTGATTGAAATTGACCTATTCTGTACCCAAACATGAACTGCTGTGAATATTCCTTCATTTCTTTGGCACACGATGCTCATTTTTTATGCTGTTGACAATTTCTCTGAAGCGTTTATATTGTGAATTATTCTCCAGTAAACCAGGTCTAGTGAATTTCATTTGCCCAATTGCCAACAGTCATTAATTCCTTAAATGGCAGAGCTCTGCAGTCCCCCATCTCCCCCTGTGCAGGGGTCCTCCTGACTCAGATTTGCTGATAATTTTTTCTTTGTACTTTCACTTGAATTGCATTTTTTTCATCCTTAACCTCTTGAACCACTTCTCCAAATGGATCAAGCTCAGTCCCAAACCAACTACAGGAGCAAAGTCTTTTCATTTTCCCTTCAGTGGTATTTCACTTGATTACATTCCATACAGCTCCTGTCCATCCACTTTCGCTTACTAACAGGAGTTTAAATTGGCTCTCCTGCCATCACCATTACTGCCACTGCCATCCCCACAGCAGTCCGAAAGTTTAAATCTATACCATCCACATTCTTTACTTTAAGACACATAACCTTCTGTGGTAAACTGTATCAGTGAACATCTAATATGTTAATATGGGAAACCAGCTTAATCGTTCAGCTAATATGTACTGAACACTCTCTGTGTTTTAGACAGTATGCCAAAAAGCATTAAATATTGAAAAAACCATTGTCTTTAGGTATGGAAAAATATCTACTTTCATATTAGTATTGTGGGATGATGGAGTTTTAAGTATGTGATATTACCTAAATAAAGTTTGTTAAAGTTGGTTAAAATGTGTAGGCATAGTACTTCTTGGGACATTCAGACTTTCTTTAGTTTGAGACTTTTTAATAAAAATTTAATATACTGTACACAGTCACATTTCATTTAGAGCTAATATTTTTTAAGAAAATAGAAGACTTTATATGTTAATTTAATAAAAAAATGTATATCTTAAAAGGAAGTAAATACTAATTCTAAAATAAGCTAATCTATAGTTTAAAATATACTCACAAGGTTTACTTTTATAGACATATATTATCATCTCTAATTTCTAAGATTTTTTTTTCCTTTAAAAATTACAAATTTGGTAGTTGCTCTTTGGTCTTAGGAATTTCTGGTATCATAAAAAAGTAACAAAGCATCATTTCATCTAGAAAATTAGTATCCCTTACTTTTCTGTGCAGAGATGAGGGAGAGATAAAGCATGAGGGTGACCACCATTTGAAAGTGAAAAGAAAAATGTTCTATAGCATTTTCTCGTTCTTTTCTCTTTAAGGGTCAGTCAGAGAAGCCATTGTATACCACCACTCACTCTTCTATTCAACTAAATTATGGGCCACACGTTCATTTAAAGTAAAATTCTGGGAATTAAAAGAGAAGAGTTTAATAGCTTCTAGTTGGAAGGCATTACAGGTGACTTCATAGATAGATAATTACAAAAATTATCACTTTGCTTCTGCCCAGAGCTGTCTGATACCTTAATACACAGTGAAGTGAAAATTTTGTAATTGTCACTATTTTTTAAGGTGATAATTTAAGTGGTTACTTAAAAGGATTATGTGGTCCCATCAATTGTCAAGATGTGATGCCAGCGCATACTTGAGGATGAATGCAGAGGTTGTCATGGCAACACTGAAATTTGGAGAACTGCTCACAAAAGTGAAAGTGTTCTGTGCATCTCAGGAATGCGTGACTAATGGTTTCTGCCTGCAGGCCTTCCTGATCACTGGTCGGAGTATTGCAACAAAGGTGACATCAAATTCTCGGCTGTACCCCTGGATATACTGGCTTCTGATGCCCAGAGGAGCACTGCTCTCTTTACCTTTGCTTCAATCACTTCATCACTCTCACTTGGAGTATTTGGAGAATACATAGCATTCAGCGACTATCAAGATGGATTTTTTACTTCATTTATAGCAGTGTGTAATTTCAAAAAATATATAACTTAATGTTAGCCACAAAAGACACCAGGGAATGTATTATGAGAATAGAAAGTGATTCCAAAGTTTACTCTAATTGAAAAACTGTTTGAAGTTTTTTGTTTTTTCTTTTCTGGAGAATGAAGAATTACAAATGAGACAAATTATTTTATAGACTCTCAACATTTTAGAGCTGTGACCAAAAAGATATTAATTTTTTGTCTTACAAGTCAATGAGTACTTATAAATTAACATGAAAAGCCTTGAAAAGTAAAGCTCTAACTTTCTTTCTTCCAAAACAGAACTAAAAATTCAGTTAGCATGCCACCACAGTTTTATACCTTGTTTAGTAATTTCTAGCTGTTTCTAGAGTGAAATTTAGAGTGCTTATCTAGAGCTTTTGAGATCCAGATCATACTATGCTTTCTCATCAAGTTGCTTTTTAATATATCTTCAAATCACCAAGACCTGAGTGTTTACTAATGAACTTGGAACTACTTGATCTGTCCTCAGACACATAAAATTAAACACGGTAGTCAGACGCATTCCCTCCAACAACTCTTCCAGTGTACAGGAACTATACTAAACTAGAAGCATTTTAGTGCATTGTAGCTGATGTCTCTTTAGAGAAGGGAAGAGGCCAGATGCAGGCAAAAAGGAAACTGTGAACACAGACAAAACTGAGGAAGAGCACGATGTGCAATGTTCACAGAAAAGCCTAAAGGACAGTAAGGGCTAAAGGACAGTTGAAGACTAAGATCAGGGAGGGTCTGAGAGGGGAGTGTCAGGAAATGCGTTTAGGGAGATAGGTTCAAAGCATGTTGTGAAAGGCACTGTTTTAAGAAGGGGTGCAATATAATCACATTTGTAAGTCTAGTATCAGTGTGGAAGTGGATTGAAATAGAGAAGACCAGAGCTGGGGAGACCAAGCCAAAGAAAGTGAATAAGGACAGAACCAACAGGGATGAAGAGAAAGGATCTTGACTTTACCAATATCAACAAACACTACTATTTTTAAGGGCTTACCATGCATTTGCAACACAACTGCTTTTCAAAATATAGTCTCATTTTATCTCCCCAGACTCTCCTCTATATAACCCCCATTCACAGATGAGAAACTGAGGCACTAAAAATTGAAAGCTTAAAGAACTTTCCCCAAGTTCACACAACAGATAAAGGAATTTTGAACTGAATCTCTCAGATTCCAGAGGCACATCCATTGAACCGTAAAGGAGAAGAGGAAATGAGCTAATGGGTGTGTGTTTTTTGTTTTGTTTTTTTAGCAGCAAAGCGTTCCTCTCATTCTCTGCTTTCTATAAACAGTATCCCTTCATTAAACATTTTCATTAGGTAGTAAAAGTAATGAATCCTGTGAAATGATTTTAATTAATTTCACACAATAATAAACTGTGGTGCAGTTAAATAGAGATTCATTAACAAATATTATGATATTGAACCCTGTTAGAGGCTGAAAAAGATTCATAGACACTACCTAATAGTGTCTTTTTTTCCTAATTTTATCTTCTCATCCCCAATATCTAGCACAGTGAACCAGGACGACACAATATATTGTTCAACAGAGAAGCTGGGAGGTCAGCTTGATCAAGCTGCTTGTTTTACAAATGAGGAGCCTGAGCTTCAGCTCCATTCCATGGCTTGCCAAGGCAGGGCATACAACTTACATCATCTGATTTCAGTGACCCCAGGATAATTTTTATAAAGAGTTCATTTATTTTCATTGAATACTTACAGAAATGGCACAGAGAATGGGCATTATAAGTATGTGCTTGCATGTATAAGGACTGAACCAGAAAAGCATAGTCAATGGATGGAATGTACTCTACAGGATGAGGCAAAAGTAGGTTTACAGTTGTGAGTACATGAAACACAGTGTTTATTATTATTTATTACTGTATTATTTTCAATATTATTTACAGACAACTGCAAACCTATTTCCCCCCCTCCCCATTCTGTATAATAAAATGTCAACAGAAAGCATCTAGTTGTTACCAATGATAAGTTTCTTGGTTTTGAAACATCCAAGAGCTAGCATTATGCAGAACAATTCAATAAGTCTCCTTTTGCTTGTTATAATATGGTATTTCTGAAACTTGTTTACTGAAGTGTTTTGACTTGCCTTAGTTCTTTATGTCCATAGACCTAAACTAAATTCACACACAAGTGGAAATGAGATAACTTGCTAATATCTGATACTGTGTCCCGTGATTTCATTTATCATCATACACATAGGTGCCTCTGGTCCCACTGGGTCCCATTGGGAACTGTCAATAACAGGCAGAAGAAATTTGTTGCTTTTTAGTTAAAAATGAAATGTTTCCTCTCATAAAATATTTCAGCATGTTGTCCACATATACAGTAAGCTAGCAAGGCACCTTCTAGCATAATTGTTACACATTTGCCATGGATACCACGTAGGTTGGTGAGTTTAAGTGGCCCAACCAGATAAGCCTCATTTGCTCCTGTGAAGCTTCCACAGCAGCAAGTGCAGATCTAAGTCCCAGGCAAGATCATTGCACCAGGATGCAGAAGTGAAGTCTATGAATCAGCGGACTTGTAATATGAGATTTCACAGTGCCAAATTACCCAAGTAGTAATGAGGTTTCTTCATTTTCCACTGAAGGACACACTGCTGTCAGCAGCTTTTATAGCTAGTTGCTTCCTGAACATCTTAACACCTCTTGGTTTGTGGGCAACAAGGCATTATAGCAATACTATCTAAGTGTGGACCCCAAACTGGCTGTTGACTGCAAACCATCACTTAACAGACTGATACTAGATAAGAAGCTGGAGCCAGAATATAAATCAACTTTGTCACTAAGCACACTATTTAGGTCACCTGGCAATGTGTGTGTTGGGAAGGGACAAGACTGTCTCACAGAGGGCAGCATTGTATTGATTTTCATTCTGGAGCAAGTCATCTTATCTTTGACCAGGTTTTGGAAAACTTAAATTGCCTCCCTTCTTTCTCTGATGGAGTCTGCAAGCTAGAAGCAGTAACTAAAGCTAGAAAGCAAAACACAGGCTCCAGGAGAATGAAATAATTCATTTTCTTGACTAAATTGTACATGATTTATAGTTAGCTTAACATAAGTAAGCATTGCATATTATGATCTTGGAAATTATATGTACATATGTAACATATATATATATATATATATATATATATATATATATATATATATCTTCAGTTTTCCTTTGATTGAAGATGACATTTGACTCTTTAAGATCCATTAAGTTGCATTCTATTGGCTTTTTATAACTTATTATTTCATCAATGTTCATATTAAGAATTAAAAATTAAGGATGTTTCACACCTCCTAAAAGTTGCTATGAGGTGTGCATGCTAAGATATTGGGAGGGATTGATAATATTGACTGCATATTTATAATTTCTGAGCTTGAAACCTTTACATTATATAAAAGAAGAGACATTTTATTTCCAGATGTTCCTATGCATGTTTATATTTGATGCAAGCTAGGTTTTCCTTTCTTAATCTGAGCAAAAATTTATCTTTTAATCACCCAAAACATTCTACAGTCATCCTAATGCTAGCTAGTTACAATATAACAGAAATGTAAGACATTAATGATCCCTACAAAATATCTTAGATGTATTTGGCCACTTCTTGAATATCGAACATATTTGTTTTATTTTCATTTTTCTTTTCAAAAATAAATTTAAAAAGTAGAGTCAACGTAGTATAAATATTTTGCTTCCACATCAATTTCAGAGATAGAAGAAGTAGTTTAATGGAGTGTGAGAAACAGCATCAGTTTACAAAGATGTTTATTAATGTAGAAGCTTTTAAGGACGTTCCCTTTTAAAAATAAAACAATATAAGAAAAAATTAGACTCTATTTTTTCTGTTGTTTTAAAACTATTGTGCTGTCATAGTTTGCACACTATTCTAGATTAATCAACCATTTCATAGGCTATAAAATTGAACCAGAATGCCAGCACCATTTCAGGACTAAGCAAAAGCATTATAAAGCACTAACATGCTACACTTTATGAAATAGTAACATTTGCAGTAGGTAAAACTAGATTCTCTTTAAAGATATAGAATTTGAAATCCGTAAGACTGTTTTTTATTGGTTTTCTCATTCTTTCAATCAAATGTTAAATGGCTTGAAAGCCTGAGTGCTGTGCATCAGAGAGTTACATATCATAGGCCCTCTCTTAAAAACACAGCCTTATTGGAAATAGTTGTTTCTACGGCTGGTCGCAGACTTTTCAGAAAATGAGTTACACAGATTGTAGCAGATTCCTAAGATCAACTAAAATAATCAGATGCACATTTGAACACATTTTATACAATCACTATGCACAACACTGTAGAAATCATTAGTCAAAGCATCTGTTAATGGTGAAAAATGAGCAATCTTATCTGTCTACAGACAATAAAGTTGGTGAAAAATTCCTCCAATTAACAGCTGCTGTTTTGAAATACTTTTAAAAGTCTTTGAGAGCTTTTAATTGGGCAAAATGACAGTTTTAATACTTTACACATAGGTAGATCAATGTGGTCCTACCTATTAAAGGAGAAATGATCAGCGTTCTGAAATGCAAGGATTTTTTTTTTTTTTTTGCTTTTTTTATTGAATTTATTGGAGTGACATTAGTTAATGAAATTATATAAGTTTCGGGTGTACAATTCTATAATACATTATCTGTATATTGTATTGTGTGTTTACCACCCAAGTCATGTCTCCTTCCATCACCCTCCTTTCCCTTTAGTAATCACCATACTATGATGGTGTTTTTTTTTCTTTTCTTAATCCCTTTACCTTTTTCACCCAGCCCTGCAACCCCCTCCCCCTCCCCTCTAAGAGTTGTCAATCTATTCTCTATCTATGAGTCTGTTTCTATTTTGTTTGTTAATTTATTTTGTTCATTTGATTCCACATATGAATAAAATCATATGGAACTTGTCTTTGTCTGACTGGCTAATTTCACTTAGCCTGCAAGTTTGTTTCTTTTTTACTATTTTATTTTATTATGATGAAGTCTTATTTATCTCTTTTTTTTATATATATACCATGTACTTTTTTTGTCAAGTCTTAGAACATTGCTTAGCCCTAGGTTCTGGATATTTTGATCAAATATTTTTTCTAAAAATTTCATAGTCTGATATTTTACATTAAAGTCCAAAGTACATTTTGACTTATTTTTGTATGAGGTTTAAAAAGTCAATGCTTGCTTTTTTGCCCATGGACATCCAGTGGTGTCAGCACTATTTCTTTAACAGGCTGCCTTTTCTCCATTAAATTGCTTTTGCACCTTTGTGAAAATCAGTTAATATTTGTGTGGGACTTTTTTTTTTTTTTTTGGTGTTTCATTCTGTTCCATTGATCTATGTGTCTATCTCTTCAACAATATCACACTGTCATGATTACTGTAGCTACATAGTAAGCCTTAATATTGGGTAGAGTAAATCCTTGAACTTTATTCCATTTTGTCAAGAATTTTAAAGCTATTTCAGGACCTACATGTTTTGATGTAAATTTCAGAATAAGCTTGTCTATGTCTACCGAAAACATTATGGAGATTTTGATAAGAATTGCATTAAACATATAAATAATTTTGTGGAGAATAGACACTGTTATTATGTTGTCTTCCAATCCATGAACACAGTATATTATTCCATTTACTTAGGTCTTTGATTTTGTCCAACAATATTGGTAATTTTCAGCCTATTGACCCTGTACAATATTTTGTTAAATATATGTGAGAAGGAATGGCTTAGAGACAGGTATTAACTTTGAGCTTTCTAAATAACATCTACATGGATTCAGTAGAGTATGCATTTCTCAAGCAGCTCTCAGCAATTGAGAACAGAAAAAAAGAAAAGAAAAATAGTGGAACTAGTTGAGAGCGGTTTTGTCAGGCGGGTAGGATACAAAGTAGCACTTCTAAGGCATGTGCACCTCTGGTTATTATACTCAGGAAGAGAATAATAAAACCAACTCAGGTTGTAAAGATTGGGGAATAAATACATGACATTCGCTTCAGTTTGGCAAAAATAAATAAATAAGTAAATGAAGATAGAAATGTAAAAGAAATAGGTATGAAGAGGATAAAAGTTGAATATGTAGACCTCTGGGAACACACAGCAAACAAGAAATAAAATAATGAGAATGATGAGCACAAGAACAAGAAAGGAGATCATGATGGTAAAGAAGTTCCAGTCAACATTTCAATCAAGAAAAATGTATTGTAGTTAACCGTTTGCCAGGTATCATACTACTGATGCTATCCGGCAGGGGTGGGGAATCTTTTTTCTGCCAAGGGCCATTTGGATATGTATAACATCATTCATGGACCATACAAAATTACCAACTTAAAAATTAGCCTGCTATATTTGGTCAGGCTAATTTGGTGAGGTGTGTGATGTTAGTTGGTATTGATTTTGCGGGTCTTATACGGCCTGTGGGCCGGACGTTCTCCACACCTGGGGGTTAGTGTGAGAAAAGGGGAAATACAAAGTTGAGGAAAGCAAGAAGCTCCCGCTCTCAAGAAGCTCCCATCTCAGCAAAGGCATATGAAAGTACCTCAATTACTGTATTTTAATCTAATAACCAGAGCCCTGATTGAGGCACACAATTAGAAGAGCCCTGAGCAAGGCACAGAATGAGACATCAGAGCCAATTGGGAAATCAGGACAGATTTCACAGTGGAAGGGTGAAGTAAATGTTGAAGAATAAATTGGAGTCGTGTAGATTAGGAGAGATGAAGGTAAACGGAGAAGCCTTAGAAATGACTAAGGATGAGAAGCTGGAGTATGCCTCGATGGCAGCAGGGAGCACAGGTGAGAAGACGTAAGGTTTCAGACAAATAAAATAAGGACCTTCTGAAATTTTGAATCAATGGAAGTACTATTTCCTTTGCAGGTCTTTAGCAGTTCAATATATCTGTTGTGTAAAAACAACAACAACAACAACTATATATATAGTAGTTAACCGTTATATATATAGTTGTTGTTGATATATATATATATATATATATATATATATATATATATATATATATAATTTCCTATCTGCTAAGTCTCCATAGTGCTGAAATGTTTTTGTCACTGATAATATGAAGGAAGTGTTACACACACAAATCAGCCATTATGGTATTTCCTGCCCAAGCAGAGCTGATCATTTACAAAAAAAAAAAAGTATGAGCATATTGCCTACCATGTTTGGCAACAATCCACAAGACTAATATCATTTTATGCTTCAGGGTTTTTGCAAATATAAATACATTTTTCAGGGTAAAAACAATTTGAAGAACCACAGTGCTCCTTAGCTCATCATTGGAAATGGTAATTAGCACATCAGTAAATTACCTGTAGAATTTTATTTCCATGAACAAGAAAATAATGTTATCTCACTCAGTGCAGCAAGCTGATGTGAATTATGACTTTCAGAAAAATAAAGCCTTATGATTATCCACCAAAGGTGCAAATTCATGATGATGATGTTGCTGTTCCAGCAGCTCATTATCCCGAAGTGCAGGGGATGCTCACAGAATATTCTAAAGCGGTCCCTAGGCAAGCTGGAACACAAGCCCGTCCTGCCTTATTTCCTTCCCTCTGAGATCAGGCTGCCAAACCTTTCACTATTTCCCTTTGTTGGGTTTGGTGTCCTTAAACAATCCAAGAAACCTCTAAAAATCTATAGCAAATTGCTGTTGTACCACAAATTAGTTTTGCTAATTAAAATTTCTAGAAGAAAGCTGCTTTAAAGGCTGATGAAATGATATGGGCTATTATATATAATTGCCATCTGCACAGTATTTACACATCACTTTAAATCTAAAAGTAGCTTTTAAAATGAAAAACATTCTACTGGTTCCTTCATTTTTCAGTGATTAAATTTTTATTATTAAGCAGTTTACAGAAAAGAGATGTGATTTTTTTTAATTACGAAAGAGTGACTATGCCTTATCCGACTGCTTTGAATTACCCATTAGGAATCTAAAAATCCCTGTGAATAACTGCTTTGCAAAAACGAAATCATAAAATAATAGAATTAAAATACTGAAGTGAAATATTATAAGTAATCTAATTTTTAAAACTACTGTGCTTAAATCCACTCTGCATAGATCCCTCCAAGTTTGTTTTCCTTGTGCTTCAATAACTTCATTCACAGAGAATATGTCACCCTTATTAACCTGAAAGAAATACTTAAAATGAATCTAATGATGTGCATGGTGATAAATGCCTTTAAAGATAAGTAGATAACATTCTGTAAAAATTGAAGTAGTAAGATTAATTTCTATGTTTAAAAGGCCAGAGTACAGAGAGTTTTCCTATCTCCTTAGGAAATCACCATCAAGTGATAAGAATAAGAATAAGAAACAATTACAGCCAGAAAATATAATAAGTTCATTAAACAAATATTTATCATATGCCCAACGTGTTCCAGAGATTGTGCCAAGTACTCTGAGTACAAAGACAGATAAAAGAAACATGATTTTTGTCCACATGGAACATACAATCGACTAAGAAATTAAAATCTAACAATACGTTCTACTACTACATCTTTGAATAATGAGAGGATTTTATATTTTGCAGAAATTATAATAAATAAATGAGGAGAAGAAATAAAATAATTACAATAGGCAGAAATTATTTAGTCATTTCTAGCTTGCCATGTGTGACAAAATTATCTAAATAAATGTGACAATGTTGATTTAGAGATGATTAAATTAATAGACTAGCATTTTCCCATTTGTTGTCACTTTTGTTTTACGTGCAATGAACATTTTGCAACCTAACATTGGAATGTACTTTGTGTCAGGGATAAAATTTTAAAAATGTATTGTTATGATGCCAATTCCTATCAATGAAAAATATTTAGCACTCATAAATATCACTGAAAACTTCAAATGGTTTTGTTTTGAAAATAAAATTTAAAACCCTGTACAATGCAGTATTATTTTATTCTCAGTTGAATACATAGGCAAAAAATATATGTATCACTTAAAATAGTTGTTATGAGCCTACTATGCATAACATCTCAATGTATTACTATATATTTTAAGTCCAGGCTTTTTACCTCTAATCTCTATCAATTAAGAGAAACAAAACAAAGTTTATTATCTAATAAGATATTTAACTATACAGATAATATATAGTGATAAACATATTTAAAAGTCTTTGAAATTCTGTAGTAATTCAAATAGTAAGATTAAATTTACACTTTAAAAGGTGAGATGGAAGAAGTTTCCTCCTCTCCTCAGTAATCATCATTAAATAACAAGACCAAGAATCAGAAGCCCAATTCCATTCATTGGCAAAGCCCACAGAACACCTTTCTCCACAGTGAGATGGACCTTAGTCATGTATTTTAATTTTGGAACTGCTCTAACCCTATGCACCTGCCACAGCAAATACCTTAGAGTTTCATTGATGTGCGATGCTCTGCATCCCCCTTTGTCTCCATGGAACACTCTGCCCCAGTTTGTCTGGCACTTTGACTTATCCTTCAGGACTTTGCTCAAGCTCATTCTCTTCCTTTTCTGTCACTAAAGCATATAAACATCCCTTTTATGGTATTTAAAAAAGAAAATGCCAACTATTATTCACCCCTTATGTCCTCTTCTGGATTGTGAACATTTTAAGGATAACATCTCTATCTATTATCTAACTCTGTGTCCTCAGAACCTGGCATACAGCAAAGACTCAATGGATGTTCATGATTCTAGGTGATGTTATGAAGTTAAAGCTATACTCCAGGCAAAAAGAAGGGGGTTTAGTTCCCAATAAGAGCAACAAGGCAAGGAGTTACTTAAGAAGAGCTAGGGAAGTCATATCCATTGGTGGATAGGCTGGGATTAGGGATAGAAAAATAAAAACATGTTACCTGACATTATGCTAATGTAAATAAAATACACTTTAAGAGGATTGATAGTCCATCGGAGTATGGCATGTAATGCACAGAGGCCCGTTGCTGATTCTGGAATCTGAACAAATATAGTAAGCATAATTCTGAGATGACCATGAGACCCCTTGTTATACACACACCTTCTTTGAGTTCTCCAGTGAAATATTAATCTAGGTCCTTCTGTAAAAGATTTTGCAGATGTAATTAGATCCCAGATCAGTTGACTTGCAGCAAATTGACTTGATGAGACTGACCTAATCATATAACCCCTTGAAAGGGACTGAGATCTTCTTAGCAAAAGAAATTTGAAGTGTGGGAAGGATTCAACACAAGAAAGATTCTTCGTTTCTGACTTTGAAGGTGAAGAGGTACATGTGGAACAATTGACTGAAAGTGGCCTTTCGCAAGGGAACGGGGCGGGGGGCAGAGGGGGGCTCAGTCCTACAATCACAAGGAACTGAATTCTCTAACACCTGAATGAGCTTGGAATAGGACCCTGAGCTCCAGATGTAAACACATCCTGTAGACACCTTGATCTCAGCATTGTTAGACCAGAAGTGAAGAGTCCAGATTTTTTTTGTCCCTACTTCTGACCTACAGAATTGTGAGATAATAAATATGTATAATTTAGCTAGTAAATTGAAGGAAATACACTGTGTAACAGTAGAAGACAAATACAACAGGTAGCTAATTTTATACCTCAATCCCTTCCTAATGTGCTTTGTCAGGACTGTATCAAGAACTATAGATGGGCCTTAGCCTGTAGCTTGCAGATCTTTGATATTTACATGTGGACATGATTTAGGAAAGCAGGATTGACTTTAGCAAGCCTTCTAGAGACTGATCCTGTCACTGAGACTCATGTCTGGAACCCATGACTGGAACCCAACCTCCTACTCTAAAAGGAATTATCTGCTACCTCCTGTGACTGGCAACCATCTCCTACTGAGTTTTGAAGCTATGCAGATATCTTTCAAATCCCATTCTATCCTTTAGTTGCTAAATGATCCTGGGCAAGACATTTAACCTAACTAAGCCCTTGTTTCCTCATCTGTAAAATGGGGATTGGAATAACTATTTGTAAAAGGTTATTATGAAGATTAAATGATATGTCTTTAAGCTTTTGGTGCCTTTCCTAGGCTATAGAAAACAGTCACAAGCATCAGCTGATATTAATTCACTATCCCAGACAAAATCTTTTCCTTCTCTAATGTTTTTTCCTGGCTTAAAAAATACAAATTTTGTGTATGATGGTTGAGAATAAATACCCATGTGCTCAGAATATAATAGACAAAATTTTGTAAATAATGTCTATCTATACATTTTTTTATATAAATGCAAATAAATACTTATCTGGCTTCAATAGCAGGTGGATTTAAGTAAGTAGAACACAGTTAAATAACTGGGATTGTGTCCATTTTACCAATACATTTTGTAATATGCTGTCTATATTTTAATTGCAACACCTGCTACTAATTTCTGAATAGGAAAGTTTTGTTTATTTATGATTTAATTAAGTTAGGCAGATAAATATTGCCATGTTGCTACCCATCACAAATTCTACAATTATTTAGTGTTTCTAGAAAATATTTTCATTGTAAGAAGTTCAATAGAAAAATTTAACTCAATGATTTAATCAAGCATCCTACTAGATGCATGGTTAGCTAGTTTGTATGAAGATATTAAAAATCTTGCCCTGCCCTGGAACTCATGAGATATTGGGCTAACGGAGACTAACTAAAAATAATTATTAAAAGAAGCAGTATGGATGAACTAAGGAAGGGAAAGCTTGAGGAAGAGGGAGATACAAATGAGAAAATGTTGCTAAAATAAATCAAGGGAATTTGGGAACCAAATGGGTGTAAAGTATGAGGAAGAATATGGAATGAAAATGCCTTCATATTTTTCTTATCCAGGACAATGAGTTAGCAAACCCTATGAAGTCCATCCTCTCAACTCTGAAATCAGAGGTAAAAAAAAAAAAAAAAGAACACAATCCCTTTAAGTTAGACAAATTTGGCTTTTGGTGTCGGTTCTACCACTTGTGATCAACACAACTATTGGAAAACTTCTTGATTTCCTTGATATTTGATTTTATTGATGGTAATATAGCGATGGCAAATGCAGTTGGTTATTTCTATCACTCAACTCGTTTGAAGCTCAAATGAAAATATGTAAAAAGAACCACTGAGGTTTTTTAGAAAGATGGTGATATCATTGATTGCAGGTGTTATCAGAGGTTTAAAAAAAGCCAATTTCTAGCAAGTTTTGAGGACGGTGAGGCATTCATATCATGGCATGTTATACTTAAGAAAGCAGCTGGGTGTGCAGGTGTGAATCATCAAGGCCATTTGGAGATAGCCCTGGAACTCAAGGGAACAGTCATGGCTACACAAAGAAACAAAAATACAAAAACAAACAAAACAGGAGTTAAGAATCATCCAAGTAGCACTGATGGATGAAATTATAGGCGTATACACGATGGTCAAAGAAGTTTAAGGGACATGTTTTAGATTTTAAAAGGAGAATAATGCAATGACTATTTCTTCACTCATTAACTTTCATTTATTAACTTTAAAAAATATTGACATCTGCTAAATGCTAGATACAGAATTAAGCCCTGCCTACACAAACATAGTCAGGACACATTCTTCGTTTTCAAGAAACTCATTATTTAAAGGTAAAATCAAACTTGAGCACAAAGAATTTTAGTTTAGTAACAGATAATAGGATGTAGAATCTGCTCATACAACTTCCTTAGGGGCAAGGGAGCTCATCAAGGTAGGTTATAGAGTTAGCTGATGCCTGGGGAGCTGAGGAATAATTAATCAGGTAAGAGGTAAAAGCCGATCACAGAAGGTGGGTTAATTCCTGCACACACAGGCCCACGAGCCCACACAGATGTCCATCAAGCAGCAAATATGCAACATGGCTGGAGTCCAGAGGTAATGAGGGAGGAAACTAGAGTCAGGGAGGGGTAAAATCATGAATGGCAGATTCTTAAGGAATTCAGTCACTTTTCTTTTTCTGTAGATGATGAGCAGCCATGAAAGAACAGAGTATCTAGAGAAAAGTGGATACAGTTAAATTAAATTCTACATTTTAAATCAAGCATTTGCTTCACTAGAAAAACTATAAGTATTCCAGGTCATGGGAGAGAAAAAGAAGAGCTGAAATGATTTTGACAAGTGATGTAATATTTTGTGTTTTAAAAAAATCCTATGAGTCTGTAGCAGATTGCAAAAATGGCAACACAATGTTTCCCATCAGAAGTAAAATCTAGCCCTGGCCAGTTTGGCTCAGCAGTTAGAGTGCCAGCTTGTGGACCAAAAAGTCGCGGGTTCAATACCAGTCAAGGGCATATGCCTTGGTTGTGGTTTGATCCCTGGCCCTGGTCGGGGTTGTACAGGAGGCTATCAATCGATGTGTCTCTCTCACATCAATGTTTCTCTCTCTCTCTCTTCCTTCCTCCGCCCCCCTCCCGCCACTCTATCTGAAAATCAGTGGAGAAAAAAAAGTGAAATCTGTTCTCTACTCTTGGATCTGGAATAACCTTGTTCTTTTTGCACTGGCCATTAGAATGTGGAGTAAAAAGGGGACTGCCAAGCCAGTCCCCTTTGCACACTTCCACTATCTCTTGGAATCCTCCTACTGCTGTGAGAGCAAGTCCAGGCTGATCTTCCAGAGGGTAAGAGACATGTGAGGCAGACATGAGTTGAAGTCATCTTAGACCAGCTGGCCTCCAGCGGCCCTGGCCACTGACCACAACCATGTGAATGAGCCCAGCTAAGAAGACCGCCGAGGTACAGCTAGCCCAAATTGTCAGTCTGTAGAATCATGGGCAAAACAAAAGGTATTATTTTAAGCCACTAAATTTTGGAGTAATTTGTTGCACAGCAAAGGAAACTGAGACACAGTCTGCCAATTGTGTATCAGCAAATGCAACGTTTTCATAAATTTCCTTATTTATTGGTCTTTCTATAACAAACTTGAACCACACTATTTGGTAATCATTCATGTTTAGATAGTTATTCATATACACAATGCAGTAAAATGAATTAACCTAGATTCCAGTAATTTGAAATGATATCATTTACACATGGACTGTGCTTATTTTGACTTGTTTGCAAGAAGGTTTTGCTGCAGCCAATGAGTAACATAGAATTTGAGAAGAAAAATTTATCCTACTTATTAAAATAGTTTTCAAGTACTTAGAACTTTTATTAGCATACAAATAACAGAAAAACTAATGGACTAAAACAAATCATTCTATCTTTAAACCAGCTCATTAGTATAGAATGTATAATTTGTACAATAAAGCACGAGAATTGTAGTTGAAAAGAATGTTCTAGTTGATTCAAGTGGATGTGTCTCTCATCTGGTACTAAATTAGTAAAATGTTTCTGATATTGATCAATCAATAATTCTCCCACTGACAACAGCCATGTACATATTTCACTTGTATGATGACCTATCTCTGTGTCCACAAAGCTAAGTTGGTCTTTTGATCTGTGTCCTAGCCTCTTGCATTTAAAAAAATTAAATATTCTAATCATTGTTTCTCAACACCAAGCCCATGATTTAAGTTCGCCATTCTGTGACCAAATTCTTTAATCTAACCTATTAGAAAGGAAAGTATTGTGGTAATAATTATGAACTTTGAAATCTTAAAAGGAGGAAAATAGAGATGGGAGAAAAGTTTTTTGAATATTTAACTTTCTAACACAAGAGTGATGTTTAGTTTTTAAATCATTCATACCTTCTTATAGTAGACATTCCATCAACAATGTCTGGATATTTCTATTGTGTTGTACTGTCTACTACACCAGAAGTCATCATTGTTAAAAACATTACCAATTTATTAAGTAAAATGTGATATTTTAGTATTTATTTAATTTACACTTACTTTATTATCAGTGAGGTTCAATATATTTTTATTAGTTTATTTGAATTTTTTCTTGTCAATGTCCTAGTCATATCCTTTGATAATATCTCAAATAATTAGGTATTATTTTTCCTCAAACTCTCCCATTTTTTCTCTTTCTTCCTCTCTTTATCTTTTCTCTCCTTTACTTCTTATTCCTCGCTTCTATTTTCCTTTAAATATTAACTTTATAATAATAATTAAAAAGCATAATTACAGAAGAAGTAATAGTGGGAAGAAAATCTACACCAGGAAACAGAAATTTTGGAAACTTTCTTCTCCCAAGCTTTCCTTTCAGAAGACACTCCGTTTTGCCAAGCCTCAAGAATAAATCACTCTTAAGGAAGACTTTCTCAAGAATCCTCATTCTTGAAATATCAAAGAACAATTAAAAGTGATTGAGAAGGATCCACGATGGCAGCAGAGTAGGTGGAAGTCTCACACACTTCCTCCCAGAACCAAACTAGAGTTACACCTGAAGTACAGAACAGTGATTTTCAGCGGGTGTGCCGTAGTACACTAGTGTGCTGCAAGAATGTTTAAAACATGTAATACCTAACTATTTAGTTAGGGGCACTGCCCTCTTTTCCCTTAGATTGTTAGATAAAAAAAGGAAAAATTACAACAGTCAACACAACAATAGCCATCAGATGTGAATGAATCAAAATTGTACCTATTTTTTTTTTTGTCAGATTGGCAAGTAATATAATATATATTTTGGTGTGCTGCATAATTTTAGTAGTTAGTTTATGTGTGTCACGAGATGAAAAAGGTTGAAAATCACTGATAGAGAACAGTCAACCTGAATGACCAACTGAAGAACACAACCACATTTTGATACTCAGTTCCCACAGTCAGTTGAAGTGGGGAAACAAAGCATGCCTAGAGTGGCTGGCAATATCAGACTATCCATAGAGATCAGCATGAGAATAAGAAAATGTCTTCTACTAATCAAAATAATGGCATTATGGTCTCTACAAAAGAGGGGCTCTTCTGTGACCAGAGTGAAGAAAGTGGTCTCTCTCTGCTGGAAAAATGTAGGTGTAAAATAAGCCTAATCTTATGAGCAGGCAAAATAGAGTGCAACCTCTTCAGGGAGACATATTTTTCTATTTCTTCTATGAATATAATTTTATTACATTTTCTTACCTCTTATGTTTTCATTTAAATAACTAATGCAGCCCAGCGGATGTGGCTCAGTGGTTAAGCGTCGACCCATGCACCAAGAGCTCGTTGGTTTGATTGCTGGTCAGGGCATATGCCCAGGTTGTGGGCCTAATCCCCAGTGGGGGGGCATGCAGGAAGCAGCCAATAGATGTTCTCTCTCATCGATGTTTCTATCTCTCCCTCCTGGCCCTTCCTCTCTCTCTAATATTAATAAAGAAAAATAATAAATAAATAAATAGCTCATGCATTTCACATGGTTCCAAGAAAATAAAGAAACTTATACAAGGGTAAAAGTCTCCCTCCTACCACTGAATTCTGTTTTCCTAACGTTTCTCCCCTCACTGTCCTCATCATGTACCAACATTATTACTTTCCTGTGTATCCTTCCAAAATTCCTTCAACCATATAAAATTTAAAAACATATATGTTTTTCTAATTTTTCCACCAGGTCAGTATGCTATACACACTGTTCTGTGCCTTGGACTTTTCACTTCACAATATATCTGAGGAAACTCTCTATGCTATTACAGAGAGTTTCTCATATTTTACAGTTGCACAGCATTACATTGCAAGACTATAATTTATAACTAATATCCTATTAGTTAACAATTAGGTGGCTTCTAATTTTTTCCAAATACAAGTAATTCTCCAATTAATAGCCTTGTTTTTGAATCACATTTTAGGTATGAAATATATCACAGGGTAGATCTCATTAAAAGTTTGTTTATGGTTATTAGCACCTTAGTGTAAATTGCCTTTTCAGTTAACTGGTTTTAGCTCAGGAGGAAATAAAAAACTAGAGCTGGAGGAAGAGTAATTTTAAAAGAAACCTTAATAGAGAGATTTAGTGTGGGCAGAAAACTCATAAGCACCTGGAAGCAGAGAGGAGCCAGACAAACAGAGGAGCAAATACAGAATGGTAGAAGAGAAAAGACAACGTACTTTCTTCAATTCACATTTTCACTGAGGCAACCCCCTTCTCCAAAGTCAAAACTGTAAGCTGTAACTTGCCTGATGAATTCATACACTTAAGAAAATTTTTGTAACATCTTATGAAAATATTCAAATATGCAGCCAAGTTGAAAGAATTTTAATATTAAACCAGTATATTTACTTCTTAGATTCTGCCATTAACATTTTAGTTATGTTTTTTAACCACATAGCTAATCATCTACCTGTCTATCAATATCTCTCAGTTTTTTATGCATTTTAGAGTGAATGGCAGAATCTGTACTCTTAAACTTAAGTACTTCAGAATACATATTATAAACTAGTGTTCAATTTTTTTATAGGTTCTTTTCTTTAAATGCAAACTTTATGGTGTAAGATACCATTATCTGACAGCTAATTGGGATAGCTCTGTGCTTATTTCCAGAAATGCCTACAAGTCTGGTACCAAGATAAGGAAAAGTGGGTTAACTAAAGATTTATAATGTGCTGTTTAAATCTCAAACTTGAAACTTTATACCCAGGATCAACTTGTTTATTGATCACTTACATCTGGTGTAACTGGTTAACCACCCTGGTTTGGCTATGTGGTTAGCGGGGCATAAAAGACTGCTGGATATTTTCCCTCAGGGTCTCCTGAAACTAAGATTCCTCACTCACATATCAGTGGCTCATGGTCCACAGACTAAGTGCACCCTATGAGACTGAAGCAGAGCCCTGGAGCTGAGCCTCAGAGTCGCTCTGGCCCCACACTTGCCTACCCTCGGAGCGTGCCATACCATTCTCTTTGCTTTGAGATTGTGCTCTGTGGAGTATTTTAAAGCCTTTTATTCATCTAATCCTGTGAAATTGTTACATTTATATACAATTGAGTACATAAAATTTAAGTGACATATACTGAGTTTTGACAAATAGATACAGCTACATAACCCAAGCTCCTATCGCGACATAGAATATTATTATTTACCCCAGAATGTTCCTTCATGCCCATTCCCAGTCAACCCCTAGCCCACCGCCAGGGACACCTATAGCAAAACATCGTAAATATGGGAGGAACCATGCAACATGTTCTTTTATGTTTGCCTTCTTTCCTTGGCCTAATTTGGGGATTCGTTGTATGTGTCAATATATTGTTTCTTTTTATTGCTGAGTTAATATGCCCTTGTATGGATATACCATAGATTGTTTATCTGTTCTCCTATTGACGAACACTGAGGTTTTTTCCACTTTGGAGGAATTCAGAATAGATTAGTATGAGTATTAACTATAATGGTCTTTTTGTTTTCATAACGTTTGGGTAATAACAAAGACGGAAAGTGTGGGGTCAAAGTATAAGTGTATGTTTAGTTTCATAAGAAACTGCCAAACTTTGCCAAAGTGGCTGGTGCATTTTACCTTCCCATCAGTAATGTAGGGAATTCTAGTTAATCCATATTCTTGCCAACATTTGATGTTATCTCTCATTTAATTTTATTCATTCTAGTGGATGTATAGTGGTATCTGATTGTAGTTTTAATTTATATTTTCTTGATGACCGATGATTTGAGTAATTTTACATGTGCTTGATGAACATTTGTGTGTGTGTGTGTGTGTGTGTGTGTGTGTGTGTGTTTGTAAAGTGTCTGTTAAAATATTTGGCCTGTTTTTTAATTGATTGTTTGCCTTTTTATTATTGATCATGGAGGTTCAATACATATTTGGGGTACCAGTCTTTTTGCAGTTATATGTTTTACAAATATTATCATTGAGGCTATGGTTTGCCTATTCATTTCTTTTGTTAATGATATCTTTTGATGAACATAGGTGTTCAATTTTAAAGAAATCTAGTTTATCAATTCAAGCCTCAGAATCATAAAAAATAATAAATCATTGTAGTTTTAATTCATAAAATTTGGGGGGTGGTTTGATATTCAATAATATACAGTGGTACTAGCTTATGTCCACAGATTAAAAGTGAAAAAATAGATTTATGTCTTGTGTATCCTCTAAAAATTACTGGACAGGTATACAACTGAACATAGTTACTAGAATAAATATGAGTCATGACTTTCTGATATATTCCCAATCCATGCATGAATACTGAATACAAATCCGTCATGCATTATTCAAAGGCTGACACATAAACCCTTAAAACCTCCCAATAATGGAGCTCCACTTAATAATTTTGATTAGTACTTTTTTTAAGTGCTGGCTCTTGATAATTTGCTTGACATAACTAACAACACCTCTTCAATGTGAAAAAGCAGTTGATGTGAATCACACACAAAAATTGAGACTAAAGTTATATAATTATGGTTGTCCTGGCTATAATGTATAACAAGCAATTATAAAGATTGTAAGAGTGTCTTTTGTAGTACACACCAGGGGATATCACTTAATGATATGATAAACTCTTACTGAAGGTATTAACTAATGTCAATGAGGAGTGTGATTTTTTTTTCCTGAGAAGACAATTACAAACTATAAAGCTGTATTTGACTCATTTATACTTTAATACAAAGATTAACATAAAAAAATCAGTACATAGATTATATTATTTTGATTTTTAAAGTTCTATGCCTTTTAGTAAAAAGGAAATAAATCATCTTAAGAATAGAATGGCAATCTAATTTTTAGAGAGAGAAAAAAAAAGGTTTAATAATTTTCTCTCAAAGTCAAAAATCACAAAAATATACAGTATAATTATGAAATGTTTAGGTTATAATGAGGATAAGTTTTTGAAGAATATTCCTTTATTCAGACTAGGTTGAGCCCTTTATGCCTTGGTTTTTATCTTGAAAAGGTAGGTTAGGATCTATGTCCATTCACTCATTCTTCAAATATTTACTAGATACCAGCTACATACCACATATTTTTAAAAGCTCTGAAAATGCAACAATAAGCAAATTAAGTAAAGGTTGTAAAAAAAAAACACAATTAATTTAGCTTGCTTGAGGAAAAGAGGTAAGAAAGGACAAAGGCTTTGGTGGGATTATGCATCCATCTTCCAGGAATCCAATGAGGTCGGAGCAGAGTGACATTAAGAAGATGTAACTGGGGCTAAAGCAGCTAATGTCATTCAGGGTATTGTAGACTTTTGTTTTTTTCTCTAACTGAGGAAAAAAAGCCATTAAATGATTTGGAGCAGAGGGGTGATATGTTTTACAATTCACTCTATCTAGTTTATGGAAAAGATCATGGAGAGTAAGAGTAAAAGGAGGGACACCGATTAGGGGACTAAGCAGTCCAGTTGAGAGACGAGTTTGCCTGGACCAGGAGGGATAACAACAGAAGTGATCGATAGGTATATGGATAATCAAGTAAGAAGTTCAAAGGAGAAGAGAGGGTTGGAGATACTAATTTGAAGGACCATATCCACATAGTGATATTTGAAGCCTCAAAAGTGGATAAAATAACTTTCTAAGTGGATGTGAATAGAGAAGAAAGAGTTGAGAAAGAGAAAGAACTAGTTAGGAAATTAAGAGGTAAAGCCAAGTTGTAGGTAAACTAGAAAAATATTGTTTCTCACCAAGCAAGTGAGGAAAAGTGTATCAGGGAAAAGGGAGAGAGAATCAACTGTGTCAAATGCTTTAGGTCAAGCAAAATGATGACTGAGAAATGGACATTGGATATGTCATTATGAAGGTCACCAGTGACAGGAACAATTCTCATGGCTTGGTAGGAGTAAACACTCAAAGGATAGGCTTGGAGGTAGCAAATAGACACAAGACTTTCTTGAACAAGAAAAGAAAATATGTTTCTTTGTTAGGAAATTCTGAAATCTATTGGCCCATCTTTGGGAATACACACTAGATCTCTCACTTTTCCTAGACACAGTATCTCCAATGGGAGTGATCATCCCCTTCCAAAGCAGTATTCACCTCTCTCCATAATATCACTATACCACCCTTGCTTTCCTAACACATTTCTCCTCCTCTCATATCTTTTTTGAAAAAGAAAAAAATGAGGGAGGGGATCCTCTCTGAGTAAAAAAGGAATGCACCTTCACTGTAAAAAAGATATGCTAAAGAACTATAGGGAAAAAAGATAAAGAAACATTACTATGCAAACTGTTTAGCAAACACATAAAATTTGCATTTAAAATGATGCTGTCATGATTTTTTAATGATAATAAAATGCTAGAACTGTTTTATAGGTTACATATTCATTATATTTATTCACTGTATAGAGACAACATTGTTGAGTTTGAAATATTTCAGGTATTGGCTGACTTTTTGCCATTATAAAGCAGGCATTCTAAATTCTTACTCTATAAATCTTTATCTTCTCTTAGGAATATACCTTAGAGTAAATATTCAGAAATAATATTTCTTGGTTAAAGTATGTGAACATAGTTAGGCTGTTGGTCATATTAACAGTTTCCATAAAACTTATTTTCCAATTTATACACCCAGTAGCACTAAATAGGAGAGTAATTATTACACCTTTCATACTTACTAAAAATGGAATATCATTGTTGTGATTTACTAACTCAGTATTAGTACTAGTAATCTCTTTCAAATGTTAATTAACCAGTTGCCTTTCTAGTTTTGTGAATAGTTCATGTGCCCAATTATCTGTAGCTTACTTTTGGACATTTTTCCTTTTGTGAGTGGGTTAATGTCTTCATAAATTAAGACTGCTTACAATCTGTCACATTTTATTTCAAATATATATTCAAATTTTTTATTTACTTTAGCTTTGTGAGGTGTTTTGTTTGTTTGTTTGTTTTTACTTTATTGACTTCAAAGAGTTTACCTACAGAAAGAGATGTTGGTTATTCATATGTGTTTGATTTCATTCAGATTCATAAAGCTTGTCTTCATTCACAGATTAGGTTAATATCCACCAACGTTTTCTGTTATTTTTTTTAGTTTCAATTTCTATGTTTAGCTCTTTCATTGTTTTATAATTTATTTTCATGAAGTAGAGTGAAGTATAATCAAACTGGATATTTTAAACTAGCTCATCAATACAACCACATTTGAATAACCCATCTTTCACCTGATTCATCAGGATTTATTTATCACACATTACATTATAGGATCTGGTTCCATGACAGCCATTCTGTTCCATTGATCTGCCAGTCTATTTTTCACCCTGTAATTATATAGTTTAATCATTTAAATTACACATTTAATTATTTTAGTCTTAAAGAAAGTTTTATCTTGTAAGATCAGTCCCTACATACTATTATTTCTTTCCAAAAATTGTGAAATGTTTCACATCTGCTTTTTTTCAGATAAGAATGAAGTACCCAGTTTTGTACAGTGACTTAAGAGCATTGTCTCTAAATCCAGTCTGCATAGGTTCACAATCTCAGCCCAATCACAATGATTAAGTATATGTAAAGTGCTTAGAATAGTACTTGGCAATATAATATATAATATGATACAGAAGTGTTTCCTATTATTATTTAGTGACAACCACTTTGCTAAGCTTTATGTGCATAATATCACTGAATACCTGCTTGGGCCTACCTCTCAGGACTCTCCTTCTGACTTAATGATCTTGTGAAAACCAATCATGGTAAAATAATTCCATGTTTGGTTGAGAGCAAACAATCTCACAGGGGGAAAAAATCCAAGACTTATATTTCCATTCCTTTTGAAATTATTTTCATAGACATTGTCTCACTTGAGGTAACTGATTCTCTTGACTTTCCAACCAACAGCATGGGAAGAAAAAGGACAAATACAAGTGTGCATATGTATTTTAAAAGTCATTCTTAACTCATTTTTTTGTTGTTGAAATATGGCATTATCATGTGTCTTCTATTATGATTTTATCTAATCTATAAAATAAAATTTTAAGAATGACTCTTTGTAGCTTATGGTTTATCCCAAGTACACACCTATATATACATATTATGATTTTAAAAATATTTTTTCTTTATTGATTTTAGAGAGAGGAAGTGAGAGGGAGAGAGAAATAGAAACATCGATGAGAGCACACTGACTGGCCGCCTCCCACATGCCCCTATTGGGGATCGGACCCACAACCTAGGCATGTGCCCTGACCGGGAACCAAACCGGCAACCTCTTGGTGCATGGATCAACACTCAACCACTGAGCCACACCAGCCAGGCTACATGATATGATCTTGATTGGTCCTTTATGGTGCAGGCCCAGTAGTTTAGGCTCTCAGTTGTTAATGGAGAGGCAGAGTTGGGGAGGGTGAATTATTAAGAATGCAGGTTAAAATTAAAGATTTCAGATTCTGGCTTCATAAATGTACATATTTAATAAGTGACCTCCTCAAGTGATAGAATACAGATGGTTCCAAGGAGAAGATTTTGAGAAATATTGCCTAAAGGAAGGACACAAAGGGAAGCACCTGGCAATACAGCTACTTCCTTACGAAAAAGCAAGACAGACTTCTCAGATTAAGAGAAATGTTGTAAGATTACAGTGCGAGGCAGAATGACTCCAGAATGAAAAGAAGATATAGACACACCTGGATACTGATAGTGTTGAAACAACAGCTACTGAAAATCAACAGCTTCATTGTCAAGCGGGTCTGAAGATAACTTTTTTTCCCCCAGATATGAAATCTTTTCCTCAATGCCACTTCTCTGATTAAAAAAAAAAATTCTGAGACAGTAAAAAGTTCAGATAAGTTCTCAATACATCCTCTGTTTGAATTGTATCTTTCCACAATGACCTCAAAATTCAGAACGTAGCTTCTGAGTTTCCACTTCCCATGGCTAAGTATGGCCAGTTAGAGGGAAAAGGGAACTCATGAAATCTTCCTACACTTCAACATAAGTACGTGACATGAGAAAGTCTCTTCCAAAATTCATCCCATACATACCTAGGATCATGCATTCAATGATTCTAAATTAATTGAGATTTTAACTCCATAAGTATCATCACCAATATGTTATCTATTACGAATTAAACTGTCCACTTTTCCAGCTGGCTAGCAGAGAGGCTAGAGTCTTCTCTTGCATATATTCTCCATCTCTCTGGTCACTTCTTCTACTATCAGCACTTTATTGTAATGAATTCCGCATGTCAGTTAGATCCATGGTATTTTGAGAAGCATTCTAGGGATTAATGTTTCAGAAAGTTCAGAAAAAGTGCAACATTTGAGTAAGAACTATGAGAGAAATGGGTTCCCAGAGAAGTATTAATCATGTTTAACTTGCAACAAGTTAATATTTCCATGGTCTAACATGCTTCAAGTATATGATAAAATTTATAGACAGAAAATTATGCCTGGTTTCTTTTTTCCAAAAATTGGTTATTATTCACTGAGTTTCTTTTATGGTTTAATATCTGCTTAGAGTTTTACACACCATTCATTGGGTTCTGTTAGAAATACCCATCTTTAAATGATGCTTAAGGATGGTAGTTATTAATACAGTCAGTTATCTGGGCAATGATAAAATGATCTTAGCAAATGACATCCATCATCATCAACTCACTGAAGGCAGGTGGATTTAGTGAATGAGTTGTACGTTTCACTGACCAATTTGCTTCACTTAGGAAACAATCTCAGTAGTAACATAAAATCTGTGGAGCAAAACTTCAAAGAAATAACGAATGGGCAAGAAAAGAATGGCATGAAAAGACAGTGAATCTAAGGGAGAAAAAAGTGGGATTCAGTAAACATTAAAAATCTGAGGGGTGAAAATAATTGGCTACTAATAAGAATGAAACAAAAACAGACTCTCTTTTTCCTAGGCAATGTTAAAAACATTTTTTTGATATTAACCATACCTGAAAATAATTTCCAGCATGGCAAGTAAACAGGAACCAACAATTGACAACGTTTTCAGATTACTGTAGCACTATTCAGGGAGCATAATGCCACATTTTAATATCCTGAAAACTGTTCTCATAAGCAAGAACCATCCTTTGGATCCTGACAGAGTCCAGTCATTCATATATATAATAATATTTTACTCTCAGTAACTATGACTTTCCCCATCCCGATCCTCATCTCACAGATAGGTTTAATGCCAATGGACACCATGAGACAATAAGGCCACTATCCTAGAACTCTAGGGGAACTTTAGAGCTGAAACACAGAGTAGTTAGCCTAGGAACACCATGTTGTGACAAGGCCGACTTCCAGGTGGCTACGGCACAATCGGAATAACAGCAGACATGGGGTCAGAAGGCCCAGGACAAAATTCAGGTTCTTCTGTTTTCTATATGTGCAACCTTGAGCACATTGCACCACCTTCTAAGCCTCAGTTTCCTCCGCATGAAGCAGTGATAGTTACACCTAACTGAAAGGATTAAATATGACAATGTATGTAAAATGGTCTTGTCCAGCACTTGACTATCAGCAAGTATTCAGAATTGTAGATAGACCTAAATACAAATGTTGAGGCAACCAGAACCCCTTATTTAATTTCTGCACTCACTGAAGTTCTGGTCAAAACAGCGGCATAGGTAAATGTGGTACTCGATCCTCCCACATCCACATCAAAATTACAGTTAAACTACAGGAAAACCATTATTCAGAACTGCCTGAATTCTAGTTGAACAAAATTCCTACAACTAAGGATATAAAGAAGAAGCCACATCAAGACTGATAGGTGGGGTAGAGTCAAGGAAGGGGCTGTTCTCACACCCACATGTTGCAGATAAAAACCGGGAGGGATATCTCAGCTGCAGCAGTCCCCCTGAGGAGTTAGAGGTCCAAGCCTCACACCAAGCCCCCAACCCAGGGTTCCAGTGCCAGGAAGAGAAGTCACCACAAGTTTTGGCTGTAAAAAACAGCGGGGATTGTGGCTGAGTGAGACACAGGACCACTAGAGTTCCAGGAGGCCTGTGCACAGACTTACTCAGACTCATGCACTCTGAGCTCCAGTGCTGGGGCAGCAACTTGGATGGTGCCAGGGATATATTGGGAAGAAATGAGTTGTCTGGCATCGGGGCAAGAGCTGGAGGAGCAGCTTTCCCCAGACAGAATTGCTTGGGGAGGTCACTGTTCCTTTTCTGGGCCCTTCCCATAAAGAGTGGCAAGTGGGTGCCATATTTGAGTCTCCATCAACCTGGCTCACACTATTTGCTGCTCTGGTGATTCCCTGAGGCCCTCACCCCACCCAACTTGTGGGCCCAGCCCAAGCTATTTCTACTGGCTTTTTCATACAAATGGCCTATCTTCACTCATGCTTCTGATGTTCCTAAAATCTCTCAGACAAGCAGCATCTGGCCTTGGCATGTCATATATCTCTTGCTAAGTGGCTCGAGGACTGACACTAGCAGCAGCTGGCCTTGGTTCACAGCTTGGTTTCTCTGGGCATCTCCAAGTCCAGCATAAGTAGCAATAGCCATCTGCAGATTGATTTGTAGCTTTGCTGGGCAGCCCAGGGAAAGGGACAGGTGGTGGCTGACCTTGGTCGGTCTGCACCTCCTGGCAGGCCCCAGAACCAGCACACCTAGTGGATAGCTTCAGACCATATTGAAGTACCAGCCAACCTCCTCCACAAGGGACACGCTGAAGGAGTGGTGGACTCAGCAGGCACCAGAGTCACCCTGAAGTAAATCCTGCTCCATGGAGTCAGCCCCTGCACAATTGATCTTCCAGGGTGGTTGCAGCTGGTCCTTGAAGTCAATCTGCCTGGGGGAAAATCACTCCCATTGAAGTGCCAACAGCAATCAAGGCTCAACTACAACAAGAGGGTGTACACAGGACACTCACTATAGAGCACCTACTACATAAAGCCTCTCTACCAAGCTTGGGAGATGTAGCAATTCCACCTAATACATAGAAACAAACACAGCAAGGCAGCCAAATGAGGAGACAAAGAAACATATCCCAAATGAAAGAACAGAACAAAACTCAGAAAAGAAAAAAAAAACTAAACTAAATGGAGATAAGCAATCAACTAAATGCATAGTTCAAAACACCAGTTAAATGAACTTAGGGGAAGAGTAGATGAATTTAGTGAGAATTTCAACAAAGAGATAGGAAACATAGAAATGGAGATAAACAGACATAAAAAAGAACCAGACAGAAATGAAGAATACCCTAACTGAAATGAAGAATACATTACAGGGAATCAACAGTAGAGTAGATAAAGCAGAGGATAAAATCAGAAATTTGGAAGGATGCAGAAAACACCCAATCAGAATAGCAAAAATTATAAAGAATCCAGACTTCCGGCCAAGATGGTGGCATAGGTAAACGCGGTCTCGCCTTCTCCCACAACCACATCAAAATTACAACACAACCATCACTCAGAACTGCCTGAAATCGAGTTGAATGGAAGTCCTACAACTACAAAATTAAAGAAGCAGCCACATCGAGACTGGTAGGAGGGGCGGAGGCGCGACGGGCTGGTCCCACACCCACATGTGGTGGATAAAAATCAGGAGGACACCTCGGCTGGGAAGGTCCACCCTGAGGAGTGAGGGGTCCCCCTCCCACACCAGGCACCCAGCTCAGGGTTCCAGTGCCAGGAAGAGAAGTCCCCATCACTTCTGGCTGTAAAACCAGCGGGAACTGAGGCTGAGGGAGGCTGAGGCTGTGGGAGCCCCAGGCAGTTCCTCTTAAAGCGCCCACGCATGGACTTACTCAGACTTGCTCCCTCTAAGCTCGGAGGGGAGGCAGCTTGAGGGGCGCCAGAGATATACAGGGAAGAACTGAGCTGTTTGGCCTCGGGACGAGAGCTGGAGAAGTGGCTTTCTCCTGCACAGAGTGTTGGCGGAGGGTTTTGTTCCTTTTGTGAGCCCTTCCCTGGGGTGGCAGACGGCCACCATATCTGGGACTCCAGCAACCTGGCTCACACTGTTGGCCCCGCCTTGGTGATTTCCTGAGGCCCCGCCCCACCCAACTTTCAGGCCCACTCAAGCTGTTTCCAAAGGCTTTACAATAGGATTGGCCTGTCTTGGATCCTGCTTCAGAGTTTCCTAAAATCTCTCAAACAAGCAGCATCTGGTCACAGTGAGCCCCATACCTCTCATTTAGTGGCCCCAGGCCCGGCACTAGAAGCAACCAGCCTTGGTTCACAACTTGGCTTTTCCTGGGCACCTCTAAGCCCAGCACAAGAAGCAGCCATCGGCAGATCACTTTGTAGCTTATGACGAGTGGCCCTAGATAGAACACAGGCAGTGGCTGACTTTGCCCCAAAGCCAGCACACCCAGTGGACAGCTTCAGACCACATCAAAACACTACCACCCAACCACCTCCACAAGTGACAAAATCAATGAGCAGACTCAGAGGTTACCAGAGCCCTGATGAAGTAAGTCTTGCTCTGTGTGTTTAGCCCCTACACAGCTGATCCTCCAAGGTAGTCAGAGGCCAGTGGTCAATGGGCACAGCCAGTTCTTACAGCTGATCAGCCTGAGTAAATACCTCCCATTGACATGCCAACAGCAATCAAGACTCAATTACAACAGAAAGGTGTACAGTCCACACTATGAGTGCACCTGGAGGGCCCAGCTGGGGTGATCAGGGAGGCTGTGCCACTGGATCCTACAGGACACCTACAAAAATAGGCCACCCTATGAAGCCTAGGAGACATAGCAACTCTACCTAATACATAAAAACAATCACAGAAAAGCAGCCCAAATGAGGAGACAAAGAAACATGTCCCAAATGAAAGAAAAGAAAAAAACTCCAGGAAAAGAATTAAACAAAATGGAGATAAGCAATCAATCAGATGCAGAGTTCAAAATACAGGTTATAAGGTTGCTCAAGGAACTTGGTGAGACATTCAAGGAACTTAAGGCTACCTCCAAGGAACTTAGTAAGAACATCAACAACATAAAAAAGGACCAGTCAGAAATGAAGAATGCACTAACTAAAATAAAGAATAATTTACAGGGGATCAATAGTGGAGTAGGTAAAGCCAAGAAGCAAACCATCGATTTGGAATATAAGGAAGCAAAAAGAAAAAAGAATCCAAAAAAATAAGGATAGTGTAAGGAGTCTCTGGGACCACTTCAAGCATTCCAACATTCACATCATAGGGGTGACAGAAGGAGAAGAGAGCAAACAAGAAATTGAAAACCTATTAGAAAAAATAATGACAGAAAACTTCTCTAACTCGGTGAAGGAAATGCACATACAAGTCCAGGAAGCACAGAGTCCCAAACAAGATGAACCCAAAGAGGTCCACACCAAGACACATCATCAGTAAAATGCCAAAAGTTAAAGACAAAGAGAGAATCTTAAAAGCAGCAAGAGAAAAGCAGTTTGTTACCTACAAAGGAGTTCTCATAAGACTGTCAGCTGATTTCTCAAAAGAAACTTTGCAGGCCAGAAAGGAGTGGCAAGAGATATTCAAGATGATGAAAAGCAATGACCTACAACCAAAATTATTCTATCCTGCAAAGCTATCATTTAGAATCGGTGGACATATCAAGATTTTCCCAGACAAGGAAAAGCTAAAGGAGTTCATCACCACCAAACCAGTATTATATGAAATATTGAAGGGTCTTCTTCAAGGAGAAGAACAAAAATATGAATAATAAAATGGCAATTAATACATATGCGTCAACAATTGGATCTACAAACAAAATGAGTAAGCAGTACAGAAACAGACTCATAGATACAGAGCACTTTTTGTTGCTTGCCAGATGGTGGGGGCTGGGGGGATAGGTGAAAAAGATGAAGGAATTAAGAAGTACAAATTGGTCGTTAGACTGATGAACCTCAAAGGGAAGGGGGAGGAAGGGAGGGATGAGATAAATCAAAGAACTTCTATGCATATGTGCATAACCAGTAGACACCAACAATAATGTGGGGAAGGCAGAAGGGGGGTGGAATTGGGGAGGAGGGGGTCAATGGGGAAAAAATGGGGGGAACATCTGTAATACATTCAACAATAAAGATGAATTTAAAAAAAAAAAGAAAACAAACCGCTGTTGCACCTCTGAAATGTTAGTTACATTAAACCTGTTATTTTATTCCCCCCCAAAAAAGAAAAAAGAATCCAAAAAATATGATGATAGTATAAGGAGCATCTGGGACAACTTCAAGTGTACCAACATTCACATCATAGGGGTACTAGAGGAGAAGAGAGAGAGCTAGGAAATGATAATCTATGTGAAAAAAATAATGAAGGAAAACTCCCCTAACCTGGTGAAAGAAACAGACATACAAGTCCAAGAAGAGCAGACTTCCTAACAAGATGAACCCAAGGAAGCCCACACCAAGACACATCATAATTAAAATGCCAAAGGTTAAAGACAAAAAGAAAATCTTAAAAGCAGCAAGAGAAAAGCAGTTCATTATATACAAGGGAGCTCACATCAGACTATCAGTTGACATCTCAACAGAACCTTTGCAGGTCAGAAGGGATTGACAAGAAATATTCAAAGTGATGAAAAGCACGGACCTATACCCAAGAGTGCTCTACTCAGCAAAGCTATAATTTATAATCAAAGGATAATGAGCTTCCCAGACAAGAAAAAGCTAAAGAAGTTCATCACCACCAAACTAGTAATATAAGAAATGTTAAAGGTCTTCTTTAAAAAGAAGAAAAAAAATTTTTTTTTATTTATTTTTTTATTAATTTATTTTTGTTACAGATGTTTCTCCTTTTTTTCCCCATTGACACCCTCCTCCCCATCCCCACCACCCTGTCCCCAGCTTTGTTGTCCATGTCCATCAGTTATGCGTACATGCATAAAAGTTCTGTGGTTTAGCTCTTCCCTCTCCCCCAGCCCCTCTTCTGAGGGTTGTCAGTCTGTATCCTACTTCCACGTTTCTGGGTCTACCCTGTTCCTCAGACTGTTATGTTCATTATATTCCGCAAATAAGTGAGATCATGTGATATTTGTCCTTCTCTGCATGGCTTGTTTCGCTTAGGATAATACTCTCCAGGTGCCTCCATGTCGTCTCAAAGGATAAGAGATCTTTCTTTCTTACAGCTGCATAGTACTCCATTGTGTATATGTACCACAGCTAGAAAAAAAAAATTTAATATGAATAATAAAATGGCAATAAATACATATCTATCAATAATTACTTTAAATGCAAATGGACTAAAAGCTCCAATTAAATACATATGGAGGCTGGATAGATAACAAAACAAGACCCTTACATAGCTGTCTACAAGAGACTCACTTCGGAACAAAAAACATACACAGACTTAAAGGAATGGAAAAATTTATTTCATAAAAATGGAAACAAACAAACAAACAAATAGCTGGGATAACAATACTTAAACCCGACAAAATAAACTTTAAAACAAAGGCTATGTAACAAGAGACAAGGAAGGACCTAGTAATTCCACTTCTGGGTATTTATCTGAAGAAACACAAAACACAAAATCAGAAAGATATGTACATCCATATGTTCACTGCGGCATTATTTACAATAGCCAAGATATGGAAGCAACATCTTGGTGAAGTGTCCATCAATAGATGAGTAGATAAAGAAGAGTGGTGCATATATACAATGACATATGACTCAGCCATAAAAAGAATGAAATCTTGCCATCTGCAACAACATGAATGAACCTAGAGGATATTGTGCTGAGTAAAATAAGTCAGACAGAGGAAGACAAATGCCATATGAGTTAATTTATATATGGAATCTAAAAGACAAAAATAAATAAACAAACAGAAACAGACTCATAGATACAGAGAAGATTTTGACAGTTGCCAGATGGGAAGGAGGTTGTGTAGCTAAGTGAAAAAGGTGAAGGGATTAAGAAGTACTAATTGGCACTTACAGAATAATCATGGGGATGTAAAGTACAGCATAGGGAATATAGTCAATAATATTGTAATAACTGGGTATGGTGTCAGATTGGCACTGTATTTATTGGGGAGATCGCTTAGTAAGTGATGTAATGTCTAATCACTGGGTTATACACCTGAAACTAATATAATATTGTACGTCATAAAAAGTATTTGAAACAAAGAATAATCTTGTAAATGTTTAGCAGCTGGAAGCTGCAGGCTATAATCCCCAATGTATGAAAACAAAAGCCTTTTTTAAAAAAATCTAAGAGTTTATTTTTATACCAACATGAGGGTACTGCTTTTCCAGTGCATACATAATTTTAGTAATTGTCCACTTTGCTACACATCAGGGGTCTGCAGAGCCCTGGTACATATTTCATGGGTAGTCCACTTAGCGGCAGGAGAAGTAATTTAATAAATGTTACTGATTTGAATAAAAATAATAGAAAACACAATGTGCCAGGCACTATTCTAGGTTCATTACTTGTATTAATTTAAATCACACAATGAGCTAACAACGACCAAAAAAAGAGTTAATTTATTTTTGTGTGCCTGAAGAGTACAGGCAACAAAGAGAATAGAATCTTTTATGTCTTAGAAATGCTTCTAAATAACGAGAAGCCTGATTTTGTGCAGCTGTTTTTCTTTGCATCCATTTACCTCCAGTTTGTTTTAAGATTACAGGGAATCTCTCCAAATCCAGGAGGCAGAATTCCATAGAAATGGTCCAGGTGGCTTGCTGGGTAAGAGAGGTGCATAACAGCTAGAATTATAAGCTGTTGGAGCTAAAGAGGAAAGGTCAACCTAATTCAATCATAATACCATTAATCAAAACAACTTTTCCATAAATCACTGGGGATTATAAAGGATAAAGGGAAATTTTCTTCCTTTCACTTTTTACTCTGTCTTGATTTTTTATATGCTTCAAATCAAGAACTTTCTTTTTCACATTGATGGCTGGTGTAGTCTTTTCTCAGATTCTATCAGTTGGTTGGAAGTATTAAAAAGATCTCATTGTAAGATGTCAAAGGAAAAGGCTGAATAAAGACAGGCTCATGTTGAGAATATTCAGTGGCATTTAGCAACATTTTCACCTTTGAAATGGCTGCACTTCTTATTGTTTGTCCCCCCCCCCCAAACTTGCAGCTGTTATATAAATGTTTGTTGGGATTCAAAATTTTTTGCTTTAAAGTATGAATTTTTTAAAATTATTGAATCATCTTCCAGCAATAAGCAAGATTTATTATAGTTTCACATTTTTGAAACAAGTACTTCAAAATAGACATAAGATGTTCAAAGGCATTTACCAGAATATACAATGATTTTAGAAATCAAAACATTTTGAAAGGCTGTATATATTAAGTTTTCCAGTGTGTTATGGAGACAGTGCTTCTTCCTCTCTTATAAAATCTCTTTTTCCATATCAAGTTTTTCAGTATATGGCTATTCTATTTTCAAAAATACAAAGTTCATTTTCAATTGTTTTCTTTTTCATTGCAATACCTTAATAACAAATCTAAGAACTATGTTACTATGTTGCCAATGCCTATGTTTCTACCAACTGGATTCTCTTCCATTATACGATCAATATTTTAAAGGGAATTTTTGTTCATGCATCTCTAAATCTATCTATTATTACTAAAGATTTTGGCAGCTATATGGTTTTAAATTATTTGAGGGGGAATATTATTTTGAAATTAAGAATAAAGTGATTTCAATTGCTTAAATTATTCTGTATCAATATAGTTACAATTCATTTGAAACATAAAATTAAGAGTTTTAAGATAATGCTAAATAAGATATAAAATTGGATGATATTTCACCTTGCTATATTTGGACATGCAATTATCTTTAAAATCCTGAATTATAAAAATGATTAAGCATTATTCTGATAAATAAAATGTGGGACATTAATGTTTGAAGGAAAATGCTCAGGCAGAAGAAGACAAAGAAAAGGGAGAAAAACACAACCACTGGCATATGCAAAGGGCCAATTATTACAGAAAACTTGGTGAAAGAAAACATGATTCCAAATAGAGGAACTGAGAGTATTTTTATATTGCAAAGAATTCAACTTGGAGAGAGATGAAAGAAAGGCGAGGGGAGACGTAAATCAGAGCAGGCGAAGACTCTAACTGTTAAAGGAGCTTGAACGGCACCCTCCATCAGCTGTTCTCCAACATGGGTGTGAATTGGGATCACCTAGAGGGCTTGTTCAAACAGAGCACTGGGGCCGAGCCTGAGAATTTGCATTTTCATCAATTTCCCTGGAATTGTTGATGCCTGTGATCCACCCTTACACTTTGAGAACATCTGTTTTAAGGAAAACCTCTGAAAGATTTTCAACAAGGGAGAGACTGGTTTCTAGAAAATTCACTTTACTGCATAGAGGAGGGAGTGAGAGGGTATCAGGCAGCATGAAGGAACGTGGCAGTCAGTCAAGAGCTTTACGAAGGTAGAGGTCAAAGATTTTTCTCAAGGTTCTGGCTGCACCCCTGGGTGAGTGTGATATTTTCTGCAATAACACTGGCAAAGGATCACTTTCAGGCAGAGGGCAATGTTGGCCATGTGAAGGTTGAGGGATAGTGACGTTCTGGTCATTGTTCAATACCTGCTCTTCTGGAGTGTGTGGGGGGGGGCGCCTGGTTTTTAGGGCTCCCCAGTTCACATGGGTAAGTACTCCCACCGTGGCTGATTACAAGCTACCAATGTGATGTCACAGAACAGGGAAGAGATGTGCAGGAGCAGCCATTAGGTAGCATTTCCACTCACAGCTACAGAGCCAAATTCAGGAGTGCCGCATGGGAGTCGTGGGCACAACTTAGGAGCATACTAAGTTGCAAGTACAACTATAAGATTCCATCAAACAAACAAAATGCAGGCAAGAATCTATTTGTGACACCAGAACACAATCTCCATGAGCCCAGGGATGACCAGGGCAGTGGGGTATGGGTCTCAAGAGATGGGGGATGAGAGGTATGGAAGGGGGACAGTCCTGGAAGAATAGGCAGTCACAGTGGGTACAGCTGGGGTCAGCCATCAGATAGCAGACCATGAGCAGTGACCCAGCGGTGGTTCATGATCAGGTTCTTGTCTCCCCAGAAGAGCAGTAGCTAGAATAAAGCAGTGATTTAGTATTAATGAATAAGGATATTAAATTACCTAAACAAGGGCTATGATATGAGGCAGGAAGGAGCCCAAGTAATAAATGAAGGGCACTCTATGGAGTATATTTTAAGGAAAGTAAAAAACCTAGCTATCCAGACTGGTGTCCAAAGTCAGAGGCATACTACCAGTAAGGGGCAAATTTGCTGAGCTGTACAACACTGGGATCAATCCAGTCCATGGATCATGACAGACTAGGGTCTAAGACATGTAGGGGAGGGTTTTAGAGGCTGGGGGTCATTCAGAGTACAATAGTTATATAGCTTGTTTGCTCTAGCTCCTCTTGATTATCTCGTAGAGCATCTGTTCCTCATGAATAGTCACTGCTCATGGGTAACATGTGGCAATTGTAACAATTGTCATGATTGATATGATACAATCATGTGATTGATTACTCCCAAGATATAGAAGAAAGACACTTTTTAAAATACAGTTTTTATATTAATTGCTTATGATCAGTTAATAGTAGATTCCATGTGAAATTTAAATGTAATAATACAGCCCTGGCCAATTTGGCTCAGCTGTTAGAACGTCGGCCTGCGGACCAAAGAGTCCCGGGTTTGATTCTGGCCAAGGGCACATACCTCAGTTGTGGTTCGTCCCCAGCTCCAGTTGGGATCGTGCGGGAGGCAACCAATTGATGTGTCTCTCTCACATCGATGCTTCTTTCACTCTCTCTCTCCCTCCCACTCTGTCTGAAGATAAATGTAAATATATATATATATATCCTCGGGTGAGGATTAAAAAAAAAAACAATAAAAAATAAATAAATAAAATAAATGTAATAAAATACATAAGCCCTAGCAAATCCTAAATATAGGAGGATCTTGAGTGTCCTAAGGTTAAATGTGCTCATTGGAGTAGTTAAAAATGATCATTGCACCTTGTAGATCACATAGTAAATTTAACTAAAGCCATTGCAAAATTATCTGAATTGTTAACATCTTGAGGAAGAGAAACAAGACAATTTTTTTCCCTAAATTTAGCACTGTTTTAGATTCTTTCTTTTTCTTTTGTTAATTTTCACCCGAGGATATTTTTCCATTAATTTTTTTGTTAGAGGGGAAGGGAAGAAGGAGGAGGAGAGGGAGAGAAATATCGATGTGAGAGAGACACATCAATTGGTTGCCTCCCACACAACCCTGACTGGGGCTGGGGATCAAACCTGCAACCCAGGTACAAGCCTTTGACTGGGAATCGAACCTGAGACCCTTCTGCTGAGCCAAACCAGCCAGGGATAGGTTCGTTTTTTATTGAGATCTGTTATATTCAACCAAAAAGCATGAAAAGTATCCTGGTCTATTTTTTGCAGTGAAAAAGTCATTTCAGTTTCCTACTCATATATTTATTGCCCTTACAATACAAATTAAGTTAATTTGTTTTAAAGGAATAGGCAATTTCAAAAGCCAATGAATCTATTTCTGCTTTAAAAAACAAATAACATACACACAAAAAAAAAAACACAGAAAAGGAACTATCTCTAAAAGAACTTTTAAGGGCCCAAGAATTTCATAATACTGCTATGAGGGGTGAAAAAATAAGTGTTTTGTTTTCCCTGGCACATTTTTCTCTAGTACTGTACTCTGTTATTTTTACCTGATTTTTGAGACTGTTTCTTAAAAAATATCAGACATTCCATTTGGTTTCTATAGTAACAGAAACTAATTTCTGGGTTTCTTCATGAGCTATGATCATATTGAAATCAAAGAGGACTCATGGGTCTTGCAAAATTCATAAAGTCTTGAACAAATAGGACTGCCATCTTCTGGCACTTGTCTGAAATGACAGATAATTGTATCAGTCCTGTATTATAACCATAAGAATCCTCCCCCCATCTTCCCCCATATTTCCTCCTGCCACTTCTAACACAGCGTAATGACTGGGCACACACTCAGACAGTTCTTGGGTGATCTCATCAAGTTGCAAATAAGCCTTTTGTCCCAGAGTGAACATGAACAAATGAAGAAGTTTTAATGCAAATATTTGTTCCAGAAAGTTGAAAGATGGACACACTGGAGACTGAAAGGATCAGAATCTTCTCACTTATTTCAAGAGGCTATTTCATTGTTTTAGATTTAAAAAATGTAAAGCATATAAGCCGTGCGGTTCAAAGGGAAATTCTACCAGTGATTACTATGACAGAGTTTTTCTGTCCAAGGAAAGAATGCAAGGAGGACTAATGGAAGAGGGCATTGGGATCTGGGGACTTCCTCCCACCCTTTACAGTGGACAGCAGTGAGTTATGAGGTGTTACAGAGTAAAACAGAGTTAGCCGAAGAGCTGTCCAAATAACTTATGGCATTGAATCACAACACCCTCTTCGGGAGATAATTCATGTCACCAGTGAACGTTTAGTAATATGGATTTTCTCCAAAACACCATATTTAATAAACAACACCATTGAGAGGTGAATTTAATGGCAAATTAAATAATTTAATAGAAATGAACTACACTCCAACATGGAACAAGAGTTGATTAAAATGTGTGCAAAGTTGATAAAGTCATTGAAACTAAATACTGGTTGTGGGTAGCAAATAATAATCAGTCCAAAATGTTAAGATGCCAGCCAAATCAAAGATTAAAGAGAGTAAAGAGTAATTTAAATCATGCATATATATTTCAACACTGAATTTTCATTATTACAGATATAATATTAAGTTAGCATTTAAATGCATAATGCAGATATTTATTCTACCAGAATAGTCTATTGTTGCAATATCTGTTCTTTACGATATTAGGCACAACAAATAATTAATTGAATAAAGGATTTAATTATTCTAAGATTGATGTTGCCATTCCTGAAAGAAAATATTCTTCCATGATTAAACTCAGTGCAGTTGTGGAATTTCAGACTCACAAAGTGAAAACAGTTCCATGAAACATTTCATTTATAAAATGAAAGACTGTATGTAGGCTGTCCCAAATGTGAGCTAGAGTGTGCTCGACAATAATAGATTAATTGAGGTAACTATAGAACTTGTAATGTGCAATGGTAGTAGTAAAATGTTATTGTTTTATTTGAACAATATCACTACTGCTTGTCTCAAGTAAAACTGGCTCAAAAAGACCAAAATGGGACTTTAAAGCACTTAGCCCAGATCATGACCCTGTGAGAAGAGTTGAAATATTATAGGTAGCCCTTGGTTTGGGCTTCATGATGACTCCCCAACTCTGACCCATTTCTAATTGTATCTGGTTCGTTTACCCAGCAAGGCTATAGACATTTCTCTGCAATCGGTGATGCTAGCGGGTTGCTCTGCACTGTGTGGACTTCAGGTTTCTTTCTCTGAAAGCTGAACCTCAGTCTGGGTGCCCTTGCTCTCTTTACAGACCAAGAAATGTTCTACTTCCCAGGTCCCTCCATAAGGAAGCTAATTGTACTAGTCAGAAGTCTTATATGCAGGCAATTGTTAAAGAATAAGTACCTAGTACAACTCTAGATACCCCTATTGAATGCCCTGTGGGTTCAGTTTATCTTGACATTATTTTTGGCACTCACCGTCTTTCTATTCCCACTTCCAAGATCCTAGTTCAGATCTTCCCAGTTTTTACCTGCACTACTCTGAGCAATAATCTCCAACTTGTTTCTTAACCATTTCTCCCCCCTGCAACCTACCCAGGCTGCTTTCATATTAGTCACCTGAAGGAACAACTCTGATGAAAACATCCCTTTGCTCAACGTGAACAATTGCCCCTAAGTGGCAATACAGAATCCGGTCGTGGCGTGCCTCTCACTCTGTACAGGGTCCCCCCAATTTACCCTCCTAACTTTCGCTTCTACTATTGCATCTGGAAAGTTTATCCTCATGAGTGGTTAGCAAGATTTTAGTTTTAAGTTCAAAATTATATAATTATCTTAACCTAAAATTATACATATACTGATATTTAGATTTTGAATGATTTAAGGAAATGATAGCAAAGCAAAGCATATAATTATGAGATAATTTAAATAGAAAGTTTTCTGCTTGACACCAAAATAGTGTTCTAAGAAGACTGTGGATCTGGACTTCAGAACTTTGTGATTTTTGTCTTCAAATGTGTACTGTTTCTACCCTGCTTTTATTCAGTAATATTTTATTAATTAAAAAGAAGCCAATATGGTATTCTAAAACCGAAGTCAATATAAAATAAAGAATTAAAAAGCATTATAAGGGTTCAAACATTTATCTTTATTTTCTATTTTTCCATTTCATTCACTAATAATAAATTCTCCTAAAGGAATGTATCTTCCTGTCCTGTGCAGTGAGATAGGCCAGAACATTTTTCCCAACAGTGATACACTTCATTAATATGCTTCTTGGAAAACTGCCTGGAGAGGAGAAATCAGTTCTAATTTTTAAATACGCTAGACAGCTTGTTATAACTTAGTCTGAAATACAAAAGTAATGCAGGCAGATCACGCACACCTGAAATCCAGCACACACTTTTATATGGTCCTTGTCGATTCCAAGAGATGTATTTGATTAAACACATAAGCAGAACTGACACTGCTCTTGGGAATTTATTATTTGGACAAATTTGTGTTTTTACAATAAGTTAGGAGTGTACACTAAATTCAATTTTCCGTTGAATTGTATTAAGTATCTGCAAGATACCATACAGTTGTTTAACCAAACTCTTCTGGCAGGGCCATGAAGAAGCTTCACCCACTGAAAACCAGGAATTTAGGAGGATAAATAAGTCCAAGAGAGACAATAAGATCAAATTAAAATAACTCATTCGTTTTCCTTTTCTGGTCCTTCTGCACTCTGATAGGACCATCATTACATACGCTTTTCTATTGTACATGCACACAAATAAACATGCAAATGGTGAAAGATGTGTCATACTGCTGAGGGCTTACACTTCTTGATTTGAAAAACGTAGCAGAATACCACACACTCAAAGCAAACAGATACATTTCTCACATTCATCAAAAAATTAGAAGTTTTAAACATAGACCCATGTTTCCCAATTAAATGTTTGCAGCATAAGCAAATAACATGAACAGTCCAGTGTCTGAGTTTCAGATTTGATTATCCACAATGCCAAAATACTTAAAATGATTACAGGTTTCCCATTTCAAATAGTTCTATCAAGTACCATTAAAGGTTTTGTAAAATACTTTTTTAAGTCTCTAAGTGGGTTAAATTTATATTATTTTTCTGTGTGGAATAATGATTGTTTATTGCCCAAGAGGAAAGTTAGTTCCTAGAAATGAAATCTTGGTTCAATTTTGTTGTACACTACTTCAAACACAATATATATATTTAAAAATAGAGCTTTTGGAATAATAATGTAAAATAATTTAGAAAATAAAATGGTGTAAATGCTGTAACCACAATATATAGGTAATGTTTCCTCCAATAATCATTAAAGATGCATTAAAACAGACTTTCTTTAGCATGCTTCTCTATATTCTGTCATGACTAAACAATGGCTTTCTGCACCAAAACTGACCATATTTATTCACACTTTGCCCCCTTGTTTTGAAAAAATGTAAGGAAAATATGCACGCAGTAACTTATTTAAAGTTGAAATAAACACGCTTATTCTATTTTAAGACAAGCATGATGCTTGAAACATTTCATTTGTCAGACGCTTAATAGAAATATTCCCTAAGTGTGCAATGAAGCCAGTAATAAAATATTAGTAAATGGAAAAATTATACTTATTCAAAATCCATTAACTGTTTTACAGCTATATAGAATCGTATAAAAATTTAAGACATGTTCTAACATGCAAATAGTCAAATAAAATATTTGCTTTGCTATAAAAACAGTTTTATTAATTTTTATTATTCTCTTTCTTCTTTTTTATATGGCATGCACAAAATGGGGAGACAAATTTGGGGTGGAAATTATGGTTATCAAGGTATTCACACGGGTGAGCCGGAATTTAGGTAACTATTCTTACCCTAGGAATGATGAAAGTAAACTCAGAGAACCATTCTTTTTGGTCCTTTAGCATCAGGTAATCTCTACATTTCAGGGACAAAAAATGTTGACGTGCTTATTTCTATCTTCCAATGAATTATATAAATTCCAGATTCCTGGAAGTATCGAATATAGATACAATATATAAATTTAATTCAGGTAGACAAGAGTTCAACAACAGGCTCTCCCATCCTTGTATTATCTGCCCATTACCCCCAGTTTCCTCACTCATAGAGGGGAGAGCAGAATGCCTACCTTGTGAGCTGACAAGAGGCATTCTTGTAACAGATTTAACACAGGATCTGGTACATAATAAATGCTTAATAAACTTTACTACTATATTGCTGCACAAGGAAAAATAACTTTAAAACATAATGATGAATGTTACGTTTACTGGAAACTTACTAATGTGCCAGGCACCAAATGAGTACTTAGCATGCATTATCTAATTTAACACTTACAATGTTGTTAACCTATTTTACAGATAAGACAATTAAGGGGGAATTTCCTCTGGTCGAAGCCTTCCAAGAATCCTATCATTTTGTAGTTCTTTTCAACTACTCCTGGTTTAAAGGGAAGACTGACATAAAAGGATATATCCCATTCTTACCTTAAAAAAAATAATTTGATGATCTCTCCCTCCATTTTGGCAGATATTACCATATTAACCAAGGTTTCGATCCTAACATTTTCTTGAATTAAGATACTATTAGATGGAAGTATATAAATCAGGATTACTTTTTTAAATCAGGATTACTTTTTAAGTCTATTTCATTCCACTCTATGTTTTAACAGATTTGGGGTATGCCATTTTTGTTCTACTCTCACTAATATGCATAATTCATTTGATTTGCTTCTGTATTTTGATTCCATCAATAAGTTTGGGGTTTATTTCTTTTTACTTTATTCTGCAATAAATAGAACAATAAAACTTTTAAATGCCCCAAAATAAATGTAAATATTTCAAAAATAAATGTGTAAAACATGTATACATAAACTAAACATGTAAAATTCAATCAATGTCAAACTTTAAGCTCTAATTTTAAAATGAACCCACTCTCATATGTGAGTGTGTGTTTGTGTGTGTAAGGCATAAGTTTTGTTTGACTTAAAACATAAAAGATAAAAGCAATTAAATATTTGCCTTCATCATACTAAATATAGAATATGTACTAATATATTAACTCGCAGGTATCTATTTCTAAGAAAGAAAATATTTGAGAAAATGGTGCAATTCGCTGGACTTCTTGAAAATAAGAAATCGTAACAGTGCATGAACTGGGATTCTCACCCAGCAGTAGAGTACAACAGCCAGATGCAAAACAAGTTTGCACAATCCTCAACCTACTTAATTTATGAACAGGACTATAAATATTGACTGATTCTAAAAAAAATGGGGCTCAACCTCAAGAGAAAGTCTGACTTTCAGTATTAATATAAATAGTGATCAGAGGAAAAATTTAAAATGCAGCCAAGAATTTGATAATATCAATGTTATAGAATCAGATATTTGGCTACTGTCAAAATTCTTCTTTTTAAAAAGAAAGAAACTAAAAATTTGGCATTTTTACTTCAAGGGTGTCATTATAGAAAAACATTTTTAACAAAATAAGTGTAAATGAAATGTTTCTAAAATATTTAATGAGTAAATATTTTTCATTCCTGAAAATCAAATCAGGTGACAGATTACCTAACAATATTATTCTCTTGAACTTTAAATTATCAGGACTTTATGCTTAAGATGTATGTATGTCCCATAGCTTCATATATATATACGTAAAACAACTTATATGTGTATATATATATATATATATATATATATGAAACTAAAGGGATCTTGCAAGATGTATATATCATGCAATCTTTCATATGTATATTTCTATCATCATCTTAATACCAGCAAGAAAAAAGACTCTGCACTGGCCAAGGATTAGCCTTGGTTTTTAAATTTTTAATACATGAGTCTTAAAAGATTTATAAAATACCCAGAGTCGATACAAAATATGTGTGCAATATCTTGCACCTGTCTGATGACTGGATCCACAACTTTCTCAATGACTAAGAACAACTATTCAAGACAAGAGAGAGCCACACCTGAGTGGTGGTGGAAGAACGGCACCATGGTGTGGTATCCAGTTCTAAATCCCACCTTTCGATGGCTGTGTCATCTCCATTACATTTTTTAGTATCTCTGAGCTTCAGTTTCCTAATTTTAAAAATAAAGACAACAAGACATATTTCAGAGGTAGATTTACCATGAAGTCTATAAAGCCTAAGTTCAGGGCCCTGGAAATCTGTTGATACTATCAGACATTTTTGTAAAATGTGCTACAGTGTGTGTGTGTGTGTGTGTGTGTGTGTGTGTGTGTGTGTGTGTGTGTGTGTTTTCCCAATGAAGACATCCCCGATTGTGTAACTTCATACCCTACCCAAATTGGATCCTTCTCTTTTTCACCTCAGGGGTTTTATTGAAGATTAAGTTAAATAGTACGTGTAAATCTTTAGGATTATGCCTAGAACACAGAAAACATTTGATTAATATCCATTATCATTATTATCAACTATCATAGGCAATTTGTTTGTGTTTTATTTTTCCCATTCATTGCTACATACAACTTTATGTTGTATGAGAATTTTATATCTTAAAGAGCATAAGTTAGGGATGTTTAAGGACTCACTGAGGTACATACTGCTGCTGTGGTCTCAGCATCACCCCAGTGTGAGTTGTCTGTCCCTCATACTGTACTTCTGTTGTTTTCTTGCATCGACGATACAACAGCAATGACATTGTTAGATTATTGTTAAAAGATTAACTGGAAATATGCACTGTTTACTCAAAATTTTATGATTAAGGAAAAATACTACAAGAAGTCAGGAGGATACCAAATTAAAACAAAGGATGCTGCCTCAGAGTCTGTATGAGAAGATGATGAAGTAGAAATAAAGCTTTTACAAAATGAGGGGGAAAAAAGTGGGGGTGGAGCTTAGTTTACTAACCGAGTTTTCTTTCTACTCAGCAAATTTGGAAAGAGAAATAGTGTGAAATATATTCATTCAAATGCTAGATTTATCATACTTAGAATTTAATCAAGACCACCTTTTTATTTTGGCAAAAAATATCTAAGACACTTATTCAGAGAAAACTATGACACCATGCAGAGTAAACCTGCCTTGCCAGGTGCTGTTACAAGAACAGATAAGTAGATGGTTGAACTCACCAGAATTACACAAATCTTATCATAGCTGTACAGAATCATCCAAATAGCCAGGAATTTAGCAATGTATTCAGAAAAGGCCATGCCAATTTCTGAATCATAGTATTACAATGTGAAACATAGGATACTTATTTTGCATTCATAATGTAAATCATATTCAGATGACATCTATTTTGCTATTTATAATTTAAATGCTCTCAAACCAAAGGTTACAGTTATGTTATTTCTAGAAATGATGGTTTATCACACAAAGAAATCACAATAAATATTGGCTGCTGATTAAGCTCCACTTTTGGATTTTCTATTATCTTATTCAAACAAAGGCAATATAGACATGCACTAAGTATGAATAAAATTCACCAGGAAAATTTGACTTATATTCCAAATATTATGAGTTTGAATATTACAGTCCTTGAATCATTGAGTCAATATAGAAATTTATTTCCTGCTTCAAGTTAAAACAAATTTAAGATAACACTAGCACTGGCTCTAGCAACAGCTTAAATCCTGAAGCAATGTTGATTTATATACATGTAGAATTGGTTTTTGGATCAGTTTTCATGTTATATATATATATATATATATATATATATATATATACACATATATTTATGTAATTTAAAGTTCTGTTCAGAGAAAAATGTTAGCTATGTTTGTCTTGACTTTTCTAAGTCAATCATGAAATTGTCTAATGAATTAGCTCAGAACTATAAAGAGAAAATTACTTAGTTTGGTTCTGCTCAATAGAACCAGGTAGTCAGTTGAATGGCCGAAATTACAGTGCCATTTTCTGCTTTACGCTGTGGCCATTTAGCAAAACAGAATTGGTCACCACATTCTTAGCATTGCTTTTCAGAGATGTCATGCGCACTGCAGAAGAGCTGACTAAGTAGCTGGTTGATCTCTCTGGATAGGGCTTCCTCCCACAACAGAGTTGGCTATTGAAATGCCTCCTGAAGCTTTCACTGAGTAAATAAAGAGCAAATGGATTGATGCAAGAATTGCAAAAGCTCAGAATCCGGGCAACTAAGGTGACAATCATGTGGCCCAGAGATGGATCAATCTTGTTATAGTTGAAAGACCTATACATGTAGAGGATGTGATTTGGAAACCAGCAGAAGACAAAGCAGCCCACGAAGACCAGCACAATTTTAGCCAGGCGTTTCCGAGTTTCCATCTGCAAATACAAGGAAATAGTCCCATTGGTTAACATGAAAAGGGAGCCAGTCACATCGGAAACATCATGATACAAAAGGAGTAAACTTACTATAGCATTCAAATGCATCCTCAACGATGTGATGACTTTAACAGTTTGATGAATCCTACTGTGGTCACTACTTTATTTCCATTCATAATATTTGACAGTTTATAGAAGACTAGATGATACATTATTAAGAAATGGCTATGTCTCATGTGAAAACTAGGATCTTTAAAAAGTCTCTTATTTTTAAATATTTTCCTTTAGCTTAAAGTTATTGTGTTCACTTTAATTATAAATATCTTCTGTTTATATTAAACCCACTGAATTAATGAATCATAAAATATACTCAACCTTAGAATTGTTTTAAATCAGAGTATTTTAATATGAAAAATACATCTATTAAAATAAGGTCTAGCCCGGCCAGTGTGGCTCACTGGTTGAGCATTGACCCATGCATCAAGAGGTCGCCGGTTCAATTTCTGGTAGGGGCACATGCCCAGGTTGTGGGCCCAATCTCCAGTGGGGGGCATACAGGAGGCAGTCAATCGATGTTCTCTCTCATCGATGTTTCTCTCTCTCTCTCCCTCTCCCTTCCTCTCTCTCTAAAATCAACAAAGAAAAAAATCTTTATTTTCATAAAATTTACCTACTGGATTTATTATTTTATAGGCAGGTCTTCAGGAATGTGACAAATAGACACAATTCAAATATTGGACATTGATATTTTTAAATCTAAATATCATTTTCTAATATCTAGAGTCCAAGATTAGCTGATATTTGTCTGATTTGTTTAAATATTTAAATAAGGCAACATGAATGTGAAAACAATTTATCAAAATATATTGATAATAAGCGACATGATATTTTCTGAGCTAAAACTAATGGTGGTCAACTAGACTGTGCCAGAGGAGACTGGAAATGTTCAGGCATCAAACAGATTTGACACTGGGGAGCTGTAGTGAGTGGTGACAGCAAAGGAAAGGGAAAGTGAAAAGGAGTCTAGTTGAGGAAGCAGAACATGGTACTCCAGATGTTTCCCTGTGGCATAAGTTAGGCAACCTGGCAACATTAAGAAGGTCGATGTGAAATTGATATTACTAAGCAGTGTCCTTCCTAGCAGGTGGCTCATGGGTGCAAGAATTTCATAGCAATCTATACATGGAAGTCCAAATGCACAGGCAGGCTGTTGGCGTGGAGATTACTTCTCAACAGAGGTCAAGCACAATTACCCAGCCTGAGTTTATAAGTCTCAGTAGGGAAATTTATAAAAACAAGGCTGAACTAAGGCCATTAAAAAAATAATGGTGAGGAGGGTAAAAGGAACCCAACTTTAGAAACCAGATCAAAAACTCGAATATCCAAACTGAGATAAAATTAGATCAGAAGGCTCTGAATTAAAGGATTACATAAAAAGTAAAAAGCACATGACCTGGTCATTTTGCTTCAGTGATGCCAGATATTTAGATAATACATCTATTAATTTATCTAACAATTACTTTAATGATTGGTTGATTTTTTTAAGACTATGATGCAGACGCTGATCTCTGATGTTGATGCTCATCAGTAAATAGAGGTTACCTTCCAAACGAGAAAGCTTTATAAGACTCTGTTGTTGCTCAAGTGCCCAAAGTCCCAGCCTGGGCCTCCATCTAGAGTCCAACAAATTTTAATGATCTGCAATTCAATGTGTCTTCACTCAGATTAGGGAATAGTCACCCGTAACCTCCCTGTACCCTTGGGGAGAAGTTCCTTGCCCAGAGTGCACAAATGTACAACTTGAAACTCTGTCCCTTAAGAACAGTATTTCTATCTCTTTGTGGATTAACATAATTTTTCCTTAAACTGATGCTGCATATTCTTTAAGGAAGAAAGTACGTAAGGTGCATGTTGCAATTTTTAACTTAGCATACAATCTTTACAGGAAAATCTATAAAGTTGAGTTAGACCAATTATGACTTCAGCACCAGCCTACCTTTGGTCACTCTCTCATTCTGCTGCCCTGTGTCCAGGGCCTCCCACTGTGACATCCTACCAAACGTCATCCCCAGACCCCAGGCAGTGTCCTACAGCCCTTTCCTGATGCATCCTTCTCCCAGACTTCCTGTCATCCTTAGTGGGTTAATGGGAGAAGAAACAATAATTAAATAAATTTATACTTAAACTGTGAAAATTGTCTGTGTGGTTTTTGCACAAACATTTGCATGTAAAAAAAAAAAAAAAACTTCTTCCAAGACATTAAATTTTAATGGCCTTAGGCCCAGAGGGCAAAGAAACAGGACCTCAGTGGGCCTTTCCAGAGCTATGACAGGGCCAGGTGTTAGAGACCCCCAATGCCCCTTCTAGTTCAGGCCAGTGCCCTCTGATTTAGTTCTAATCATCCCTGGTATTGAGAGCCCATGAACACAAAATAGCAGTACTTAAGCTGACCAGGGCACCCTCAACACACACACACATACACACACACACACCAAGCTTACCTGTTTTTTGGTATGTTCATTGTATTCTCCAGGAAGATTATGTGCGCTTTTAATTAAGGTCTTTGCAATATGATAGTAATAAACGCTAATAATTGCAAGGGGTATGAGGAAATACACCAAGAAGATGAGCACTGAATGAATCTTTGGATGTAACTCATCATTCTGAGGGTAGGGTATGCACGCTGTGAAGCTGCCGTTATCCAAGCCATCAATTCGTACCACTTCCGAAAACACCGCTTCGGGAACAGCCAGCAGCACGGAGACCACCCAGATACCCACGGCCTTCACGCAGGTCCACAGCACCGCCCCCGACGTCTGGATGTCCATGGGGTTCACAATGGCTTTGTACCTGGGAAGACAATATGTCTCAAATTACTCATAAGGAAGGAAGGGAAGGAGAGGGAAACCTTGCTTGCTAAGAGAGAAATGCCAACACCCCATTACTCCCTAGCTGTTTTGTAGTGTGCAGAGTACCTAAGATCCCTGGTGTCTCTGTCTGAGAGTCATTCCACTGCTGATTAGCACAGAAGACAGAAACACAGAGGAAAATATCTGAAATTGTCATTTCCCAAATTGCAGTAATTTGCTTACTGCTTTCAAAGTTTTTTTTCCCCCTAAATCTACACATACAAATGTCATTTATTGAATATTTTTATTAAATAATTTTATTTTTGAAAAATCTATCACTACTCTAATTGCTATAACATACAATAACCATAAATTATAAAAGGCCCACAAAATTCTACCTTGATGCACTTCGTTATTATAAGACTGAGTCACCCACTTTTTTCCTAAGGATATCAGTATTATCTTCGAGACTAATCTAAACTGGAATCTTCTCCATCATCCAATCATAAGGACTGAATGAAATGGAAAAATGTTCTGCCTTTAAATTTCAAGTGTATTTAATGTGAAGACCTCATGAAGTTCTCTCTCCTCCCACCTGACACAATCCTAGTGATAAAGGGCCCACTCCAGGACTTAACGGCTTCAACAATCCAAACCTTCTACAGCTAACTCAGTCACACACATTAGGGTGATAATAATGCAAACAAGCCAAAATTATATGTAAACCTCAAATTATTGATATTTGTCTTTGAAAATACTTCAGGTTACAGTATATACAGGAGGTTAACAAGATACAGTTAAAAGTAATTTTGAGCCCTGGCATGTTTGGCTCAGGGGTTAGAGCGTCGGCCCGTGGACCAATGAGTCTTGGGTTCGATTCTGGTCAAGGGCAAGTGTCTTGGTTGCGATTTGTCCCCAGCCCCAGTTGGGGTTGTCGGGAGGCAGCCACTCGATGATGTGTCCCTTTCACGTCAATGTTTCTCTCTCTCTCTCTCTCTCTCTCTCTCTCTCTCTCTCTCTCTCTCTCTTTCTTCTCTCTCTCTCTTCCTATCTCTCCCTCCCACTCTATCTGAACAAAAGTGGAAAAATGTTCTCAGGTGAGGATAAAAAAAAAAGTGATTTTGGTTGAACAACTCTGAGGTGTTATCTTATCTCTGATACCTACTAGAAAATCACTTAAGGTCTTTTCTTCCTCTGTAGAGTGGGGATAGAACATCTCCCACAAAGTTCTATGATTAGAAAAGAATGTACAGAGCACCTATTACAGTGCCTGGCAATTAGCAGATATGATCCATGCAATGACCCTGTACCTTCTCCTTATGTACATTTGATTTAGTCCAGTGTTCTAAAATTAAAAATATTTCAAGCTGCATAACAAGCCATTCAGGTTTTCCAGGGTTCTGTAAAGATGCTTTCCATTTCCCACAGGAGAGGAAGCCTCCCAGCCTCAACCTCACTCTGAGGAAGCTTCTTTCTCCTTTCTGGCTTGCATCAAAGTGTCTTTCCCAGACCCTCCACAGGAAAAAGGCCACTTGCATTGTGAGCTGGAGGATCTTCCCGTGTGAAACAGGAAACATGGAGATTGAAGTAGAGCAACAGCAAAGGGCCTCAACACCAGATTAAGTAAAACAGCACACGCCATGCATTTTACCAGATTCCACACTCATCAGAACTCAGTAGAGATGGGCTCCTTTCTCCCATTCTGTTTAATCGTATAGTCCTAAGAAACTTAATTACAATCAATAGCTAGAATGAGCTATTTTTCTGCTCTTTAAAATTTTTTTATCAGATTAATGAGTTTGTTTTTGAACTCAGAGAGCACTGAGTACGATAAAGAAAAATGGAAGTCCCTTGTTTCATCTCAGGCCCTGCTCCTGTGTTAAAACAAAGTTCACATCATTTCCTCCATGTAGCTAAGAAACATAATTCTGCCACAGTCTCCTGAATCAAATCTTCCGGACATTAGCTCTTGATATCCTGTTATGATATCTGAAGACTCTCTCTAGAAGTACCTCTATTTCCCCCATTCCCAACTTTCTGATTTAGTACAGTATATTGTTTATAAAATAGTCAATAGATAATTATTATGACTAAACAAATATCACTCACTGCAGAGTTAAGTAGTATATTAACACGTTCTCTTTCTTATATACATGGATCTGATTTTCCTAGAATTGCTGCTTGATAATTTCTTCATTTGTGTAATTTTCTATTCACTTGAATTTAATACTTTTCTAAATGTTATCTCACCACCTTCCTGATCATTGGAGTCCCAGTTATTGAATCTCAATTCTTCTTCTTTCTTAATTTTTTACTTTATAAAATTTATCTCCACCATTTTGAGGGTTTTATTTTTTTAAGCTGTCTTATTAGCTTTAGTTCACTTCCTTTCCTCTGAAATGTTTATCATCTTTTTAAATTCTGAATGTTCTTTCTAGTTTTCTAGTTATTATATAGCTATGGAAATAATACAGAAAATATTTAGCTTTCTTCTCCTTCTAGAACAGTTTCAAGTTTTTTGTTTTTGTTTGTTTGGTTTCTTTATTCTGGGACCACTTCTCAAAAGTTAGATATTAATTGCCTGACCATTCATATTTAAGATCAAAGTATGAAAAAGCTGATTATAAATTCTTCTGTATGTGGGAAAAATGGGGAAAGACTGAGAAGTGTGTGTGTGTGTGTGGAGGGGGGGACTTTTGATCACTACAAATAGACTAGTTACCTAGCCTTCCTTTTTAGATTGTCAGAAAGAACAAAGACTATTCCAAACTTTCCTTCATGGATTTAAAAAGGAGGAAAAGGCCACTTCTCTACCCTTACTCCTACCCCAGAGCTAAGTACATTGGCCGAAGCACTGTAATCATAGAGGATGTTAGGAAAGGTTCAAATAGGAATAAAAACATTGACTCTGTCATCCTGATAAGATTGCCATGGTAAAGCTAGCAACAGATCCCAAGTTTTTGGTTGAGGAAGAGCAAGAGACCTAGTGAGAGTGCAGGACAAGGTGCTCTCAGTAGGATGATTCTTAGCCACCGCCTGCAGGAAAGGGAAAATGGATCCCATGGATCTCCCACTGAATGATATACATTTGATCAAAAAAGAGCATTCCAACTTCTATAAAGACAGAAATTATAGTTTAAAACACTGATTACTGAAGTGTCATTATTAGTACCAAACCAGAGCTCATAACTGTCGGATAATACGTTATACACTAACCAAAGTTTCATGTGCATCTTTGAAAGAATAAAAAGCAAAAAGTAAAGACATATTGTTCAAGTTAATACTGACATGTTAAATCATGCTTCCTTCAAATATTTATGAAAATGTAGTAATGAAATAGTCCCTTAGTATACAATCTCATTGAATTTAGTAGCATAATAGGTATATATTAAAAAGTGTGTTTTTTTATCTTTCAGATAGTTTCAGAAAGATATCCCTAACTGAAAACTAGAAACTAGCTGATCAAGATTCATATAAAGAGAACATAATCATCATTCATTTATTAAATATCAGTAAATAGATATGCTCTTCATTCATGCCTGCTTCGAAGCTTGCTCATTTTATCTGTATACAGTCTTAATTTAATGTAAAGAAATAATTAAATTTAATCATATTATAAAACATATAATGAAAATTAGATCATTTTAGTTCATTTAAATTTATCAAAACATCTCAAAATGTCTTTCTATAAATTTCTGCAAAGCTTTCTAGCTATAGTACCCATAGTTTCTTATTTTATACCAAATTCATTTATCAGAGGCCAACAAAGTCCAAGTGTGAACTATCTGACAAGTAGAAGGAGAGAAGGGTATTGTGGAAGCAAGAGAAATAGAGAAAGAAGGAATTTTAAAAAGATGTATAAGCCTCTGTGTCAAATACTCTAAAAGTAGAGCAAAGCTTCTTGAAAGCAGGGCCTGTGTCTTGCTCTCTGCTGTGTCTGTGCTGCATAACACAATGCCTGACCCATAGCAGTTTCTCTATAAATCTTTACTAAACTAATAAAGAAATACAGCCTGAGCAACAAGGAGATGACTTTATCCAGAGTAGTTTTGGTAGAGTGGGGTGGTAGTTGTTGGCTATTAGGTTTTCGTGAGTATGGAAGTGAGAAATGGAAACAGTCTAGTCTACCAATGCCCAAGCTGATCAATCTTCAGAACCACCTGGAGAACTGAAAAAAGGTGGAATATTACCTTTCTTCCCAGACTTACTAGCACACAGTCTCTAGGATGTAAAAAGAGAGATTCTGCATTTTAGAAGATTTTGAAGGGGCTCTGCATATAAGCTGGGTTTGGAAACCAGCTTTCAGGAAGATTGACCATGGCAGTGAGCATCTTTCTGCAGACTCCTGTGATGCGTGCACACCCGCATCATGGAGAGGACCAGAAACCTGCAGAACTTCAGTGTTTGAAGAATCAGATGCCTGGCCTTTACAATATGTCATACCATATTTTAAGAGTATTGATATAGCAGTAAAACTTATTCTGAATGAAATTACTAAGTGTCTCATTTGAAAATATCTATGCATCACTATACAATAGAATGGCTAAAACTATAAATAACCTTATTAAAAAGAATGTAATATGTGGATTTCACATTGGAAAGAATGAGAAATACCTTTTTGATTACAGAGGGATCAGCGATTCTAGTTGTTCTTTACCAGAAAAAAAAAATCATTTTATTCTTAAATGACACAAAAGTTTCAAGAGGAGGTAAATAATAATGACAACTTATGTTGATGAAGACAACAGGTTGGAACTAGCCAGGCTATGATGAAAGGAATTGGGGAAAGGCTATAGATGCTGGAGACATTATCATCATTAACTGTGTAATAGGCTCATTTTGCTCTCCACTTCAATGCCCGTTCTCTGATAATTAACTGCATGTGTGAATAAATACTGATTTGAATTAGTGAGTCATTTGTCATCTTGACACATGTAGAAGAAGTAGTTACAGCAACCCACAGTTTAAAAATGCTTTCACATTAATTATTCTACTTGATAAAATAGTCCTGTGCTGCTAAACTGATTAATGTGCCCATTTTACAGAAAAGCTCATCAGGACTAAGGGATTACATCAAGTTTGAATGATTACAGAGCCAGCAACATACAACTCAGAATACACTCACATGTTGTTACTACAGATTCTATGTTTTAAACTATACCATGTGGAGAGAAGGCAACTGAAGCATTAAATGCTTTATCTACTCTGTGCAGTTTTAGACACTTGATCTCCTGTCTGTTTAAAGCCAATGGCGTTTTTAACTGCAAAGACTTAACTTATATCTGTAATTACGCTTTCCTAATTCAATGATCATGTGTATAGTAGAGAAACTAAGCCTCAACAGTATCAGCAAGTAATGTTTCATATTCTTTTAAGTCATCTCTAAAAACTGCATTTTCATAGAATCTATATAAATGTCTATAATCATTTCTAGGTTATGCTTTCATCATCTAAAAGTGGTTCCTAATGAGATGTTAAATGTTTGGTTCTCTCTTAAAATGTAGTTCTTTATCAAAAATTAATCATTTGAATTAAACCACAGTTAATAAATTTTAATTTTTTAAAAGTTTGTTTCAAAATTTTCACAAATAGTAAACATGAAGAAAAAGGTCTGCATTGGAAGTTGAAAATTATTCTTAACGAAAATTTGTATAAGAAAAAAATTAAAACTCAAGGGAATCACGGGAAGTGCTAGGGAGAAGTGAAGGGTTAGTGTTTTTTTCTCTTCCCCACAAAGACCTAGGAGAAACTGGAAATAGAAGAAAGTGCCAAGAACTTCAAAAAATCAGTAGTGTTCACAGGAGTAGGGCATGGACCTAATAAAATTTAATATTTTATATCAATAATTAAAACAATAAGTTAAGATAGCACATTAAGTTTGAAGCAAGCAAAATTAAGCTGGATCATCACTTGGGAGCATGAAAATGAAAATAACCCTGATCATATGGAAACAAATGAGAATAAAAAAAGCAAAGAACAACAAACAGTAAAAAATAAAAGGATGTTTAATGAAGACGTGTGTCCTTTCATATAGAAAATAAATGTACTTTGGAAATACTAGGTTGTCAGTGTATTTGGGATGTGGGTGAGGTTCTCCAAGGAGCTGAAAGTATTTACTGGTTACATACAATATTATCTAAAACCTAGTCAAGACCTTGGACATCAGTGGAACCTCCTGAGCAATCTGTCATTGAAAGGGCCAAGGTTATTTGGGGTTTTGAAACACACCAGTGGGAACTGTACTGCTGAAGACAACTAGCAGCAAGGAAAGTGCTGAAAGTGACTGTCTGACCTCATGGCTCAGCCAGAACAGGTGGCCCCTATTTAAATGCATAACTGCAGGCAAAAGACTGAAAGGGATGTCTTAGAGGCTCCTTTTCCCCCCTGAGAAGTGTACAAGTAGAACCAGCATAAATGATGCAATGGGAGACTGGTCCGAGACATGGTGACATGAAATAGTGCACCAGGCAGAGCACGGGAGCACTGGGCTGAGCATCTAGTTGTCTCACCAGTTACCAGCGGCCCTTGGTCTCTTTGGATCAGTGTTTGCTCAATACTCAGAGAGGAAGTAATAGGATCTCATCTGAGAATCCTCAGCTCGACAGTTGAAAATATTATTTTAACTTTGCAAATAAGGAAAATACTGATTTGTGAGCATGTCTTTTGTGCTATTTTATCATTTTCTCTAACTTGAACATTTGGACATAACAAATGCAAGACTAGTACCCAGATGCAGTATCCTGAGCCTGGCGCATTCTTTCTGTATTTATATAGTGTGTCCCAAAGGTTTCAGATCAAGATGGATGAATGATCTTCAAAACCTATAAAGTAATATATAAATTATGGCAATATTGTGAGGACTATACAGTACCAAATGTAATGTGTGAATTAAAAGGGAAAAAGAAATAAGCTAGAAGTACTTGAGACTAGTGAATAAAATATATCTGATTATTGGAGTCAAATATAACTTTAACAAAAAACCATATAAATTCAAATTAACTAATAAATTTAGTGCAGATTACGATTCATCCTGTCTCTATGGTTATGTAAAAACAACAAGTGAGCACTTGTTATGCAAAACAAATGGTCCTTCTGAATTGGCAGCTCCAAAGCTCTCAGACAAATGCAGTGTGGGACTTACATTGTGTAAAAATATGGGTCACTTTCTATTTTTCAACTTGTATTTTCCTATGCCTTGTTTTCCTCCCTTTTTTAATTCCTGTCATATGTTATTTGTGTCTTTGTCTTTTAAATGCCTTAAATTCTTTTGGAACAAGTTGAAAATACGTAAGTCATCATGAGACTGTTGTAATTAACTAGTTATTAATAACAGAAAAGGAGCAAAGGGAAGCCAGACATTATAGGCATGTTCCCTGCAAAACACTGGGGAAGGAAACTAGGCAAAAGGAAGATAGACACATGACCAGTAAAGTTGGGGTGACAGGGAAAGTGCTGCCTGTCAGTCACATCTGGGAACAGAGGTCATTGGCCAGAATGGGTGTGGCCACTGCAAGAGCATAAATTTGGGGATATATAATCCCCTAAACAAAGGAGCTCTCTCTCTTGGGTCCTCTTGATGCATTGCACTTGACTCCTGGGGCTCTTTTGCTCCTGCTTCCTTGTGCTTCCCACATACAATGGACTAATGGACTGCAACTAGCCTGACGCTGTGCTGGCCTTGTCTCCAACATGGAAAGAAAACACTGGACACTGGCTTTGCTTTTAGCTTTACTGAAACTCCAGTTATACTTCTATGACCGGACTAAGGGAAATGGAACTTTGGAAACCCTGGGTGTAATTTCACAGAAATAAAGCTTTCTACCATATCTGATCCTCCTGTGAGAACCTCTGGAAATGTTTCTTCCAGCGATACCCTAAGAACCCAAATCCCACTAGCAACAAGGGAAGACGAGGTATGTTTTTCTCTGATAACAATCACACTGGAAACATGGGTTATCTGTAGGGTAAGCGTGGACTACTCCCTTAGGTCTATTTGGCCAGCCTGAACGCCTCAGAAGAGCTTAGATGCACACTCTGAGAATCCATCTCATCACCTGCTGAGAGACAGGGGCTACTCAACACACTGCCCAGGGCTATGGACCAAAGAAGAAAGCAAAGCCAGCTGTTCAGTCAGTACCTGAGCTTTCTGTCAGGAGTTTTGGTGAGACCCCAACAAACAGACAATGGCACTCCCTTGAACCACTGGACGAAGACTGATAAAAAAGCTTCCTAAGGCCTAAGGAGTGTTAGACTTAGGGTCCACATTTGATCTGTTTCAATAGTTTAACAAATAATTATAGTCAAGAAAATATCTGTTTGCATTGCTATAACATGCAAACAATGTTAATGATTCAAGGTTTATACCTAAGAGCACTAGCTCAGTTATGGAGTTAAATATGTTTATCCTAACTAGCAAACAAAGGCTTGAAATTATTAATACATTAGTACTTTAGTCTGAATAAATGCAATATTATTTTTGCATCCCATCCAACATTGGCTATATGGTATCAGAAAAAGAAATAACCTGATACATTAAATTAATATTAACTTTATTTTTGTTTGTTTTGTTTTGTTTTGTTTTGTTTTTGGTACATGCCCCTAGCGGGAACCGAACCTGGGACTCTCTGGTCCGCAGGCCAACGCTCCAACTACTGAGCCAAACTGGCCAGGGCTATTTTTGTTGTTTTATAGAATTTAAGAATTTAATTTACAAACGCATTTTAGTTAACAGTTATATAAAAAAGAATAAGGAATTGATATCTAGTTTTACATTTATAAATACACAAAATGATAAAGTTTATAGTTTAGCATTAGGAATCTGTGGGAATTTCTTGCTATAAAGGAAAAAGGGAAACTCATTCTTAAAAGTTACTTGCATTTTAATTATGGAGTTTTAGAGGCTGAAAGGTCTGTAAGAGTCCAAGAAAGAATATTCTAAGTTTGGAATGTAGCTACTGTAACAGATAGTGAAGAAGATGTCCATAATACCAATCATAAACAAAGTTGCCTTATGGGGCTCCACCTACCCAGTATCACAGTACACATGTCCCAACAGTGGGGGAGAGGGGAGTGTGTGTGTGTGTGTGTGCGTGTGTGTGTGTGTGTAAAACTGGTAGAAATGATACAACACAGAATATGCAAATAGTTTTAATTAGCTATTTAATGGGAGCAAGCAAAAGAAGTACATACTTGATATAGTAACAAAAAAAAATATCCATCAAGTAAACCAATAGCACCATCATCACCATTTCAGATTATGTACTGTCTCCCCTCCCACTCTGGTTATGAAATGCCTCTAAGGTACAACCCTAGTGTGCATAAATGATCGTTCCATAGGATGAGTCAGCTGAAACTCCTCAAAAGAATTTGTAGAGTCAAAGATTAATAATCCCAACTAGCACACAGTTACCCATACCACCCATATAAAACAAGATGATTTAGGCTTCAAGGAAGATTCATAAATATTGTATTTTTTATTTTAGTCTCTGCTATTTGGTGATGCTTTCATCAATGATATATAACATTAACTTTCTACTTCACTTTGGGATATGCTTTCCAAAAATGAATTACCTGCCTGTTTCTTTTTCTACATTACTGTGATCTCTATTTCTAAACTCTCTACCTTTATTTAAACCATCTCATGAAGATAAAATATTTAGTTTGGTTTAACAAACAATTGAATTTGTTTAAAAACTCTAGTAACAGCTTTTCTTTAGTGTTCTATTGCTCCAACTACTACGTAATTTTGAATTCAAGGTGTGTTTTTTAATTTGGCAGTTATATTTATGACATTTTTTATTCTATTGAATCTAATGAAAACGCCTTTGCAATTAATTTATTTTACTCTTAGTGCTATGTTTTAAACAAAATTTTTTCAGTCTTCCATTAAATAGAAAAAATCATTAGTAATTTCTTATACCTGAGAAGGTAACGATGTGAAGTAATAAAGTGACTCAATGGTGAAGACTACAGGCTCAGAACTGGTTTCAAATGCTGGCTCCACTGTGAGATCAGGAAAATGCTGTTTAAGCCTTAGTTTTCTTTACTTTAAAATGTTAATTATAATAGTGCCTACTTCATAGTATTGTGAGAATGATAAACTCACACAAAAACCTTAGCATAGTGCTGTGTGCCATTAGTCTTATTCTTATTTCCAAATCCACAAGAAATTAAAACATTTGATGAGATAAAGTATGAGGAGCTAAAGTACAAATCAACTCAGATGATTATGTTCTGGAAGAACAATAGAAGCATAGGCAATATAAAACAAAACATTTCCAAACCATTTAATTGAAGATTAGAATGTATTGTGGGATTTCATCACCAGTGATTCAGTTCTCCAGTTTATATTTCCAGAACACACACTGATAGACAAGGGTAGCCTCTGGATCAAGTAGAAGCAGCAACCCACCTTTCTTTATCATCATTATTAAAGCACTTATACTTTATTCACAAAGTACACAATGCACACAACAAACCAAAAAAGTCAGTAAATGTGTGAGGAATAGCATTTTCTCCGACCCTTGTCACAGCCAATTTACCTGTGTGTCTCCATGACAAGACAGAAAAGTGGTATGAAATAAATTCAAGCCCTGGGTCTTGTTACTAATATTACCTTTAAAAATGAAAGCATAGCCCTGGCCGATTTGGCTCAGTGGTTGGAGTGTCGGCCTGTGGTCCAGAGAGCCCTGGGTTCAGTGCCTGCTAAGGGCACGTATCTTGGTTGCAGTTTGTCCCCGGCCCTGGTTGGGTCATGCAGGTGGCAGCCACTCGATGTGTCTCTCTCACATCGATATTTCTCTCTCTCTCTCTTCCTCTCTCTCCCTCCCACTCTATGTGAACAAAAAATGGGAAAATGTCCTCGGGTGAGGATAAAAAAAAAATGAAAGCATAATGAGAGTAATTTTATATTGTAGTGGTAACTGTTAAGTTTTATTCTAATCCTTATCTAGAATACCTTTTAAACATTCTATTTAAAATGGGTCCCCAAAAGAATGGCAGTTAAACTAAAAAGTTACATTTTAATTATGGAATTCAAAGAAAACATTTCAGAAAAGATAATCATGTCAAACAAAATGAAGTGGGTAATTTATCCAAAGGCACCTACTTTTATAGGAATGTGATTTTAGAGAAAATACTACACAAACTAAAAAAAAAAAAAATCAAAAGTTCTCGGTTTAAAAAGACAATAGCTCTCAAATCTCCACTGAATATTTTCTTTCTTTAATGAAGATTAACTCTTAATGCCAAAGTGATGTAAGGCTTTTACTGCAAATACCAGGAAATTTAGATGGATTTATGTTTCATTAATAGCCTAATATATAAATTAAGGGGAAAGAGCATGAACACCACCTTAATCATCCAAGTTAAATAGTTTATCTGAACAGCTTAAGTGAACACCCATCCCCAAGGGAAATAGACTGCAACTTCATGCAAGGATGCCCAATTGAACATCACTCCAAATTTGGACATGCCCAGTTTTGCCTTCACTCCCATCCAGTCATTCCTCCTGTTTAAAATGCCCCAAAGCATGGTTATAGAGAGCCTGCAGCAGTGCCACTGAGTCCAGGATCAGCAGGCCCAGGACTGACACTCCTTGACCCTCAGTATCCTTACCTGGAAAATGGTACAGTTGACCTGGTTGATCTGCAAAGTAGAATAAAGGACACTTCCCACCCTTAACATATGTGAATAGCAGATTTGATATCAAAGATGTATTTTTACAGCACTCTCTTAAGATATAAATATTTGGTACCTACCTGTTTGTGAAAAACAAAAGCACAGCATATCACTTGACTTGAGGTATTGAAACAGCAAAAAAGTGTAAAGTCATCTGTCAGAAGAACATTTACTATTCCAGTTGTTTTTGCTTCAAATAAATAGTGGAATTCAGTTGTTACATGTAAATGATGTTTCTCCTTATTTGGAAAAATTCAAAATCAAACATTTCCCTAACATTGAGGCAGGCATGCTTACCTATCAGGTTGTTAAGCTACCGAATGAGAAAACCTCACCTCTAAGGTTTTAAGCACACAGAGAACACTTATATACCATAGCTACACTGTTGCTCATGTATTCTATAGCTTTTCTATGAAATAGAATAAAGATTGCCAAAGTGTATGGAAGGAAGAGGAAGAGTAGGATATGCAATTTAAAAACCACTTCCAAACTAATGCAATTTTTTATAAGTAATAATTTTTTACTTTTTACAAAGTAATAATTTTTTATATTTTTCTCCAGCTTCACATCTCAGTCGGTTTTACCTTCTTTTACTCTAACTGCCAGATACACAGGCTCTCTCCTCCTCCTGCTCTGCTCCCAGTCTTTCGCCGCTCCCCAGGTGCACTCCCCACCCCTCTCCACCACTTTGCAGGCCACCCCACCCCTACCTGTGCCATTACCTGTCGGCGCTGAGGGCAGTGAGAGTAAACACGGACACCCCCACGGAGGTGAGCTGGATGACCGGGATCAGTTTGCAGCCCACCTTCCCGAACATCCACTCATCGAAGAAGTAGCGCGAGGCATCCACCGGGACGCAGGTGAGCAGCAGCAGCACGTCCCCCGCGGCCAGGTTGGAGATGAAGATGTTGGGGGCGCTCCTCATGGCGCTGTTGGTGATGAAGATCTTCACCAGCATGATGTTGCCCAGCAAGCCCACCGCGATGATGAACAGGTAGAGGGACGGGATCACGCAGCGGATCACGAACTCGGCGGTGGTCCCCTCGGAGGAGGGCAGGAAATCCCTGTCCGACCCCCCGGGAAAGAACCCGCTCTGATTCATGCCGGCGATCTGGGAGAGGTTGTAAAGAGACTTGTGGGGCATGGTCTTTTTTCCAGGAGAGTAGCCGGAGTTTTCGTGCGCCCGGGTGCCCTGAAAAGTGGATTTCCGTGACAAGTTTACTGCCTGTGGGGAACGCGTCACACTGCGCGTCCCGGAGGGGACGGGCCGGTGAGAAGTCTGTCCACCCGCTCAGGTGCTTCACTTCTAGAAGGGGCACGTTGGTTCCTGCTGCCTCCACATTAAAAAAAAAAAAAAAAAAGGCAAAGCAATTTGCGTCTTTGTTCCAGTCTTCACTGGTTTGTTCTCCTTTATACCTAGGGGAGAATGGCTCTTTGGGGAACAAAGATTTATCCTCCTGGGATTAATAAAAATACCTGCCGGACTGTTGTTGGGGAGGGAAGGAAGTCATCCTGTCGCTGTCCAGCGAACCGCGGCTGAAACACTGGGAACTAGCGTGGGGCGGCTGATACTTTTGCCCATCCCACGTTTTTGCTGTTGTTTCTGCAGTTCCTGTTGTGTTGTGTGGGATTGGAGGGGATCTGAGAGCTCTCTCTCACACTGTGTCCCTACTTCCATCCATCAGCACCCGCCTCCGAGCAGCAGGAGCCCCAGGCCAGAAATCTGTGAACCTCTGAGGATTTGGAGGCTGGCAAGTGTCTGATGCTGTAACACTGAATTTAGAAAAGAAAACGAGTGATAAAGGATGAAGTAAATGAATGGAATTCTCTCTGCACTCTTCCTCCTTCGTCCACTTTTCTCATCCCAAATATGGAAACTCTTTCCTGCAGCTGGCATATAATTTTAATCATATTTTATTGAAATATAACATGCATAAAATACACAATTCTTAAATATACAGCTCAAACTAACCACCATTCAGAACCTACACGCTAACCACTGTCCCTAAGGTAAGCAGTATGGGTTCTGCCCTTTATTATCTAAGATTAGTTTGCCTGCTCTGGAGCATAACATAAATGGAATTATAAAGTATAATATGTAATCTTGTGCCCAGCTTCCTTCATTCAACACTACATTTGTAAGATCCATCCATGCTATTGTATGCAGAATTTTTCACTGCTATATAGTATTCCAGTATAAATATACCACTATTTATTTATCCTGTTTATTGACACTTGGATTTTTTATAGTTTTAGCTAATTTGAAAACCCTTTTTTGTTTGTTTTATATTTGAAATATGTGCACTTTATTTTATTTATTTTTTATTAATTTATTTTTGTTACAGATGTTTCTCTTTTTTCCCTCCATTGACACGTTGCTCCCCATCCCCTGCCACCCCGTCCCCAGCTTTGTTTTCTATGTCCATCGGTTATGCATACATGCATATAAGTTCTGTGGTTTATCCCTTCCCTCCCTCCCCTTCTGAGGATTGTCAGTCTGTACCCTTCTTCTATGACTCTGGGTCTATTTTGTTCATCAGCTTGTTTGGTTCATTATATTCCAGAAATAAGTGAGATCATGTGATATTTGTCTTTCTCTGCTTGGCTTGTTTCACTTAGGATAATACTTTCCAGGTCCCTCTATGTCATCTCAAAGGATAAGAGATCTTTCTTTCTTACAGCTGCATAGTACTCCATTGTGTATATGTACCACAACGTTTTTATCCACTCGTCTACTGATGGACACTTGGGCTGTTTCCAGATCTTAGCTATTGTAAATAGTGCTGCTATGAACATAGGGGTACATATATTCTTTCTGATTGGTGTTTCAGGCTTCTTAGGGTATATTCCTAGAATGGGATCACTGGGTCAAATGGCAGTTCAAGTTTTAATTTTTTGAGGTAACACCATAGTGTTTTCCATAGTGGCTGCACCAGTCTGCATTCCCACCAGCAGTGTACTAGGGTCCCCTTTTCTCCACACTCTCACCAGGACTTGTTGTTTGAGAAAACTGTTTTTAATAAATATTATTTTGCCTGTTTTCTGGTGCACATTTACATCCCAAACGTGGATTTGCTAGGTTACAATGATTATGTTCAACTTTACCAGAAATTGACCATTTTTCGAAGCAAATTTCAACTTTCCTTTTGGAGACTTGCTTGACAATATCATTTAAGGCTAAAATATGTATACCTATTACTTTGTAATGCCAGCCCTGAGTGTGTGTGTGTGTGTGTGTGTGTGTGTGTGTGTGTGTGTTGCACTATTTTAAATAGGATGTCCCTAAGAACAAAATAACTTCCTAAATTAACACCATCGGAGTCTAATATAAACTGCGCAGAAATGGCACAGTTTTGAAGTTAGCCAAACAACACTCTTTTTATTAGGAAAACATTTGGCTTGTTCTTGGTTATTAAAGATTAAAATTATGATAACAAGGAAATTAGTCAAGGGCTACCTACAATGATCTAGCCACAAGTTGATGAATATGCCAAACTATCTGAAAAGTTTAAGCAAATTTTTCAGAAGTTGTTGACCAAGAACAGCATTTAATTATCATAATTAAATTAGAGAAGGTAAACATTTATGTTGTAGTCAATTTTATGTTTTCTAACTCAATCAACTCTTCTTGGATACTCTTCTCAATACATCTTGGATTTCATCACTTAAAATAATGTTACTAAGTGAAAGTTGGCTAAATAGAATGTTCATATACATAAAATGTATTATATATGAACATTATATGTATTTATCATATACATAAATTTAAGAGCGTCTCTAGGTATTTTATCTTTAATATTTTATTTTAAAATCCAATCTTATTATGCAAAGTAGATTACTAAAGCAATCTTCTAAATAATGAAATCTCTCACTTTCAAACTACAACTATCTCATTTTAATCTATTTTATATAAAAACACATAGCAATCTAAATTGCTATATGGACACCTATATTTCCTTCTGATGCTGTCTGTATGATATTAATTGCTTAGTTTGGATGAGACAAAAATGTTGAGCCTAAAAACTGGATTAACAAGTATCCAATTTCCAGGCATTATAGAAATAGGCATCTGGATCATTGAATTTCTTCCATTTCAAGTGAATTCACATATATTTACTTAAAGGCTTAGATTAATGGGAGTGGAAAGTATAATAAATATTTCAATAACAATAGACTTAATAATACTTTATTAAAATGTTATAAGTTTATTATAATTATGTACATATTACTTAGATGCAACACTCCTGTATAAGTACATGAGAATTGTCTCAATTGCATAGAATCAATACATGTCAGAAATAAACATCCACTGAAGAAATAAACTTTGTTTTATTGTAATCAATGTACTATGTACCACATTATGTTTATATAATAGTATATATAGCACATACAATTATATACTGTACATGACACAATAATAATAATAAACTACTCTGGTACTAGTTTATATATTTACTATTCTATACTTTTTATCATCATTTTAAAGTGTACTTTTTCTACTTACAAAAAAAATAAGTTTGCTGTAAAACACTATGTTATGTAATGCTAGATCAGCAGCCGCCTCATAAATCTCATGTTTATCAAGTTTCTTGATTGCATCATTTTATCTCGTGCTTGATTCAATCTCATGTTGTTTAGTTTATCATGGTCCCTAAGCATACACAATCCATTGCTAATGTTTTCAGTAAGAGGCTACATCAAGTGATTGACCTGGAAATGAAATTAATAGTGATTAAGGACTAGAAAGTTGGAAAATTAGTGATGATTGCTCACCTGTCAGGCATGTCCTATCCCACCATAGGTGTGATCTTGAAGAACAAGAACAAAGTGATGGAAGTTGTTGAAGAATCTACTTCATTGAAGGCAATGAGACTAATATAGTTCAGAAAGATCCTATATCAAACTTGGAGAAGATGCTAATGACCTGGATTGAAGACCAGACACAGAAACATCCTCACAGCACCATGACAATCACGATCAAATCAAAATTTTGTTTTTGTGATGTTGAAAGGACAGTCTGGACCTGACTACAATGTTAACCTTATTACTAACTCTGGGTGGTTTAAACAATTCAAGAATAAATATTTGTTACATAATGTGAAAGTGAGTGGTGAGTCTGTGAGTGCTGATGCAAATGCAACTAAAGAATTTTTGGAAACGTTAGATAAGCTGATTATGGGTGAAACCCTCCTATTCTGAAAATGGATGCTATACCATCTAGGTTTGTGTAAGTGCACTCTGTGATGTTCACACAACAAAATCACCTAACAATTTATTTCCCAGAATGTATCCCATGTGTTAAGTGCTGAATGACTCCATAATACCAAAGGCACAATCTGTGAAAGAAAGAATTGATAGGTTTGACTTAATGAGCTAGTCAAAATTAAATACTTCTGCTTTGCAAAAGATATTGTCAAGAGAATGAGAAGACAAGTCACAGACTGGGAGAAAAATTTATTAAGAACAGTTAAAATTCAACAATATGAAAACAGATAAAACAATTTAAAAATAGACAAAAAATTTATCTGAACAGACACCTTACAAAAGAACATGTAAAAATGCAAATAAGCCCTAGCTGGTGTGGCTCAGTGGTGAGAGCATCAGTCCATGCACTGAAGGGTCTCAGGTTCCATTCCTGGTCAAGGGCATGGGCCTAGGTTGTAGGTTTGATCCCTGCCCTGGTTGGGGCACATGCAGGAGACAACCAATTGATGTGTCTCTCTCACATTGATATTTCTCTCTTTCTCTCCCAATCTCTTTCTCTCTCCCCCTCCCTTCCTCCTTTCCACTCTCTCTAAAAATCAATGGAAAAAAATATCCTTGGATGAGGATTAACAGCAACAACAAAAAGATGGCAAATAAGCACATGAAAAGCTACTGAACATCATATGTCATTAGGGAATTGCAAATTAAAATAACAATGATTTAGTCACATTTGTTTATTTTTTAATTTGTTTCCCTTGCCGGAGAAGATATATCAGAAAAAAATATTGCTACAAGAAATGTTCGCTATTTCACTGCTTGTTTTTTCTTCTAGGATTTTTATGATTTTGAGGCTAACATTTAAGTCTTTAATCCATTTTGAGTTTATTCTTGTGTATGGTGTAAGAAGGTGGTCTGGTTTCTTTCTTTTTTTTTTTTTTTCACATATCTGTCCAATTTTCCCACCACCTTTTATTGAATAAACTATCTTTACTTCATTGTATGTTTTTGCCTCCTTTGTCAAATATTAATTGACTATGAAGGCATGGGTTTATTTCAAAGTGGACACAGATTCATAGGTACAGAGAAAGAACAGACTCATGAGGGGAGGGGGTTGGGGTTAGGTGAGAAAGGTGATAGGATTAAGTAAAGAAAAAAAAAAAGACTCAGGGACACAGACAACAGCATGGTGATTGCCAGAGGAAAAGGGGGGGTGGGGGAGGTAGAAGAGGGGAAAGGAGGAATAAATGGTGATGAAAGGAAACTTGACTTGGGGTGGTGAACACACAATACAGTGTACAGATGATGTCTTGTAGAATTGTATACCTGAAACCTATACCATTTTATTAACCAATGTCACCCCAATAAATTCAATTAAAAAAATTTTTTTTAAACAATGAGATACCACTACACACCTCTTAGAATGGCCCAAATCCAAAGGAGTGATGACATCAAATGCTGTTAAGGATGCAAAGCAACAGAGACTCTCATTCATGGCTGGTGTGAACACCAAATGGTACAGCCCCTTTGGAAGACAGTTAGGCAGTTTCTTACAAAACTAAATATTCACCTACCATACAATCCAATCCAGTAACTGTGCTCCTTGGAAGGTACTCATATGAGTTGAAAACTTACTTCACACATAATCCTGCACTGCACATTGGTATTTATAGAAGCTTAAATCATTATCATCAAAACGTGAAATTAACCAAGATGTCCCTTAGTGGGTGAATGAATAAACTGTGGCATATACAGACAATGGACTATTATTCAGCTCTAAAATATGAGCTAACAAACCATGAAAAGACATGGAGGAAATGTAAATGCATATTACTAAATGTCTTAAAAGGTTATATACTATATGGTTTCAACTACATGACATTCTGGAAAAGACACAACTACAGAGAAAGTAAAGGGACCAATAATTTCCAGGAGGGTGGAGAAAAGAAGAGGCAGTTCACAGAAGACTTTTAGGGCAGTGAAACTACTCTGTAGGGTATCATAGTGCTGGATACATGTCATTATACATTTGTCAAAATCCATAGAATGTACAACACCAAGGGTGAACTCTAATGCAAATTATGGACTCTGGGTGATGATACTCTGTCAATGTAGATTCATTAATTATAACAAATGTACCACTGTGTTCAGGATATTTATAGTGGGGGAGATTATGCATGTGGGAGAAAAGCAGGTATATGGGAAATCTCTGTACCTTATGCTCATTTCTTTTATTGTGTGAACCTAAAACTGCTCTTAAAATGGCTCTAAAAATTAAAATAGAATTTTTAAAAACATAAATATGATAAAAGTTATACTTATCTAATAAGGTGCTGCATTTTACCTGCATATTTATGTTTATGAAAACTACTTGATAGGATTATCTGCTTTATATTTTACTTACTTGAGTTGGTGTTGTGAAAAGAAGCCTTACTTGAGTTGGTGTTGTTTTCTTAAATAAGCTACACTTATGGCTGAAATATTGTACCAAGGAACATTATAATCAAATCACAATGACAAAGAAAAAGTAATAGTATTAGCCTGTAATATAAATAAAATAAGAAACAAACAAACATGTACAGAGACACAAATAAAACAAGGACAGGAGACACTTTCTTGGACACAATGCAAGCCCAAAGACAGTGGAGCAGTGTGTTTAAATTACTAAAAGCAAATAAAATGTCACTTAAAATTTTATACTCAAAAAAAGAACATTAAAAAACAAAGTTTAGATACATAACTTTTCACACACACAAAAATTTCAAAAAATTTTCACCAGCAGACACATACTAAAAAGCTCAAAGAAGTTATTCAGACATAAGTAAAATGATTCTATCTTTATCTACAAATATGAATAAAATCATGTAAATGGTAAATTTATAAATTAATTTCTTATGATTTAATCCTCTTTAAAAGATAGTTGAGTAAGCAAAAGTTATATATATATATATATATATATATATATATATATATATATATATGGTGTGTGAATTATACATAGAAGTAAAACTTGATAACAATAGAACAGAGAAAGGGAGAGGGGAAATGCAAGTATACTCTTATAAGGTCCTTATCTTTATATGAAGTGGTATAATATTACTTGAATGTTGACTGGGACAGACTTACTGGGATAATTAGGCAACAATATCAACCCTTCTGAACTAATTAGCATTTATAAACTACTTCTCTAAATAACAGCAGTATGTACATTCTTTTCTACTGCATACAGAACATTCACAAAGGTAAAACATATTCAGGGCCATACGAAAAAGTCTCAAAAGATATAAAATAATTCAAAACCTAAGAATATGTTAAATAATAGTGAAGGAATTATATTAGAAATCAATAATAAATGGTTACTTGGAAAATACTCAAATCTATGTGAAATAAATTAAATATTTCTAAATGACTTATTCAAAGAATAAATAAAAAGGCAAATTAGAATGCAATTTCTATTTAATGAAAACAAAAATACAATCTATGTAAAGGATAAAGGAGTGATAAGAGGAAAAATTATGGCACTAAATGCCTGTAATAGAGCAGAATCAATGACTATAGCTTATATCTTTAAAAATCTAGAAAATATCTTAAAAATCTAGAACAAAAATAACAAATTCAACCCAAAGTAAGCAGAAGAAAGGATACAAGGTAAAACCAAATGTAATGAAATAGAAAGCATAAGAAAAGTAGAAAGCCAATTAAAGCAAAAGCTTCAGATCAATAAAATTGATATGCCTCTAGTCAGAGTTATCAGAATGAAAAGAGAAACACAAATGAGAAATACCAGTAATGAAATATATGACGGCAATATATTCTATAGATAGTTTTAAAATATATGCCATTTAATGAATAATTCTATGACAATAAATTCAACAACTGAGGAGAAATGGACAAATTCCTTTGGAAAGAAACAAATTAAGAAAGCCAATATAAAAGGAAATTAATAACCTAAATAGTCTTATATTAAATAGGCTATTAAATTTGAAAACTATCCCACAAAGAAAATTCTTTTTTTTTTTTTTTAAGAATTTTTTTTTTCTTTATTGATTTTTAGAGAGAGAGGAAGGGAAAGGGAGAGAGAGACAGAAACATCGATGAGAGAGAACACTGATTGGCCACCTCCTGCATGCCCCCCACTGGGGATCGGGCCCACAACCTGGGCATGTGCCCTGACTGGGAATTGAACCAGCAACCTCTTGGTGCATGGGTCGATGCTCAACCACTGAGCCACACCAGCCAGGCCCACAAAGAAAATTCTTGGTCCAGATGACATCACTGATAAATTCTACCAAATATTTAGGAAAGAAATAATGCCAATTTAAAACAAAGATTATACAAGTAAGTAAAGAAAGAAGACAAATAAATGCTACAAGAAAATAAATCAGAACAAGAACACATAATGGAATAATTTTATTTTAAACAAACTCTTTTACAAAATGGAAGAGGAGGGAATATTTCCCAACTCATTCTATGAGGCTGGCTTTACTTTGATACTAAAATCAGACATAGACATTACAAGTGAAAAAAATAAACTGTAGACCAGAATTCTCATGAACACAGATATGAAAATTCTTAACAAAATTTTAGTAAATCAATCCAAAATTATGCCTTTAAGAAAAGGCTAATATATCATGAGTTTATCCCTGGATTGTAACATTGGCTTATCATTTCAAAAATCAGTGTAATTCACTGTATTAACAGACTGAAAAAGAAAAAACTATGTTAACATCTCAATAGATGCAGAAAAAGCTTTGGAAATGATCCACCATCTAGTCATAATAAAAGTTCTCAGCAAACAAGAAATAGAGGGGTCTTTGTCAATATGATTTTTTTAAATCCACAAAAATACCTGCAGTGAGCACTACACCTATGGGTGAAAGACTGAATGCTTTTCTCCTGAGATTAAAAAAAAAAAAAAAAAAAAAACAAGACAAAATATCTGCTCTTACCATATCTACTTAATGTTGTTATAGAGGTTTTAGCTAGTGCACTAAGGCCAGAAAATCAATAAAAAGACATACAGATTTGTTACCCCATATTATTGGAAATGTATAGGGGTTGGGGTACCAGAAAGAATGGTAATTCAGTTGCCAAATTAAATCTACCTGTCAAACTGGACCTATGTTGGGAGGAAATGTTTAGGGAAATAAATGATAAAAGTTAATGAAAGAAGGTGAATTAAAATTTGAAGAAAGGAGCTAACAAATTAATTATTCAAGAGAAAAAAGTAAACATAACTTTGGTGCCTTGTGAGATACATTTAGGAAGATAATAACTTCATTTCTTATCTTGAATTATATTCCTATAAAGGCAAATTACTTTCTTGGCTAAAGCCTCTGCCATTATTGCAACAAAATGTGATGGCCTGGGGGCAGCAGACCTGTGAAACATTGTTATTAGTGACTTACTTCACATCTATTTGATAAAACCACAGAAACTCTTATACTGGCTAAATGAAACGACACTAATGTGCTTACCTATTGGTTCTCATTTTACAGATTTCATGTACTACCAGAAACCCTTTGGAACATCTATAGGAACGACTCCCTTAGATCAACCCTTAAGAACCCTATTCAACAACTGAGCTAAAGATCATTGTGTAACTATAAGTTTTGATGACAAACTCTTAAAAAAAATACCAAGTTATAATGGTAGAAAGTTGTCTGCCACTTGCTTAGCATGTCATAAATGTTACGTGCAAACACACTTTCTTACATTACTTTTTTAAGAAGAATATATACCATGAATATTACTTAAGTGGACAGATCCATAAGGAACACAGGTGAGCTCACAAACTGAAGACTAACCACAGCAACTGTAATCCAGGTGGTCTATGAGAGACCCTCAGGCATACATAGATAAAGGTATATTTAGAGGTAACCACTACCACATGAGTTTGTCTTAGGAAACACAAAAATTTTGTGTGTAAATATCATTTCATAATCTACCTTTGAAAGGACCCTGAGGTCAGACTTAGACAAAGACTTCAAAGAAACTACTATAAATATGTTTAAAGAACCAGAGAACACTATAGTTAAATAAGTGAAGGAAGATATAATGATAATGTCTCATTCAAATAGAGAATATTATTTTTTCAAAAAATTTTTAAAGGAACCAGATGGAAAATCTGGAATTGAAAAGTACTATAGTTAGAATAATATTCACTAGAGAGGGTTCAAAAATAGATTTGAACTGGCAGAAGAGTAACTTAAACTAAAGATAAAGTAACAGAGGTTATGCAATCTGAAAAACAAAGAGTGAAACAGAAATGAACGGACTCAGAGAAATGTGGGACATCAGTAAACATACCAGAGTATGCGTAATCGGAATACCAGAAATAGAAGACAGAGCAAGGATCATAAAATTATTTAAAGAAATGATTGCTAGAAACTTCCCAAATTTGATGTAAAACATTAATCTACACATCAAATAGCTCACCACATTCTAAATAAACACAGAGACCTATACCCAGACAAAGTAAAAATATTCAAGCAAAGATAAAATCTTGAAAGCACCAAAGAAAAAAAAAACTGTCAGCCAAGAATCTTACATCCAGTAAGACTTAACTTTAAAAATGAAGACAAAAAAACATACGCATAAAAACAAAAACTGAGAAAATCTGTTAACAGACTCACCTTACAAGAAATACTAAAAAGCAAGTTCTTCAAGCAGAAAGCAAGTGACCCTGTTCAAATCCACATTAAAAAAAAAAAAAAAAAAAATGTGGCCCGGCTGGTGTGGCTCAGTGGTTGAGCATCAACCACGCACCAAGGAGTCGCTGGTTCGATTCCCAATCAGGGAACATGCCAAGGTTATGGGCCAAATCCCCAGTGGGGGACATGCAGGAGGCGGCCAATCTATGTTCTCTCTCATCAGTGTGTCTATCTCTCTCTCCCTCTCCTTTCCTCTGTCTCTAAAATCAATAAAGAAAAGAAAAAAAAATTTTTTTAATGTGGGTAAATGTAATTATAAAAGACAATATATGCATATTTCTTTCCTTTTTTTTCTCTTTAATTATTTTAAAAAGAAATTGTACAAAACAATATGTATATAATTGTATTGTTGGGCTTATTATACATAGAAATATAATAATATTTGACAATAAAGCACAAAACTGGTAGATGGGAGCAGAGACATATAGGAGCAGGGAAAAGACACCAGATAAACCCATGAGAGTAAATGAAGAGAACCCAAAAGAACAAATGAAAATGTTAAATGGGAACTTTAATATAACAAACTATAAATAAATACTTGCTCTTTTTTCCTCCCAGCTTCTTATGTAAGTAAAAATTATAACAATGTATTATTGGGTTTGCAACATACATAAAAGTAACATGTGACCCTGGCCCAGTGGCTCAGCTGGTTGGGGCGGGTTCAACTGCTGGTCAGGGTGTAAACTTAGGTTGTAGGTTCAATACCTGGTTGGGGCATGGCCCTAGGAGGCAATTGATAGATGTTTCTCTCTCACATAAATGTTTCTCTCTTTCTCCCTTCCTATCTCTAAAAAAAAACAAAACAAAAAACAAAAAAAACATATCCTCAGGTGAGGATTTAAAAAAAAGTAATATGTGTAACACAAAAGAAAAAAGAGAATAAAGCTATATGGGAGTAATGTTTTAATATCTCACTGGTATGAAGTTTGTAAAAATATGAAGTACATTCTGATAAACTAAGATGTATATGGTAAGCCCCAGAGCTACCACAAAGAAAATATCACACATATGGGAAAAAATTATAAAAATATTAAAATGTTAACTTGAAAATATTTACATAATACAAAAGAAAGTAATAAATGAGGAACAAAAGAACAAAAAAGATTTGAGACACAAAAAAGTCACATTAAATCCTACTGATATATCAATAATCATATAAAATGTGAATGGATTAAACTATCTAACTAAAAAACAAAGGTTATAAAACAAAGTTTATTAAAGATAATGAAAGATTTTATAATGATAAAAGGGTCAATCCATCAAGACTATTTAACAATTTCAGACACATATGCTGTTAATAACCAAGTACCAAAATACATGAGGCAAATAATAGACAGAACTTAATGGAGAAACAGACAATTCAACAATAATGGTTGGGAGACTTTAATACCTCACTTTTGATAATGGCTAGTGCACTACACAAAAAAGCAACAAGGAACTAGAAGACATAACACTATAAACCAATTAGACATAACAGACATCTACAGAACAATTTACTCAACAACTGCAAAATAAATATTCTTCTCACATACACATGAAACATTCTCTAGGCTAGACCCTAAAACAACCTTTAATAAATTTAAATTTCTTGAAATCACATACAAAGTATGTTTCTAACCACAATGAAATAAAATTCACAGCAATAGCAGTTTGGGAAATTCACAAATATGTGGAAATTAAACATACTTCTTAGTAACCAATGTGTCAAAGAAAAAAATTACAAGAGAAATTAGGAAGTATTTTGAAATGAAAATAAGAAGTTGCCTACCAAACTTGTAGAAATGCAACTAAATCAGTGCTTAGAGAGAAATATATAGCTCTAAATACTTAGATTTAAAAAGAAGAAAAATCTCAATTTGATATCCTGACCGTTTACCTTGAAGCAATAAAAAGAGAAGAAAAACCTGATATTAATCAATCAAACAGATGGAAGAAAATAACAAAGATTAGAGCAGCAATTAATGAAATAAAGAATGGAAAACAAATAGCAAAAATTAACAATATCAAAAGTTTGTTTTTTAAAGCCCAGTCAGTGTGGCTCAGTTGGTTGAGCTTCATCCCATGCACCAAGAGGTCGCCAGTTCTATTCCCGGTCAGGGCACATGCCTAGGTTGCTGGCTTGATCCCAAGTAAGGGGTGTGTAGAAGATAGCCAATTCATGTTTCTGTTTCTCTCTCTCTCCCTCACCCTTCCTCTCTCTCTTTCTCTCTCTCAAAAAAAAAAAATCAATAAAATTTAAAAACAAAACAAAAGTTTGTCATTTGAAGAGATCCATAAATTGATAAAGTTTTAGCTACACTGACCAAGAGAAAAATAGAAAGAAGACTCAAATTACTAAAATCAGGTATGAAACCGGAGCATCACTTTTATGCTTTCCAGAATACTATCAAGGCGATGTACAGAATGGAATTTATAAATCGCATATCTGAAAAGGTACTTCTATCTAAACTATATAAAGAACTCTTACAACTTAATAATAAAAAGAAAAATAACTCAATTTGGAAATGTAAAGAATCTGAATAGATCCAAAAAAGATATAAATGGCCAATCATCACATGAGAAAATACTCAACATTTCCATCAGAAAAACGCAAATCAAAACCATTTCATGAACCCACTAGGACAGCTATAATAAAAAAGACGGACAGAATAGTGTTGGCAAGAATGTGGAGGAATTCAAACCCTTCTACTTTGCTGGCAAAAATAAAAAATGGTGTAGCCATTGTAGAAAACAATCTGGCTGTTCCTCAAAAGATTACATAAAGGAGTACCACACTGCCCAGCAAGTCTACTCCTGAGAATATATCCAAGATAATTTAAAATTTATATTCCACAAACCTATATGCAAATGATTGTAACTTTATTCAGAATAATCAAAAAGTAGAAACAACTCAAATATAAATAAAATGTGATGTATCCACACAATGGAATATAATTTGAAATTAAAAATAAATCAAATACTGATACATGCCACAATATGAAGGAACTTTAAAAATACTATGCGAAGAAGACAATCACAAAGAACACATATTGTATGATTCCATATATATGAAATGTAATGCATGAAATTTATACAAAACATCTAGAATGAGCAAATCTATGGAAACAGAAAGTACTTTGGTGGTTACCTTACTGGGGGCTTTGAGGGAAAATGGAAAGAAATGGGAAAAATGCTAAGGGGTATGGGTTTTGTTTGGGGGTAATAAAATATTTTTAAATTGATTGTGGTGATGCTTACACAACTATGAATATATTACAAACTATTTTTGTATGCTTTAAGTGGGTTAGTGGTAAGGTATGTGAATTATGTAACAATACAGATGTTAAAAGAAAAGAAGAAAGAAAGAGGAAGAAGAGGGTCATTCACTTATCATATTTACTGCTTACTCCATTTATAGAAAATTTCTGAACCTATTAAGTTATGGAAGTTTCTAAATAGAGGTTGTAATTCACATCATTCTCCTTGTCAGCTTGGTTTCATGAATAAATAAAAATAAGTCACACCCAATTGTTGACCAGCTGGGGACAGGAACTACAGCAAATTTTTCTCAGAAAATCTCACTGAGAAAATGATTGGCTCTTTTAAAATACTCCCCACAAATGGAAACCATTTCAGCCCAATCCTATAAAATGATAAAAGATCTATGGCTATGCCTATAAATACTTGTACCCTGAACTCACTAATGCACATGGCTTTTGGTTTTCTCACTGTACACAGCAAAAACCGGTACCTGGGAAGAGATCATTTCTGTCGAGAAGGGGCAAAAAATACAACAGTCATAATTTCTGATATGTTGATAAAAACCAAAAAATTAAATACTTTTCTTAATAAGAAAAGGTTGCTTTCATTATATAATAATGCAGTTTCTATGAGTTTTCCCATTGTTAATATTACTTGTAAAAAAATTAACTAGTCCTTAACTTATGTTACAGTCTCTGAACTATAGTCTCTTAAGAGGAAACATCTTTAAAATAGTTTTACCTATCCATTGGTTTAAATTAGGATTCACAAAAATGTGAAATAAATCTATTTATGCACATTTGGACATAAAATTGGAATGATATTAGTGATATTAGTTGTTATTAGAAGAAAACTTAGGATACCAGAAATGTCAATGGCAATTTAATCCATGTAGAAATGTGACTTCAGAGAACATGCATTAGTATGTTCTTAGAAAATTCCACTGAATTCCCATGTAAAATGCAGCTCTTTCTCTCTTAGTGGGATATCCCTCAAAGAACTTGCTCAGAAGCCACCAAGGCAATACCTAATATAAAAGCATGTTATTTGTGTTGTCAGATTGACAAAGTAAGCAAATACTTCAATCCTTTCTAGCTAAATAGTATTTTCTTATTCAGAAAGGTCCATTTAATTGCCACAGTACATCTGATTTTCATTCTGAACGTTTAGTGGAGCCAAAAATCAAAAGAAATTTTCCAGTTTGAAACGGTTGGCCTAAATAATCTGCTAGGCATCTCTCAAAGATAAATAAGATTATAATTTCCTGTGAGTTGGTAGCCTCCTAAGAATCTAAGAATCTCATTTGAATTTTATATTTGTGTTTAATGGAATCACCACGTGATCAATTATTTTCCCCTCTTGCAACATGTGACCGGAAGGCAGTTTGTGTAGGCAAACAACTAGGCTTAGTTTTCAGTGGAAGAAGGTGCTTTTTTTTTTTCAAATATTATGAAGTAAACAAGAAAGACTAAACATTATCTTCAAATCCAGTATAAAGTAGGTATTGAATGAATCTCTAAAATAATTTGATGTGGCATCAGCACACGGCAAATGGAAGACAGTACGATCAGCCTGTCTTTATCCCTAACATCCTTATTACTAAACTATAATAATAAATCTTTGACAATAGGAGGTGACAATTTGGTATTTTGTGTCTCATTAGCGCCACCTACCGATTCCTGGTTACATTTCATAAATCTCAGAAGTAAACTTGGCTATACACCCAAAAAGAAGTAACAAAAGGGTGACAATAGAATGATTGTATCTCCAGTATTTTCTTATCATCCAAGCTATTTGAGTGTATGTTCACTAACCAGAGCAATGTCAGGAAAGAATTAGCTTTCAATTTAATTTATATAAGTATGATACTTAATTTGACTAAAAGATGTTTTAGCTTGATAAAAGCAATTAAGCTATACCCGCCTTACCTATATCACAGATTTATAATAGTAATTATATAAAATAATGCATGTGAAAAATATGTGGAAACCATAAAAAATTAAAAATGTAAAACATTCTATACAATTTAACCTATAGTTAAATGGCATTTTCAGTTTATTTAATTTTTTTCACACATTTTATAAATGCTACAACTGAATTTTTTATCCAAGCTCGGCTGCTACTTTAGGTTCAATTGATCTAAGCATTTGGAAAGTCTGAAATAATTAATTTCACTGGTTTGGATTGGAACCACTTTGTTAGTACTTTTTTATTTCTAACAAAAATAAAGGAGTCATTTTTATAGCTTGAAGTCATCTATTTTTCAGTTCTAAAGATGCATTGGTTCATACACACCGAATATGACCTATGAAAAGTTGGTAATTCAAACTTCTGATTTTGCTGAAACTATTGAAGAGTTATGAAGTACATGAAGAACTTAATGTAGTTAAGTATCAAGCTCTTATAAAACAGAATGATTATAAGAAAAGTTGGTCTCACAAACTTTAGATCTTTCACTACCTCTATGTAGACCTTGTCTGAAGTAATAAAATAATAATAAAAAATAAAACAACATAGCATAATAATTAACAATAAAGTAAAAATAAAATAATTTCATGTATCTGATAAATACATTCATCACACTCATTTTTTCTACCATATAACTAATGCAGATGGAACACCGAGATTGAGGGATCAAACAATGTTCACATTGCATATTTCCTTATCTATAGTCTCCAACTGTATAACAAGCAGCTTACCAATTTGGAAACATCTAAATATCTGTAAACATTTAAATATTTGTCATTTTTGCCTGGATTGTCAATTTTGCCCAAATGTTTCCTTTTCACATAAAGACTTTGATATACAGTAAATACAAGCCTAGCCAAAATATCAAAGTCAATCACACTCTGCACATGCAAACATATTAATGTTTAACAGAAATTTTCCTTTTCCCAGTTCCCTCCTATGTTCACATTTTCCTGTCTGTCCCTCCTAATCCCCCTAAGTTTTCTCAGCAGAGGCCAATTATAAAACAGGAAAAGCTCCACTCAAAGCCAACGTATGCAGTTACAAAGTGCTCTGGAGAGGTTAAAAGACTGATATGAATTTGGTCCACTGACTATAACCTGCAGCAATATTGCCAGAGAAAACAAGAATTTGAATGAGTCTAGGTTGAAAAAATAAATTACCTTATCGCCTTGAAGGCAATCACCATGGGTCAAGGCTAAGGCCTTTGATTTTGGTGTTGCATGGAGAATCATCTCTATTGCCTCCCCCCACCACCCCCTAGATAACGAGGGGGTTTTAACATTTTTGTGGTCAGTGATCTAATATTTTTTACAAATAGTTTTTAAGAAAGTGAAAAGTATTCTCATTAGTTAAATGGGGATGATTGATCATGCTAACAAATGTCTTTCTCAAAATCCATCATAATTTTAAGTCAAGGTCAGGGTATTAATAAGGCTATTTATTACTTTCTTCATATTTATTTTCTCTCTCTAGGTTCATATGTTGGTATGTGTCTAGCTAATGTCAACAGCAGATTAAAATGCATCATGGTTCAAGAAATGTTGTTGCATTATATTTCTTTAAGAGGTACTGGCCTGATAATGATCATCAGTAAAAATTTCAGTCAAAAAATGCATTTGTGTCTACAAATATATTGAATTTTCATATCAGAAACTTCAATTCAATGAGAAAAACAGACTAGCCCTGAAACTAAAGGTAGTAGCATACAGTACAATAATCGTAAAGGTCAGTATTATTTACTGATTAAGATTTCTATGTAAATATCCAGTTACACAGTTTACGTTCATTATCTTATGTCATAGTCTTATCAACACTATGAACTCCACATTATTTATTATCCTTATTTTACAAGGGATAAAACTAAATCTAAAGAGGTCAAGAAATATATCCAAGGTCATCAAGCCAGACAGTGAAAAAAAAAAGAGAACTAAAGTCTAGTGAGTCTCCATTCGCTAAGTCATGCATCCTGGCAAAGCGTTGTATGTGCAAGGATCAAAAGTCCATTTTTCCACATATAAGTGAAATCATACGGTGCTTGTCTTTCTATGACTGGCTCATTTCACTTAGCATAATACTCTCTAGGTCAATCCATGCTGTCCCAAAAGGTAATATTTCCTTCTTTTTTTTTACAGCCAAGTAGTATTTCATTGCATAAATATACCACAGCTTTTTAATCCACTCATCTACCAAAAAAAGAATTCCTTTTCTCTAATTCACTTAGAGTCGATCTGTTCACTAAGCTGTGTGCCTGTAGAACTGTCTGCTCAAATAGAATGAGTTTTTCCAATTTATACAATGATCTCAAGTGGCCTAGTATTGAGCCCTGCGTGTTTTCTAAAAATTCAGACAGAAAAGTTTGCTATTAGCTCAGTTGGTCAGACATAAGAAATTTAAATTTAGTCTGAACAACAAATAGGATTTTAATGGGGAAGTTGAAGAGCATAGTGTGGGTGGGGGGAGTCAAGTAGGGCCTTTTAGATAATGCAACGAATCCATATGTAGAAAAAAAATAAGGTACGTTTGAGGTAAAGGAGATAGTCTGAAGTGGCTGAAGCATAGATTTTTCTAGAAGGATCCTAGATCAGATGGGAAAAAAGCCAACTTGTGGAATACTCAAAATGCTAAATTAAGGTGTGTAGTCTATAGTTACTAAGATTTGAAGAGCAATAGAGGATTTTCAAGGGAAACAATAAAGCCATATATAAGATGATTATTCTAGCATTGGGTGTAGAAGTTTTTGAGCAGGTAATATGGCAATAAGAAGACAATTGGGAGATTATTATACCAGACCTGAACTACACTAGTGTAGAGGTAGTGGAAGTGGAAGGAGAGGGATAATCTATACCAGAAATGCAGTTTTGTCTGTCTTCCTGTGAACCTTAGTTTTTTTGTTTTTGTTTTTTTAAGTTCTTAGCTCTAATATATGTCCATGTGGGCTTCAAGTTAAAACACTAAGATCTTTTGGAATTTGACATAGGGATAATAGTCGTGAAAAGTTATTTAAAGACCTTGAATTATGATTTAATAGAATTATTAAATCAAAGAAAGAACTTTAATATCCATTGTTTTCTGCATGCCATTTATTTATTTGTTTGTTTATTTATTTATTTATTTATTTTCTAATTCTCATCCAAGGATAAGTTTTTACTGATTTTAGAGATAGGAAGGGAGAGAGAGAGGGGAACATTGATCAGTTGCCTCCCGTACACACTCCAGCCAGGGATCAAACGTACCACAAACCTGCAATAAATGTGCAGGTATGTGCCCTGGCCAGGAATTGAACCCACCACTTTTCAGTGTATGGAACAACACTCTAACCAAGCCACACCAGCCAGGGCTGCTTCCTCTTAATCCCACAGAAAGATACACCTACTCAAACCCACACAGCCGCACCTACACAAAAGCACATCATCAGGGCACAATTACTATAGGAAGCTGTACATAGAATATTTGGCTCTAAGGCAGCGGTTCTTAACCTGTGGGTTGCAACCCCTTTGGGGGTCGAACGACCCTTTCACAGGGGTCGCCTAAGACATAATAGTAGCAAAATTACAGTTATGAAGTAGCAACGAAAATAATTTTATGGTTGGGGGTCACCACAACATGAGGAACTGTATTAAAGGGTCGCGGCATTAGGAAGGTTGAGAACCACTGCTGAGTCTAAGGGGACGTTTATTTTAGAGTCATTACAATCTTGTGTGGACACAGATAACGGTCTGCAAAAAGATCCATTTTTAAAGCCATTCATGAAGGACTCACCCTTAAACCATACTTCCACTAACAGTCTTGAAACCCTAGTGGGTTTTGTGTAGGCATTGAAAGCTGAATGCTTTTGAGTTCTGACCTATCAGGAACCAGTGGAAGGTCTCTATATCATATCCGTGATACCAGTTGATTCCAAATCGATCTGTCTACCAATTCAAGGGGATTCATTTCAGAAGGGTTTTGCTTTTTCACAAGATCTGTGTCATCTGACAGTTGATAAGCAATTTTCAGCCATGTATTATTACTGTAAATTTTATCCACTGTTTTCCAAATAACCACATAATTACTACCTTTGTTGTTAGCAAAATTGCTTTTAACAAATTATTAATTTTAACAACATGATTAATCATATTAGAAACCTGCCATCTCACTCAAATTCAGTTAGGAAGTCCTATATACATTGTATAGATAAAAAGTATTATTAAAAAATTTCAGCACATAAATTCATCTTAAATTGTTTGTATCTCAATAGCATAAATGCTGGGATTAGTTTCTATTCACTGTAGTGTACAAGAATGCTTGTGATAATAAGGTCACTAAAGGTCACTAGACATTCACAGGACCATTCACTACACCTTGAAAACTGTATACCTCTAACATATAAAGCTGGGAAAATAATTTCTTCTGAAACTATCAGAGAATATGTGACAGTTTTAGTTCATATGACTCATAAAACTCAAATAATTATAGTCAGGATATTAATATAATCATCTCACATATGGTTTCATATTTTACCAGCTCTAGTAAATTTGCATTCCAAGATCTATATTAACATTTCAAAGATAAATTAGCACATCTTAATACTTAAGTAGAAATTCATAGAAAAATGGACATTAAATTTTCCTTGTAACAAGGAGCAAAGGTGGTTTTATATTAGGTGTTCATAACAGGGGAATACATTAATCAGCTTTCAAAAGCTAAATTTGTCTCAAGCTCATTACCATTCAAAGCAATGAATTTTCCCTGGTAACATGTCACAGAGGGAATAAGAAATGGAAGTTCTAATGATAGCCCAACAATTTAGCACAGAGTTTTAATTCAGTAATCTGGAGTTTATGCATATAAGACTAATTATATACACTAAAGTTTGATTCTACAAGCATTTCATAAATTAAAGGAATGCTATGCATATTATAATATAAAACATGATTCAATATACACTGAAATTAAGAAGCAGTTAGAGTATACTACTTTGCCAAACATAAATAATCATTAATTTTCCCTATGCTAAGGCATGCAACAAAAGTATGTATACTTTTTCATTACGTCCAACATTAAAAATGATAACAAATTGATGACTTATAAAACTTACATTTACAAAAATTGAGGTGATGTTAGGAATAAGCACTGACAAAGGAATAGTGTTAAGTCTGAGCTTCTGAGTTTGACTCTATAGCAAATAATTTCACAGAAACCATTGGCTGTTAGATGTTCACCTCCCTACAGATACTTGGTTCACAGAAAACAAAAAATAAAACTGGGCAAGCACAAATTAAAAATTCAGTACTTTTGCCCAGCCAGTGTGGCTCAGTGGTTGGGCATCAACCCGTGCACCAAGAGGTCACCAGTTCAATTCCTGGTCAGGGCACATACCCAGGTTGTGGGCCAAATCCCCAGTGGGGGGCATGCAGGAGGTGGCCAATCGATGTTCTCTCTCATCAATGTTTCTGTCTCTCTCTCCCTCTCTCTTCCTCTCTCTCTAAAATCAATAAAGAAAAAAAAATTTTTAAGTCAGTATTTTTCAGAAAGATGAGTATGATCTTCCCACCAATAAATCTACAGGATCCAGTCACAATGCACAATGCTCACTAACGCCTTGAAATAACCTGAAAACTTGAGCATATTGAAAGGTGTATGATAATGTACTCATATTTGTAGTCATCACTAAGTTGTTAGTAAAAAAAAAAAAAAAAAAAAAAAAATTAATCATATTCGTGTAGCCAAACTTAATACTTAAGGTTCTCATTTGCTAATGGCAATTTGTGATAACTTCAAATAAGAGCCCTCCAAAGTCAGGTTTATGTGATGTAGATTATCTCATATTTGAAGAATCTGTTAATTGAAGAATTATCCTAACAGCCCTTCAGGTGTATCTAGGAATCACTATTAGGAGAAATGTCCATATCTAAAGATATTTTGAAAGATGTGAACTATTTAAAAAAGTGTCAGGAGACCTAGAAGCATTAGGGAAGTTGATGTGAATGTAAGAGCCAAGAAATGTTCCATCTCTGTCACACCTGAAGGAGGAAGACCTCTGCTGCCTTGAGCTATCTTTTGTTTTTCTACTGCAGAAGGGACGATGGTATTTGGTCTAACTATTGCCTTTCTTTCTCTACTTTCTCCATAACCTTTTTTCCTTTTGAAACTCATGTGCAGTAGGCTTAATGTATTCAGGAACATGTGTATTATAAAGATTTTTAGTTTAAAAAGATAAAGCATTTCCAGGTGTATTTGGTTGGCCAAAGGTTGTGGTTAAGAACCACAGGGAAGGGAGACATAGGAAACTAAGTTAGCAGTTGTACAACTTTTAGTCTCAGTACTCTCAATTCAGAGACCTATTTCAGTTCTCAGAGAGAACCAGAGCAATGGATTATCTGCATTCAAAAGACAACATTCTCCATACGTACCCCCATGTTCATAGCAGCGCTATTTATAATAGCTAAGATCTGGAAACAGCTCAAGTATCCATCAGTAGACGAATGGATAAAAAAGCTGTGGCACATACACAATGGAGTACTATGCAGCTGTAAGAAAGAAAGATCTCTTATCCTTTGAGACGACATGGGAGGACCTGGAAACTATTATCCTGATCGAAACAAGCCAAGCAAAGAAAGACAAATATCATATTATCTCACTTATTTCTGGAATATAATGAACATAACAGTTGGAGGAACAGGGTAGTCCCAGAGACATGGAAGTAGGGTACAGACTGACAATTGCCAGAAGAGGGGCTGGGGGAGGGGAGCGATGAACCACAGAACTTGTACGCATGTACTCATAACCAATGGACTTGGACAACAAAACTGGGGACGGGGCAGGGAGGGAGGGGGAGGAGGGTGTCAATGGGGGGAAAAGGAGAAACATCTGTAACAAAAATAAATTAATAAAAAAAAAGACAACATTCTCTCACTTTTAAATGTCTCACCTTCAAACTCCCCAAGTGTCTTACATTGGGTTCCATAGGAACAGATTCTGAGATGATGAGGTGTGTGTAGGAAGCTTACTGAAGAGTGCTCTAAGGAGTTGACTTTGTAAGAAAATGAGGAAGGCAAGACAGAGCAAATGAAGAAACACCTGCAATGTGGTTCCAACTGAAGTCTTCATCAGTTCCAAAGGTCGCCCTAAGGCTGGAATGGCCCTTTAGAGTTGTTCTGAAATGGGATGGAAGCAGGGCTTTTGGAGCTGCATCAGCCAGTTTCTGGCTGTGTGTCACCCTCTGGGAATGGACATAAGCTTGGGTGAGATATTTCCCTGCAGTGGAGAGCTATGTTCAGTGAAGAGTGTAGTTGTGCACCTCCCGTAGCCAATATTTCCAGCAGCAGAGGGATGGTGCATAGGCAAAGCACCATAGCATTTACCACCTCAAGAAAGGAGATGTGACAGGCTACCCCCAACTAAATAAGAACAGCTCATTAGGCATGGCCTTCTGCATCAAACCTACTTATGGTGAGCTGTTTCTTGTGCCCAAAGAGCTGGTCTAGTCAACTCCAGCCAAATAAGTTGGTCTGCTTTCATCCAAAATATAAAGCACAAAAAACTGCCATGTACTCTAGCATGTGGGCACTTACAAGTTTACAGACTCATCTTCAGTTCAACCAATGACCAACTTCTGAATAACAACCACATCAACAACAATATAATAATAATAATAATTTTTACATTAATTTGGTACTTACAATGCTTGGTACTATGTTAAATACTTTAAATAAGCCATCTCATTTAATCCTAATAGCAACCCCATGAGGTGGGTGTTATTATTTTTATGTTACAGATGGGAAATTGAAATCCAGAAAATAACAAAACCACAGAGATATATCCAATATAACACAACTGGTAACTTAATACTGTAATAGAACTTGAAATGAAAGGTTTCAGATATCTTCATTGTAAGAACTTAACCAAGCTATCTACACAGTCTGACTTATTACTGACCACATGCGACTGGACGCTTGGATGGAACTCTGTTAACATCTTAATTTTAAGTATAAAGTAATATCGAATTTATAATATTAAAAATATTGCAAAATTGATATCACATTTATTCAGAGGTCACATGATCTTAACTCTTCAGAACATTGTTGAGAAACAGGAAACCAGTTTTAAAGGAATTTTGTTCTGGTAGATATGGAGTAATGAGAATTGGATGTTCTTTTCTGCTTTCTGCTCTAAACAACTATAAAACTGAATCTGAACAAGTAATAATCATTATAAGATATGAGGCAGCTAAGGGAAAACAAGCAGCACAGGACTATAATCTTTGAGAAGAGGAAAGCAAACCAGGCCAACCCTGATTGTGTTGAGCTTATGACCTACAAATAGCTTTCAACAAGGCCAGCTTTCAGAGGCCACTACTGTTCAGGTAGTGGAAACCCTAACTGAGCCAAGTGTCCTCAATGAATTGAAGAACCAGAGATCAGTGTCTAAGGAGCAAAGATGGATAGAATTTGAAGGGCCAAGTACTACAGAGGTGGGAGCCAAACAGAGAGAACTCTAGAGGTCTGCAGGGGGGTCCTCTTGAGCCTTTGACTATGTACTGATCAGCTCATACGTGAGAAAAACATCCCAAGGCCAGAGAAAGAAACAGCCATAAAGATTTGAAATATAAACTGGGCTGAGAGTAGTTTGTGTCTACACTGTCAGAGTGGAAAGATCTTGTAACGCAATGCTCATCCTACAGAATACTTAGAAGCATATTACTTTAGTTGTGAGCCTAAATTTGCCTTGTACCACAAGCTAATCTAAACCCATCTGAACAATGCTTGAATCAAGCCTCAAAGGTGTCCTACTGATTTCAGTAACCCTATCTGCATGTCAGAGCAAATTTTAACACTATTAAAAGGAAGACAATAAAATACAGCAACCAACAAAATTTCAGGCATTCAGTTAAAAATGATGGGGGTAAAAAAAAACATAATGAGGAGAAAATTGATCATTAGAAATGGACACAAAAAAGACAGAAATGATGAAACTAGGATAGAAAAAATATTAACATTCTGATTGGAGAAATGGAAGATTAAAAAAAAAAATAGACCAAAATTCAACTTCTACAGATGGGCTGGCTCTAGAGAGTTTGGTAACATTTTTCTTAAAGGGCTAGATAGCAAATATAATATTTCAGAGTTATGGGCTTTATGATCTCCATTGCAACTATTCAACACTGAGCTTGCAGCACAAAAACAACCACAGACAATATACAGATGAATGGGCATGATTATGTTGCAATAAACTGTGTTTTACAAAAGGTGTGTCTGATCAGTGGGCAATAGTTCACTGACCCCTGACCTAAAGGTTAAAACATCAGAAATAAAAAGTGCTCTAAATAGTGTCAACTTCCAGTGAGATCCTGTAGATGAAAAGATCAGTAGAATTAGTGTAATAACTATTCACAATGAAACACATTGACAAAAAAAATTTATAGATAGGCAGTATCAGATACGTTTGGGACCATACCAAGCAGTCTAACATATATGTAATAGGAGTCCCAGAATGAAAAAAAAAGAGGACAAAAAAACAATATTTGAAGAAATGATGGCTGATTTTCCCCCTAAAATGGGTTGAAAATAAATTCACAGATTCAGAAATCCCAACAAATTCTAAGCAGATGAGAAAACTGAGACTTAGAGTTGTTAGGTTATTATCTAGAGGCATTTTCATAACAAGCTATGATTCGAATCTGTTTGCTGATTTGAAACTCAAGTTTTTACCCATTTGATATACTTCCTCTCAAGCTTCACAGAATGAGCCTAGTTTTCACAAGAGCAAAACTCTTATTTATTGAGAAGCCAGCTGTGTATCAGGTGTTGTGCTAGATGTTATCTCATATATTCTCTTATTTAATTACAATGTACCTATTAGGTAAGAATAATTTTCCCCATTTTACAGATGGAAAAGCTTAAAGTCATAGAGTTAACACAGAATGCTTGAATAACAACCAGTAATGGTAGGAAAAGACACAACCTCAGATCTTCTGGATTCAGACTGTGTTCTCCTTTGGAGCTTGGCTATCTGAAAAAGAAAGAAGGCATATGCATTCTATAGGTAAAAATCATGTAGTTGAGAAACATTTGAAACACAAGTCTACTGATAAAAAAGGAAAATGAAGCCTTCAGTTTTATCTTTAGTTCAAGCACAGTGCAAATTACTGACAATAAATTTCAGAGCTAGCTCACTAGCTCCCAGTATGGCTACAAAACTTAGAATCATAAGGCCACAGAAATGTGAAATTATTTACACATTGTAGAACCCAGTCTATTCCTTTTGGAGAAATGGAAATGCAACCCAGAAGGTTGTATAATTTGCCTAAAATAACATCATTGGTTATTGACCCTTTCTTCTAAGCAGTCCCCAATTTCATTCCAGAAAATATAAATTATTCATGCAGAAAGACAAACCCAATTTTGGCAGGTCAGAGATTTCAACGAGATGTGAATTGGTTAAGGATTGTGATTTATGAATCAAGGCAGCTTTCCAGATTGCCTTATCTCAGCTGTCCTTCTGTGAACCATACTATTTTGAATACCTAAATTGATCTCTATTCCATACTACTCAACAGTCATTGGCTATCTCATGAAGAAGAAGGTAAATTACTGTGACACAATGTAAAATTCTGAAAATCAAAGGACGTTAGAGAGGAAACTTATATAGAGATCATTTTCCCTTTTTTGCCAGATGTAAAATAAGCTAAAATAGTTTGTGACTGTACTCTGAAGGACTAAATATAAATGCTTTATTTTAAGCAAATTCTCAATAGTATAAATGCCAACCACACACACACATACATACATACATACATACAGGCACACTGTTTTTCTGTAAGCCCCAGGGCAAGGGCTACATTATTCTCACACATTCCCAACACTTTACATAGCGGGTGGGCAGCTGGTATTGCAGGTGCTCACTATTTATTGGATGAATGAAAAACAAACAAAAAAAAAGAGTGAACAAGCACAAACACACAGAAAAGCATAGCTCTACAGCAATATATGTAACTAGATCTTAAAGTACTAATTAGAGCAGATTATAAACAACAATAATAAATAACATTTATGGATTGATTTTCATGTATTAGCCATCATGGGTAGTGATTCTTTATACTTTTATTTCATTCAATCCTGTCTTGGGTTCTGTACGAAATTAGAGGTTTATCCCCTTTGTAGGTTAGACCACACAAGTCTTCGATGTTTTTAATTTCAGAAATTTTAGGACCCCAAGACTATCTATTCAACACTATATGTGACTTTTAAGGTTTCGAGTAGTACTGGAAGATAGTGCTGATCAATGAATGTCAGCAATTTGTGTGTGTGCATGTGTGTGTGTGTTTATAGTTAGTAGTAGTGGTAGGTCTGAGTTTCTCTTCACTTCTCTCTCTGAAATTAAAAGCTTTTAGCAAATTTGGGCAAGCTAGCTGATGTAGTTGCCTTAGATTTTAGGCCTTTACTCAGTAACTGATAGAAAAGTTCTGGTCATTTTTTCAGTCTTTGGGGCTGGGAGAACAGAAGTAGTTTTAATGATTAAATTTACTCAAAGCATTCCTGGAGTTCAGACCCACAAGTCCTTGCTGAGCAGAAGTCCATGTCTTGGCATCTTAATAGACTCTAAAGGAAGGGACAACCCCTCCCAAAAAGACTAAACAGAGATTGAGAGAAACACATTGTAAAAAGACATAAAATGTTTGCATTCTGGTCAACACAAAGGTTCTTTACATTGAAGAAGCAGTGATCTTCCTTGCTTAAGAAAGATGATTAATTTTTTAATTTTCTGTAGTCTACATAAACAGGGAAAATTAATAGAAAATAATAGATGGTTCAGGCTCTCACAGGCAGGAGGAATGTTCCCCCAAATGCTTTAATAATCCTCATATAACAACCATCTGAGGTAAATACTATTGTCATCCTTCATTGGAGAAACAGATTCAGAAATGGTAAATAATTTTTTTGAGATCTCAAGTCAAGCCAAGAGGTAAAACCAGGGTTCCAACATAGTTTCTCTGATTCCTGGTCTCATGAGTTCAGATACCATGTACTCCTTTCTCCTGATGCCAGATGAGAAAGAAACATTAGCTGAATTCATTTCTGTGAAGTCCTTCATGTTTCTCAAGAACTCCCCTGGCACATATTACATTTGGCTAGTTCTCTGCTTGGCTTTTCCTCTTCACATGAGACCTGGCCAGGAGCATGGGATAAGGGCCAAGCTCTGCAGCACTCTCCAGCTGCTTTTTACCCCCCCAAATTCCCTAAGCTCTTCACAGAAGCAAAGAATGTCTGAGCTTATTTCCCCTTAATTTCCCATGTTTTAAGGCCCCAGCAATCAACCTAACAATATTGTCACGTGTCCTATAGCCTACCAGTTAACAACAAGCGACTCATTCACTAGCTGTGGCTACATGGTTTTGCCACTCACTAACTGAAAGTTTGAATAAATTACTTAAACCTTCTGAACCTCGTCTGCAAAATAGACCTATGAAAGTGCATACTTCATGGAGTTGCAAGAATTCAGGGAGATAATTTGTTTAAAACACTAATTAGCAATTACAAGCATTCAATAAGCATAATACATTACTAGATTTTTATTGTAGGAGAGTTTGTTTCTATTTCTTTCCCCATCTGCTCTAGCAGAGTACAGTAGACTAGAGAGCAGCTCTTGGGGAATAGTACTTATTCATGGAACTCTCCCCTCCCTCCAGAGCAGGCAGAACTGGCAATATCTTCCCTAAAAGATTTCCAATTGTTATGAACTAGTGACACCAGTGTGTCTCCTGCTCTTCCATTCTTGGAGTGGAAGTGTCTCTCGGAGTCATCCCACCCCTGTATCACCATGGTATTTTGATCTCGTGTGGAAGATAGCTTTTCCTTCTGTTTCATTAGGTTCTGGATGACAAGGAGCCACATCTGAGTCATATCCAGATTGGAACGTGACACAAATCACAAAATCCTGGACTTCAACTCTAATGCTATAATTAAATGAGAGTTTTGACATTCTGGGATGAGGGTGAGGACATGTGGGAGAGATATGAATATATGTGATCAGAGGTCACACTGTGGTAAAATACAAAATTAGCTACATTTTTGTTTTAGTCTTGCACCCACATCCCTGTAGCAATGTGACTGCAGATCCTTTAAAAGGCAGAAGCTATTTCTTAAATCTAGGTTAGCGCTAAATTGCTTTGCCTAACATGAAGCAAACAGAGGACTAAATAATGCTTGCACATTAGCGATTGCCCTCTTTTTATGCTTTTAGACCCTGCAACTGTTTGAATGTAAAGAAGCTCAGGTGGTTACCCTAATTAACAGCCCTACCAATTGCCATGCATGTGAGGCCAGCCTCACTATTAATTGCTATCTTCTATGCTGAATTTACATCTGGAAGGTAAAACCGGGAATGCATCATTTATTTCTTAGCACTTTCCCCTTAAGGGCAAGCTGACCACAAGGATCATCAGTTCTAACTGTGTTCCTCTCATGCATAAATGTTACAGAGTCAGGGAGGCCATGATATGGCATTGATCAGGCATGTATCACATCTAAGAATAACATTTTCCCAAAGAGATAAGCCATGTCTTTCCTCCAACCTAATATTTATGGTAATAAGAGTGTAATCGGGTGATATTTTGGCCTCTATCTGCCATATTCCTTTGTCTTACGACTCAGTCGGATCATAAGTTGTAAAGGGAGGATTAGTGTTATTTACTTGGTCCTTCACAGATACCAACAATGAAAATGATGTTGCATTTTTCTCTTCTACCCATGCAATTGTGGTTCAAGTTTATATTGTTTATCTCTGAAAGAACACCAGAAGACTGATTTTTTTACGTCTGACACTAGTAAATACTTGTCTAAACAACAACAAAAACAAATTCATTACTGTACAGTGGTAGATGTCAAAGCAGAATTCCTCCCATGCAAATGTGTGTTTCGGTGTTGGATGCCCCTTTGACGAAATCAACACAGAGTAAACTTATAATTCTATTTCTGAGAAGAGGAAAAATACTCAAACTCTTATCCAACAGCTCTGAAGGATCATTATGTTGCTCTTTTTTATTTATTTTTTTTATCCAATGCAACACTGATTGAAAAAGTCCACTGTCCCTTGCCCATTAGTGACAGTTACATGTGTTATGCAGTCATTTCTCCACTTGCTGAGGAGAGCAATGAAGTTGTCTGTAATCACAGCTTCCACAGACCACAAACAAAACAAAGGTGAGAAAGGCAAATGAAGAAAGCAGATTTGATCCACTGTTGGCTGTATGACATTCTGGGTGGACAGAAGATATTAAGCAGATATATCCATCTGAAGGCAAATACTTGCCTATCTTGGTCCCTGCTGACCATCAGCACCCATAGCAATTTCTAGCAGATGATGTGTGTCTACTGAAAGTCCAAAGAAAAGGAGGAGGAATTGGTCACCATTTGTACTAGATCCTGGTCTCATCTTGGTTAGCAGTACCCTCTATTTTTCCTTGGAACAGAGCTCTAACTTCAGATGTCTCCCTGTCTGCGGTAAGTATTCAGCCAAAAGACAAATGTAGCAACACATTAGTAATATTCAATGATGTAATAACTGTCATAGCCTATGTTATAATTTCTTAAACTTCCCAGAAATTAGTCCTATCCAATGGAAGTAAACAAGAAAGAATCAGGAATATGTCTGTGTATTTATTTGTTCACATACATGTAAATGGAAGCCAAAATAATAATAATAATAATAATAATAATAATAATAATAATGTCATGACATTTTTGAGAAAACTCTAAGCACAGTTCACTGTTTTACATGTAGGCAGTTCTCGGGTAATTGCAAGGCATGGACTGCTCAGAACCTTTGTCTGGCTGGCATTCTTGCTCAGGCCTTTGTCTGGCTGGCACTCAGTCTGTCTGGCTGTGCTGACAGTGTAAATCAAGGGATTATTAGATTGGTTGCATGCCCTAGGCTTTTGTTTCTTTGTTTTTGTTTTGTTCTAGGACAGAGATAGGAAAGTTGACTGGGGCCCCAGAGATCTATGGCAAAAAAAAAAAAAAAAGAGAGAGAGAAAAGAAGGAGGAGGGGAAAGAAATTTGCAGTGATAAGTGATTTCTGCTGTAATAGTCGTGACACAATATGAGTTTGATTCTGGCAGAAGCAAACTGGCAATGTGGGTCAAGAACTAACCTACAGGGATACCAGGAAAACATCTCCTGAGACATGTCTCTAAATTACATCAAAAACTTCTATGAAGGATGTGTAAGTATTATACAAATAACCAAAAAATTGTATGAGTCCTGTCTGTGTAATTTAACTTGATTTCTGTGAGTGTTGATAAATAAGTTTCTCTACATATATGGAGAATAATATAACTATTAACCATATACTTCAAAATATTCTGAATTTAAAACTATAATTAGAATATTTCAGGAAGTACTTTTAGCTGTTGGTATTTTAAAGTAGCTAACTCTCTCGAAATTCAATAAAGAAGTAGAAAATAGATGTAATGAGAACTAAATAAACATTTGGTTGTTAAGATAGTGTTCATGAGTTTAATATTGGATTTGTTACTTACTTTTCCAAAAGAGGTCCTACATATTCTAAGATTTTCTTGATTTTATTACAAAAAGATTAGGGATACTAATTGAATCTTAAAGCTTTTTAAGAGTTTCCAAAATTATACATTTGGTTAACAGTATGTCACTGTTTGACTGTTGCACTTAATATTTTCAGAGTAAAAAAGGGTGAGAAATCTCATAATGCAGGATTTGCATTGGGCTTGATGATCTCTGAGGTTCCTTCTTGCCTGGAAACTATGAATTTAAAAATTTTAAAACTATGACAATAAAAAAAAGTATTAAAATGTCCCTCTTAATGTTTGCTTTCAAAGATTATTTTCTCCTAACACTATACCAGGTGAAGCCTCCAACAGTGATCGGTCAATTCCACACCCTTTTCTTTGGATCCATCCGAATGTTCTTTCTCGGGGTGTTAGGCTTTGCAGTCTATGGGAATGAGGCTTTGCACTTCAGTTGTGATCCAGACAAGAGAGAAATAAACCTCTTCTGTTACAACCAGTTCAGGCCAATCACTCCACAAGTAAGTTTTTCTGTGTGTTCATAAATCTTACTCTACACCAGATACAATTGTTTTCTTTTAAATATAAATTAATGTCATAATAAGATAAAAAAGTACCTTTATAGGTATTATTTCTAGAATTATTACAATTTTTTAACTAGCTGTTTATTTCAGGTAAATTAATTTGAGTTGGGTGAGAGTTTCTTTCAACTCTAACATTCTATTATCTATTGATGTTAAAATTATACTGCAGGCCTGTAATTAGAATATGGAAATTAGGCAGCTACTGAAATAAAGTACTTCATCATTATTAGTTAATTGGTAGGTGATAATAGTAAAATATAATACATTTTTCACAATTACTAAGATGTTTCAAGTTTTAAATACCTTATTATATAAAAGAAATATGTCCAGCATTACTACCTTCATTATATTAGTATTTTTATTGCTTATAAGACTTATGAAACTTGGACTTTTTAACTTAGCCTCCCTTGATAATCAGTGTAATTTTTTTAGTGTATTTTTTATTATATGCTGATTGATTTGACTGAGGTGTTTCTGACATACTTTAGGTGTTCTGGGCATTACAACTAGTGATTGTCCTGGTTCCTGGTGCTACTTTCCATCTTTATGCTGCCTGTAAAAGCATCAATCAAGAATGCATTCTTCAAAAGCCCATCTACACTGTGATTTATATCGTCTCCGTTTTATTAAGAATTAGTCTAGAGGTGATATCATTTTGGCTTCAGATTCACCTCTTTGGTTTCCAAGTCAAGCCTCTCTACCTGTGTGATGCGGGATCTCTGGGGAAGAAATTTACTATTATCAAATGCATGGTGCCAGAACACTTTGAAAAGACCATTTTTCTCATTGCAATGTATACATTTACTGTCATTACAATGGTATTATGCATTGCTGAGATTTTTGAAATCATATTTAGAAGATTATGCCTTCTAATTAAGCAGTGACCCAAAGTTTAATTATCTGCTGTCATGCCACAGTTATTTATCAATCATTTGCATTTATTTTTACCTTATTGAGTATCTCAACTTCAAATATAAATATTTATTCTTTAAATTTACCTCAGTATGTCTAAAATTGATGTCTAATATAATATACAATGCCAAGTTCTAAGGAAGAGATTCTCAAACAAACATTTCATTCTATTTTAATTTTGTCATGCATTAGAAAATACTTATAGAACTAATGTTAACTCATGTTGAAACAGTACTTTCACAGAGTTCTCTCACATATCATATCTTAACAGATCACAGTATTTTTTGGATAGAGAAACTTTTATTATGCCTTTTATACAGAGTGGAAAACTGAGGCTCAGAGACGTTACTACATGGGTCCAAATTCATACAACAAGACTAGAATCCAGATCTCCTAACTCTATAGCCATTTCCCTTTCCACTGAACCATGCAGCTTGAACTATGAGGATGTAATTATATTTACAGTCATATAAAGTATAATTTATTTAAGCACAAAAGTTGTAAGTTAATTATTAAAAGAGTCATTCTATATTTGATCACTAACTTGAAGAAATGGGGCAATTACATTTTAAGTATTATACTCTACTGTTTTCTTGAAAATTTAAATACTAAATGATATGGTAATATAGCCTCCAAATAAATAAAAAATGCAATGAAAAATATTGTGCAATATTTCCTTGTTTCTTGCTGAAAAATACATAAAACCTCTGTGCCCACAGATATAACTATCAATTGTATATTCAAGATTATTGAAATGGAAAATTATATTTATATTAAGTTAGACTTTCTAAATAGCTATGACATTTTTTCAAAGACAAGTTTATATCAATTCAGCGCATTTCTTTTTATCTGCGTGCCTTACCAATAATCATTTTAATTTGGTGTCATTTAAAATCTTCATGTTTGACTGCCTTACACTGGTGCCTTATTAGGGAAATAAGTAGAGTAAGTCAAATACTGAGGTTTTCATTTTTTTCCTCAGTATTATTCAGCTTATGTTTGATGTCATGAATTTCTAGGTTTAGAAAATTTAAATTGTTGAGGCTTTCTCCACATGAGTGCACAGGAGAAAAATCCAACTTACCAGCATTCAACAAATAGCTACTGAGTGTCCATCATTTGCCACTTATTGCTTTAAGAGTTCATATACAAAGATAACTAAGATTTAGTACCTTTATGAGGTCACATTCTAGTGGGTGGCTCAGTGGCATGACAAGAGGGTGGGGCTGGTAGAAATAGCCCACCCTGACGGAAGGAGTATTTAGTCACTCTCTTGTCTAGAATCATTAGCCCCACTACCCCGCGCTAATAAACAGCAACAATGTTTAGTCCATTGTATTCTTACTTTTAAATTCTTTATAGATAATGCACATTTTATTGCCTGCCCTCTGTGTGGTCTTCCCCCACCAATCCTCACACATACACATACGTCTTCATATTGAATAATGCTTTCCGGCACCTTTGGAAGACTGCTAATTTTGTATTGGATGCCAGACTGGGTGTTTCACCTTGTTGGATGCTGGATATTTTTCTTTTCCCATAAATATACTTAAACATTATTCTGACGCACAGTTAAGTTACTTGGGCACAGTTTATCCTTTGTGATTTCTTTTAAGCTTTAATAGGTGGGACCAGTGTAGCCCTCACTGAAGGTGGGTTGTTGTTTTTTTGCCCCATTACAAAAATAAAGTCTTTCTGAGTGCTCTATCAGATTCTTCTTTGGTGTTTCAGAACTATTATTCTTCCACCATTCTCTCAAACTTGAATTCCATCCTCAAGCTGGTAGCATCATTGTCTTAGTGCATTTGGGTTGCTATAACAAAATACCCAGACTGGGTGGCTTATAAACAAAAGACATGTATTTCTCATGGCTCTGGAGGCTGAATCTCTGGAAGTCAGGGTGCCAGCATGGTCAGGTTCTGGTGAGAGATCTCTTCTGGGTTGCATATTTGTTATTGTAACCTCATAAAATGGAAAGAAGGTAAGAGAGCTCTCTGAGGTCCCTTTTATAAAAATACTAATCTCATTCATAAAGGCTTCACCTTCATGCCTAATCACCTCCCAAAGGTCTCACTTCCCAGTATCATCATATTGCAGGTTAGGACTTCAAAATACGAATTTTGGGGGAACACAATCATTCAGTGCATTGCCCACGTGGTTGCAATGTAAATTACTGCAGCTACGGAAACAGATCTTTTCTGCACCCAAGGAAAGAAGGAAGAAGGGGCAACAGATATTCTCCTGGTTGGCCTTTTAGGATTTTTCTCAGATTGTTTCTTCAAAAAATCCACAACAGACCTTCTTTGAATGTATTGGCCCATTCATTGGTGAACAGTTTGATTTATTCTGATTCATACTTTAGAACATTGTCCAAGTATACCCCTTTGTAAGGAATTTTTACCCTGGCTGTTAGAAACAGCAACTCTTCTCAGTACTATGAATCTTGCTATTGTTCCTTTTAATCCTTTTCTGTAGCTCTTTTCCTGGAAAGATATTTAAGATGTTACACTGAGCAGGACTCAATTACAGACTCTCTGCAGATCTCTAGAGCTCCCTTGCTTTGCAGTGTGCCCTTCTACAGTAGTCTGCCCTGCAAAATCTAGCTTTATAATACTCTCCAGGTCTCTCCACGCTAAGCGAAATAAGCCAGTCAGAGAAAGATAAGTACCATGTGATTTCACTTAAGAAATTGTGAAAAGAATAGTTTAAATACAAATTAACTAGGAGGAGAATAAAAATAAGAGTACAAAATAGAACACTGAAATCAATAGAGAACAATCAAACAAAAAGCTGAACATAACAGTCTGAGGAACAGGGTAGTCCCAGAGACATGGAAGTAGGGTACAGACTGACAATCGCCAGAAGAGGGGATGGAGGGGAGCCATAAACCACAGAACTTATACACATGTACACATAACCAATGGACATGGACAACAAAACTTGAGACGGGGTGGGGAGGGAGGGGGAGGAGGGTGTCAATGGGGGAAAAAGGAAAAACATCTGTAACAAAAATAAATAAATAAAATAAAATGTGAAAAACAAAAATAAAAAAATAAAAGGAAAACATTCACAAGAAAAAATAAAATAAAATAAAATCCACTAAAATGCTTTTTTTTAAAAAAAAAAAAAGGCTGGTTCTTTGAAAAGATTAGTAAAACTGAAAAATTTCTCACTAGACTGATTGAGATAATAAAAGAGAAAATGAAAATAACCCATTTCATAGATGTAAAAACAAGGCCCATCACAATAGGTTATTTAAATGATTACACGGGAACATCATGAACAATGTTATGCCAATAAGTTTGATATTCAAATAAAATGGACAAATTCCTTGACAAGCATGTATTGCTAAAAACTTACTCAAAAACAAATAGAAAATATAAATATCCTTGAAACATTCAAGAAATTAAATATAAAAAATTAAAAACCTTTCCACAAAGAAAATGCCAGGCCCAGATAGCGTCACTGGTGAATTCCATCAAATGTGTAAGGCAGAAATAATACTACACAATCTCTTTTAGGAATTAGAAGGGAATATCTGCCATTTAATTTAATGAATAATCATTTAAGCTTGATATAAAAAATTCTTGCCTGGCGAGGTAGCTCAGCTGTTTGGAGACCATCTCGATACACCAAGGTTGCAGATTATATTCCCAGTCAAGGCACGTCCAAGAATCAACCAATGAATGCATAAATAAGTGGAACAACAAATCAATGTTTCTTCTCTCTCTCTCTGTCCCTCTTTCCCTTTCTCGCTTTCTAAAATCAATAAACAAATAACATTTTTAAAAAATCTTAGCAAAAATATATTAGCAGTAGTAATACAGCAATATATATAATGGTACTACATCATCTTCAAATGGGGTTTTCCCCAGGAATGAAAGGTTGTTTTAACATTTGAAAAACAATTCATGTAATTCAACTGGATTAACAGAGTAAAGGAGAAAGCCCATAATCATCTTAATAGAAGCCAATGAAAGCATTTGATTAATTTTAACTCCCATTTATGATGAAACAAACAAAAAACAAAGTTCTCACTATAAAAGGTAACCACATAAGTTAAATAAAAAGTATCTAAGAAATTCTTTAGGAAACATCTCACTTAATAGTGAAAGAATGAACAATCTCTCCTATAATTGGGGGAAAAGGCAAGGGTGTGTATTTTACCACTTCTGGTTAACATAGAAACTGGAGGTCATTAAGACAAAACAAAAACAAAATACACATATATTTTGAATTTATACTTATTTAGTAAATGTTGCAACACAAAAATAAATGATATGCAGATTAGACAAGAATATGGTTGTTACAGAAATGAACATGTTGGAGGAAGGAGAGTTTAGGTCTACCTTCATAGTCAAATATCATAGTAAATTCTTCATTATAAAACATCAACAAGAAAAAAACAACCTAAAGTTCATATTTACTTTGATTTATAACATAATTTCAAAGTATTGTTAGGCTAACGGTATCTCTGTTCCTTTTTTCCCTCATATCAATTATCCTCTACTGAAGGGAGTATGGCGCTTAGGGAAAAAAGAGCATATGTTGGCAGATGGAGTAAAATCCAATTCCAATAATTTCAATTAATTGGATACTTTTCTCCACCCCTCCTAGAATGTATACAACTGAGAAAGCAACCTTGAGCAACCTCCATTCCTGAAGGGAGTGATTAGGAAAATAACAGAAAAGTGCAGTCTTCACCAGAAAAGAAGAGCAATACTTGTTTTTTGGACAGAGGATGATTCAACAGAGAAAAGACAAAACACAAGAATATATTGGTCTAGAGAGCCAGTCAAGTCAAGTAGTAGTGGTTAGGTTCACAGCTCTGGAACTGAAGTATCTGGATTTTAATGTTGAATACTCATATTTACTGGCTGTGACCTGGTACGTTACATAAATTCTATGTCTTATTTTTCTAATCTGTAAAATAATAAAAATGATAATACTACCTTCTTCATAGGGTTGTGATAAAGATTAAACAAGTTGATATAAAGCACCCAGAAACATGCACGATATGTAATAGATGCTCAATAAATGCTGGCTAGTTATTATTACTTTGTTGTGACAGAGATGAGGTGAAACAATTCCTATTTGGTGGCCTTAATCTCAATGGCCGGAATACAGTCTTTGACCAAGGCAATCAGGGCCAAGGGTCAGGCTTGAAAAGAGTAGAGAAGGCTTAATGAATCAGGTGTGCACTGGTAATTCCCTAACACTTGTCCTCAACCCTCTGATATGCCATTAAAATTTTTTGAAGACTTTTTTCCAAATACTAATACTTAGGATCCAACCCAGAATAATGAAATCTGAATGCCTACTGGTGGGGCGTAGATATGAATCTTTTTTAAAAAAAAACTTCTGAAATGGTGTTTCAGGACATCTACAGTTGAGAATCAAGAAGTAATACAAAGAGAATAAATGAGAAGTCATAAGGACAGAGAAAAGACATTTACAGTTATCCCACTCTGCTTGCTTTATTAATTTCTCTACCACTCCAGCAACATCTGACTGGAAAGTCAAGATAGTGGGAGTAAAAGAAGTCAAAATGTTTGTTTGGGCTGCTATAACAAAATACCACACACTGGGTAGTTCATAAACAACAGAAATGTATCACCTCCCAAAGTCCCCACCTCCTGATACCATCATATCAGGCATTAGGTTTCAACAGATGGATTTGATGGTGGGGGGCACAAATATTCAGTTCAGAGCAAATACATCCTCAAGTGTTGGTAGTAAAAATGTTGCTGAGATTGAGGAGAATAAAGAACTCAGTTTCTTGCTGGGTGAAAAAAAAACAGACCCAGAGTAAGGTGGTGGGCTCTGCAAAGAAGAATAGACAAAGGATGTGGAGTGGGGGTAGTATAAGGACACAGAGCAGCTCCTTCAGGGGTTGGGGACAGTTTAGTGTTGATTAGATAATAGTAGACAGAGGAAAATTTCAGAGCTTGAGATCTTGCTTCTTGGAAATGGTGTGATTTCAATGAAAACAGTTTCAAGATGAACTCTCAAAAATGTGGACTAAGATAAAATAAATAATGAAGGTTATTCATGGAGGTAAATAAAGTGAAAGATGATAATATGGGATTAAGAGGGAAAAAAAGAATTGAAGTCCTTGATGGTAGAAGGAAATGTTACAATCAGTAGCACTGAGCAAGAAGTATACCAGGACCCGGCCAGTGTGGCTCAGTGGTTGAACATTGACCCATGCACCCAGAGGTCGCCGGTTCGATTCCTGGTCAGGGCACATGCCCAGGTTGTGGGCCCGATCCCCAGTGGGGGGCATTCAGGAGGCGGTTAATTGATGTTTTCTCTCATCAATGTTTCTATCTCTCTCTCCCTCTCCCTCCTCTCTCTCTAAAAATCAATAAAAAAAGAAAAAAAAAGTATACCAGGACATCTTCTCTGTTCATTGATGAGACAATGAATGTCCAAATACTTCTCAAATCATTCATCATTTCCCAAAAATAAACGATTTAGGGTTATGTATTCACTAAAACATACACTACCCAATTCAGAACTAAAGTTCAATTTTAAGTTGAAAAAATGCTGGTTACTTTATCGAAGTGTCAATATGGAAGAACGTAATTTAAAAGTCTAAACACATCATCTCTCACCTTAAGCAAGAAGTGAATGTACAGTTTATAAGATCAGAAAAGCCTCTATGGACGCTGTTAATATAATCTGAGGACTTGGAAGCAGCGATCATTCCTGAATGATGCCAAGGGCAGTTCACACCTTTATCTTTTATCCCAATCAACACACATTATTTTCTTTTTGTTTTTCCCTTCCCATCCCTCCTTTTGCCACAAAAGGGAAGGGGGGGTGGGGTCCTGGTGGTAACCAACCTACATTAATTAATTAACTAATTAATTAATTAATTAATTAGATAACTCTCATCCTTCCTACCGGCAGGGGGCGCTGGTGTCACTCAGACGTGAACTGCCCGCGCCAAGCACGAGGAGGTTGTTCCTGCTGGAACCCCGTAGTTGAGTTGCTGTTGCTGAGCAACGGGAGGGTGAGCGGGATTTGCCATGCGTGCTGGTGCGCGTGACCTCCCAGCGGAAGCGGAAGTGCCGGTGGCGCGCGAGTAGGAAGTAGTGAGGCTGGCAGCGGACATGGCTGCGCTTGCCCCGCTGCCTCCGCTGCCCCCACAGTTTAAGAGCATACAGCATCATCTGAGGACGGCTCAGGAGCATGACAAGCGGGACCCCGTTGTGGCCTATTACTGTGAGTCTTTCCGAGCCGCCGCGGCCTCCCTCTCCTTCCGGGGCCCACACACCGCTCTTTGGTTCTGGGGCAGGCCCCGCCCCCTGGCTTTAGACCTGAGCTCTAACCTCTGCCCGCTCTTAGGGTCCCGACCTTCTCTGTGCCCCCTCGCAGGTCCCAGAAACGCAAAACTGCAGCAGCACCATGGTGTCCGCCGCCTCTCCTGTCTTGGGCTTACAGATTCCTAAACTGAGTACATGGCCTCATGAACACTGAAACACATTGCCCTAAGGTTTTGAGATGGTTTCTTTTCCCCTGTGTGTACACACAAGAGCGTTCTCTCCACCTGAAAATAACCTGGGTAGTTGAATCATTGAGTTGGAGCATCGAAGGTGGGTGTCCCAAAAACAGTAGTGATGTGGGAAGAAGGAATACAGACTAATTTTATAAATATAGTCGTAAGTGCAGGTGAGTTATGACAAACGCAAGCCAATTCAAAAACTCGCAAATGGTGAAATGGAGAGTATCTGCTACAAAACAAGCATTTGAATTGTAGCTTTCCCAGTTCTGCATCCAAATTGCTCTCTCCCACCAGTGAGAATTTTTAGTGTTGACTTTAATACCTGGGATTGAGACGTTTGGTAGCAATATTCTCACTTTGATTGATTGTCATAATCTACAGTTGATGGAAAACACAGATGAAAATTGTTCAAACTTATTTTCTTTTGCAGTGAAGAGAGTAGTTATAGTAGTGTTATGTCAACTCTTCTTAATCCATACTGGAACTGTACTGCAAATAATTAACTCGGCAACTGTAAATCTTCAAATCTTCTGAAGATAATTTTTAGAGTTAAGCTCAATGTAAAGTATCCTCTGTTGTGAATGTTGTAAGGCTAGCGAAAATCTGATCATCCACATGTACCCATTTTCATTTCTTACATGTGCAAGGGCCTTTCAAACTTTCATGTTCTTCATCTTTGAATGTCTACCTATTTTTCCTCCACTTGGCAAATTCCTCATGATTAAAGATCTAACTGAAATGTCACCTCTTCTGTAGTCAGTAAGTTGAATACTCTCTAGGCTTTACCTCATTTTGTTCAAATCTCACATTATTATTTCTATTATACTTGTTATTCAGGTTCCTCAAGCAGGGACCATTAATCATTCACTCAGCATGTATTTATTGACCTTCTACCGATATCAAGCATTACCAGGCATGGTGGCTACAGTTCCTGCACTCATGGAGTTTACATACAGTTGGATGGGGAGATTAAACAATAAGATGAGTATGTTATGTAGAATATTAGAAGGTTATGGAGAAAAATAAAGCAGGGAAAGAGAATAGGGAGTACTAAAAGCAGGGTGGTAGGGAGTGAGGAGGGAATTTCACTTTCAAAGTGGTCTGGGAACTCTTCACTGAGTTCATATCTGAGCAAAGACTTGAAAGGAATGAAAAACAGGCATTGCTTCATCTGGGAAAGAGTATTCTCTTTTCTCCATAGAGGGAATAACAAGTACAAAAGTCCTGAGGCAGGGCTGCTTGAAGGAGAATCAAGGAAGCCATTATAACTGGAGTGGTTAGAGCAAGGAGAAAAATGATATGATATGGACAAAAAGAGGTACTCTCTTACAACAATGAAATGGGAGCTGTTGTTCCTATCTAAAACTATTCCCTATTCATGGGCTCTGTATTGTATGCCTTTGTGACTACCCAGGGACCCTTTATTTCCTGTGTCATTATCCTTTCCGTCTCCCTTTGCCTTTCTTTCTAAACGTACCCCAGTTTCCTTTATTTAAAAAAATAAAAGAAGCTCTCACTCTGACGTTCCCCTAAAGTTGCTATCCTTTCCCAACCTCAAAGATTAGCTGCAAATAGCTGTCTGTGTAGTTGTTTTTACATCCTTATCCCTCAGGATCTTTTCAGCCCACTGAAGTCTGGTTTTCATGCCCATTGTGTCACTGAAACTGCTCTCAGCAGGGGCATGAACAAACATTTTTATTGCTGAATCCAAGTGGCACTTAAAAAATATTTTGTAATGAAACATGCATATTAAAGAACATATATAGTGTATATATACAGTTTAAGGAATAATAAAATGAACATTAATGTACCCACCATGTTTGATGTTATTAGACTTTAATTTTTGCCAATCTGGTGAATGTGAAATGGTGTGTCATTGGAGTGAAATTTGCAATTCATTCGATCTTAATGAGATTGAGCATCTTTTCATATGTTAATTAACCATTTGTGATTCCCTGTTGAAATGCTATTTATTGCTTTTGACCATTCTTCTATTTCACCATTTGTCTTAATAATCTAGATGCTATTCCTTTGTTGTATGCATTGCAAATGTCTTCTCTGAGTTCATAGGTTGATTTTTCATTCTATGAAGTCCTTTGATGTTCAAAAGTTCTTAATTTTAAAATATAGCCAGTTCATCAACCTCTTCTCTATGATTTGTATTCTGATTTTCTAGTCCTTGATTTCCTTTTGTGTAAGTAGTACCTTGTTTGGCACTTTGGCATATTGTTCTTCCTCTGTTATCTCTATTCTCTACTGAAATTTTGATTAGACATGTGTTGCACTTTTCTCCTTTATTTCTTTGTCTCTTAATGCATTCATAGTTTGCATCCCTTTGTCTCTCTGAGCTGCATTTGGTGTAACTTCTTTAGGTCTGTGTTCATCTCCATATAGGTATCCTATTGTATAACCCCATTATTGTGTTTCTACTTTAATTTTTTATTTCTAGATGTTCTGTTATTTTTTGTTTTGAAATTGGCCCACCCATTTCTGATAGTCTTTTGTTACTGTATATTTAAGCTCTCTTATTTCTTTAAATGCTGTAAATATATGTATATTCATATGTGCTGTCTGATAATTCCTGTAGTTGCTGTATTTGTGGGTATGAATCTGCTCTTTAACGGAAGACTGCTGCTCATGGTGACTTCTTTCCTTGTAACTTGTGCTCTAGACATGCTAAACCAGTGCTCTTCAAACTTCTGAATGCAAGTAGTTCTATAGGAACCATTTTCCCAATTCTCAACTTCCATGTTTATTTCCTGACAAGGCTCCTTTGGTTATAGTAGCAAAGTACTGTGCTGCTTTCTCTTTTTCCACATCCTGTTCACATTTCCCTTCTCCTACTTGAAAGAAGAAAGACACACTCTCATGGAGTATTTTTACCAGTGAGGTGACCTGGGGAAGAAGGTGGGAAACCTCCAGGGTCCAGAAAAACAGGACAATTCAAATTCCTAGTGTTAGTGAAGCCTCTATTAATTAAAGTATTAGGTAGAGCTTCCTGTCTTGCCCTGTGTTGTGTGGGAAAAAATCAGTCAGAGCAAAGATTAAGCCTTTATTCAAAATGCTGGACATGAGAAAGGATGTCAAAGGAACATTCTACTTTGGGGAAACAGGGTGGTATTGTTGTAACGTGTCAGCGAGATAACCAGAGATGCACAGCCGAATTGTAAAGGAGCACTTCATTACAAGGCAGGCTGGGGGGGGGGGGGGTACAGCTTCCCCAGATCCTCAGCAAGGATTCTTCTTGCTCATCGTCTGATTTTAAAGACAGAAGCCCCATCCCCCTTTTGCCCCCCCCCAACAGTACAATAGTGAGAGTGACAGCGATTATAGAAGTCAAAATTAACATTATTCACCACTCACAAGTACTTGCAAATGCCTGCAAATACCAGTACTGCAAATGCCTCCCAACACGTGGGGCAACTATAATCTTAGGCAAAATTCCTTTACTTCTAGGGGTAATTAACCTATTATTGGAAAAATATCGATATCATCCATTGATGATAAAAATGGAGTTATTTAGTCACCTTAGCCTCAGGACCCAGGTCAGTATGTTTTATAAGGGGGATGGAGAAGTCACCTGGAGTTTGTCTCCTTTCAGGAATAATTGGTCAAGAATGAATCTCAGAAGATGGAGGAATTGTTCTTAGAGATTAGCATCTTTGGTTTGATCATTTTGGATTTTATCCAGAGAGATGAGGAGGGACAGCTGGGATCAAGGTCATTTGCAACAGAGGGTGGGAAGAATTGGCTGTGGGGACAAAGACATGGAAGGACCACACTGGAAAATTCTCTGTCCAGAGTCTCTTCAACTTGCACATATCTGTTCAGGGTTAAAAAAATAATAAAAAATTGGCATGTGTTGCCCTGTGCTGAATTCCAAAAGTGGGAACAATTTTTATGAAATGACCTTTTTATTCTCTCTCTATTATTGAGGAATATCATTTCTGAGACAAGAGAAAAAAGGGGCAAAAGAGAATTGCTTAAGGGGCCAGTGCCTTTTTTCTTCCAAGTGACAAGCTCATATAAATTTCTATGGCTTATTGAAATTTTAGAATTGGAATTCAGATGACATGAGGCGTGTGGGGACATGGGTTAACATATTTATTTGAATTGGAAAATTAAGTCATACTTTTCTGAAAAAGTAAGCCTCATTGGCTGATTAGTTTGGCATTAACAACAGGTTTTGCCCTTTATGTAATAAAGTGGATATTCTCCTTAAACTAAAGGAGCTATATTGTCATCTCTGAGGTGTTCTATTATTTTCAGAAATGCATTTAAAACAAGTGGTATTATGACTTATTTATTTGGCAGAGGATGTTGAAATAAATGGTATTTCAGTTTTCTCAATCCTATCTCAGTGTCTAGGATAAAGAAGAACCCTCTGACTGAAAGAAAAATGGTGAATCTTTGTAAGGTCTTTTTTATATGCTTAATGGGAATTGAGAAAATGAATAACTTTACTGATGGGGTGACAAATTCTTTTCTAGTTTTAAAACAAATTTTGAAAGAGACCTAATTGAATTTGTCAGCCAAGAGATTATTAATAATAATACTTGATGATAGGTGATTATATGGTTTTTAGTCTATAACCCAGAAGGAATTTAAAGAATTCAGTGATTTTGCCATGAGAAAATTTTCATGCTCGTCTGCTGCTTTATGTGAATGAATTTTCTCCCCTGTTACATTCATAAAAATGAAGGTGGATATAGAACCAATACTTTATTATGGTTCATTATGACAAATCATGTATATTCTTAGATATGCAATTTAACTCATTTTAAGATACATTTCTAATAAAATTTTACTTTTATATTTATTAATAATGAAAATATATTAAATGTATGTTGTTTTGATCACTTATGCATCACAGTAATTATAAAAACTCTCTTCCAGAAGAAAAATTTTAACACTTAGCACCTTATCTCACAGGATATTTTGATTAATTTATATTTTAACTTTCATACACTTTTTTGCAGGGAAGTATAAGCAAGTTAGGAATTTTGAGCATACAAATATTTTTATAATAAAATTTTATAGGATAAGTATATGGAAATTGGTTTAAAATGAATACAACAGTGTATTATTTCTGACTCTTAAAAAAGCGCCCTGGCCGGTTTGGCTCAGCGGTTGGAGCATCGGCCTGCGGTCCAGAGAGACCCGGATTCGGTTCCCGCTAAGGGCATGTACCTCGGTTGCAGTTTGTCCCCGGCCCTGGTTGGTCGTGCTGGTGGCAGCCACTGGATGTGTCCCTTTCACGTCGATGTTTCTCTCTCTCTCTCTCTCTCTCTCTTGCTCTCTCTCCCTCCCAATCTATCTGAACAAAAAATGAAAAAGTGTCCTCAGGTGAGGATGGGAAAAAAAAAAAAAAAAGAGCTTTTTGTGTTTTAAAGTAGATTATGATAGAAACCAAATTGCTATATTTTCAGTTGAAAGAATATAATTTTTAGATCTCAATATTTGATGTAGTATACTAGCTACCCATTTTTTGTACTTGTTTAAACATCTTATGAAAAGTGGTAAGATGTTAACTTTAAAATGTGTGAAAGGATAATTTTCTATGATCTTAAAGCGAACAAAAATTTTCTACATTTCTATAGCTAAGGTGTTTTTTTGTAAGACAAAAATTCAAGATTTTGCTCAAGTGCTTACTGATTGGTAAAAGCTCCACATTCTCTTTTACCTCTGAGACTGAGTGCTGCTCTGCCTGAAATCCCCCTACTTCCTCTTATATTGACTCACTTCCCCTTCTGATTTGGTACAAATTTTACTTTTTGTAGGTTGCTTTTCCTGACCTCATAAAGATGGTCCCAGTGTGCCCTCATCTTGATCACATTGTGTTATAAACACCTATTTACCTATCAGTCTTCTGGATTCTCCTGGAGGACAGGAATTAATATCTTGTTTTCTTTTACCACCTGGCACAATATTGATATTTATAAATATCTAATGAATGCTCTCTCTCTCTCTCTCTCTCTCTCTCAATATTATTAACATTCCACTAGAATGTAAGCTCTGAGAACAAGAAACATGTCTCATATTGATGATCTTTGAATCTCTAACTCCTAATACGGTACCTAAGACATGGTGGATATTTGTGAACTTTTATCTGTTGATTGGATAAATGAACTATCCAGTAAATTATTGCCTTTTAACATGCTCTAGTGTAGCTACAGTAAGAAAATGTAATGGGAAAAATTCCAACACTTATTATGTAACTTGTTACCTTACTCTGTTTATAATGAATTTTAGATTAAGTCATGGTTATGTCATCATAGGATTTACCCATTGTGCCTGCTCATTTTTAGTATTTTATGATTTCCAAAAATGATTTATACTGGTCTTAATGGGAATACTCTAGTGTTTTACAATTTTAAAAAAAATTGTTACCTTCATATTCCTATAGTTTTGTAATGTTTGGTCTTTTTTCAATCAGTAATGAATGTTAAAATACTCTACAGCAAATTACTTTTTTACTGTCAATGCAAGTGTTGATATACTTATTGTTTATTTAGAACTTATTGTAGTAAGTAATAACAAAATAATAAATTTCCTCATATTTGAAATATCCCTTTATTCCTAAAAAGAATCCTATTAGTTTGTTTTTTTTTAATTGAGCCTTTTATTTTGAGTTAATTGTAGATCCACATGCAAATGTAAGAAATAATAATGTTTAAAAAGATCCTGTGTGCCCTTTAACCCAGTGTCTTCCAGTGGTAGTACTTGCAAAACTATAGTATAATATCACAACCAGAATATTGACATTGATACAATCCATCAGTCTTTTTCAGACTTCTTCAGTTTTACATGTATTCATGTGTGTGTATTTAGTTTTAAGTAGTTTTATCAGGTGTAGGTTCCTGTATCACCATAGTCAAGGTAGAACTCCGTATGAAGAATCCCTCATTACTCTTATATAGCCAACCTACCTCTCCTTCACTACCCCTACTCCTAACAGCCACTAACTCATTCTCCATTTATAAAATTTTATCATTTAAAACATGTTATATCAATGCAATCATACAATTCCTTTTCAAATTGATTTTTTTCACTCAGCATAATTGCTTGGAAACTCAGCTAGGTTGTTGTATGTATCAAAGTTGTTGTTTTTAATCCTTTGTAGTATTCAATGGTATGTAATTATCACAATTTAACAGTTCAGTCATTGAAGGACATGTGACTGTGTGTGCTGTGGTCTGAATGTTACCCACTCCAGCCCCACCCCAGAATTCATGTTGAAATCCTAACCCCCAACTGTGATGGTATTAGTAGTGGGGCCTTTGGAAGATGATTAGGTCATGAGGGTAGAGCACCTCATGAATGGAATTAGTATTCTTATAAAAGAGATTCCACAGAGCTCCCTAGCTCCTACCACTATAGGATACAACAGAGGAGTCTGCAACCAGGAAGAGAGCCCTCACCTGGCCACATTAGCACTACCAGCCTCTAGAACTATGAGCAATACATTTCTGTTGTTTATAAATTACCCGATTTGTGGTAGTTACAACAGCCCAAACAGACTAAATTATTTTCAATTTGTGACTATTATGAATAAAGTTGATGAATATTCATGTATAGTGTTTTGTGTGAACATAAGTTTGCATTTCTCTAGGATGAATGCCCAAGAGTTCAGTTGCTGGGTCATGAGGCAATTACATGTTTAGTTTTATAAGAAACTGGCAAACTATTTTCGAGACTGGCTGTACCATTGTACATTCCTGCTAGCAACATAGGGAGTGATCCAGTTTACATCCTGCCAGAATTTGGTGTCATGATTTTTTTAGTCATTATAATACGTGTGGTGATATCGTGGTTTTAATTTTTATTTTCCCCGATGGCTGCTTAACATCTTTTCTTGTGCTTATTTGCTATCTGTATATTACCCTCAGTGAAATGTCTGTCTATTCATGTTTTAACACCCCCATCCCCCTTTTTTTTAAATTACTAGTCCTTGGTGAGGTATGTGTTATGCAGATATTTTCTCCCAGGCTATAGCTTATTTTTTTTTTTACTTCATTGCAGGGTTTCACAGACAAAATGTTTTTAAATTTAGTGATACCCAGTTTATTAGTTTTTCCTTTTTTATGCTTTTGGTGTCATCTATATATTTTATTGTGTGTTTTTCTTAATGTTCTAGTCTATTGTTTGTCTCTGTGTTTTTACCCCCCAAGAATCATTCAAAGGAAAATTAGGTCAGCCTTGTATTTTTAAGTGTTATCATTGTCATATTTTTGGTAACCATGTTATGCTGGCTTCCTAAATATTGTTAAGAAGATTGCTTCTTTTACCTCATATCTGACTTGGATTCAAAGCAGATATATTTCTTTCTTTAGATTAAAGAAAAAAAAGTAATTGATAAAGCAGAACTTTATGGGATTTTCTTTGGAGGTTCTTTTGTATATTTATCAGTTCCATACATTTAAAAGAAATTTTGGCTTGAGCCAATGTTGATATAAAGTTTTCTAGAATACTTTCCATTTCTGTCATATTTTCAAATTTAATATTTGAATTATCTTTTGTAGTTTTAATAAAACTGAATGTCATTCTATTTCTAGAACCTTACTCATTTTCGGTTGTATCTAAGTCTCTCAACATTCTATGCTCTTTGCCTTGATACCTTGTCCCTTCCCTACCACCCCACTCCATTTTTATCCTTAAGGTACTAGCTTGATTAATCTTCACTTTTTCAGGGAGGTGTTCTAATCCCCCTGGTTTTGTTTGTTTTTGATTTTTGAGAGAGAAAGAAACATCGATGAGAGAGAACATAGATTGGCTGAGTCCTGCATGCCCCCCACTGGGGATTTGGCCCACAACCTGGACATGTGCCCTGACTGGGAATTGAACCGGCGACCTCTTGGTGCATGGATCGATGCTCAACCACTGAGCCACACTGGTGGGGCTAATCCCCCTGGTTTTAAAGTGCCTTGTAATGTTCTCATTGTGCCTTTTATGGTTTTACCTTAATTGCTTTTCATTTGTCTGTGCCTCTTTTAAACTTAAGTCCTGCAACCTGCTGGGTTCTCTTTATTCATTTATTGTGCCAAGTAGTGCTAGGCCACTAGAGATATTTACACAAATCAAGAATAGGTACTTAAGAAATCTTTGTGCCCTGGCCAGTGTGGCTTCTTTTGGAGCATCATCCCATACACTGGAAGGTGGTGGGTTCAATCCCTGTTCTGGTACATGCAGGAGGCAACTGATCAGCGTTTCTCTCTCTCTCCCTCTCTCTGCCTTCTCTCTCTCTCTCTCTCTCTCTCTCTCTCAGATCAACAAAAACATATCCTCTGGTGAGGATTTTTAAAGAAAGGAAAGAAATGTTTGTTAAATTGACCTGAATTTTAAAGCAACAGTAGTCTCTAGAGGGAAATAATGGCCATATAGTTGTCACTAAATAAAGAGGCCTCCCAAAACATTAATGTAGCTTTTGGCATTTCTAACAGTGCTTTCCTTTAGGATATTTGATTTGAACCTCGTTAGTAAGTGAAGGAACCAGGACCTGAATGACAGATGCTAGATGAGAAATAGTTATATGGGAAATTGTTGATAGTAGGTTGTACTTAGAAAACCAGTTACAGAATGAGTGAAGGTAAAGGGACTATTAAATTGGTGAAAAATGAAAGGGAGACAAAAGCCTATGCAATAATCTGTGGGATCCCTAATAAGTGGAGGATAGAAATGAAGGATAGGCTTGAGCTCAGTATGTCTCTCTTTTTCTTTTTCTTTTATTTATTTATTTTTCTTTAATGAAGGCAGAACATTTTTGAGTCCCTACTAAACACGGACACGATATGATAAATATTTTGATTCTCTCAGGTTTGGTGTTGTAGATAAAGCTAAACCCAGAAATATTTCTTCTTTTTAAATTTGTTTAATTAACTAAAATATAAAGTTTCAAGTTTGGTTTGTTAAAGTTTCCTCTAGGGGGTGACATTGTACAATTAATAGGCCTTCGGTGACCTTGTGTAAATGTTCTTTGAGAGCCATTTGTTTATATGATCATAGAAAAAGTAAAATACAGTTTTCAGGAAGTTGTAAACATCTATGGTTATTTCAGTTCTAGACAAGTGTGAAATTGTAGTTTAGTTTAAATAAACCTAAATAATACTGGATTTCTTTATTGATGATATGAAGCCACATGGATATAAAGATTAATAATTACCTACTCTTTTGGTTGTTGTTAATCACACAGATAGTGAATTTTCTAAAGCCAGTCAGACAAGCTTAACTAAGCCCATAAAAATAAGCATTTTTCTTTTTTGTTGATTTCTAAATCTGTAAGGTTAATTGGAACCCATAGTCCTGTTACCTAAGTACTTATTTTTTATTAGCTGATTAAGAATACTTCAGTGTAGCAATGAAAAGGTTAATATTAAAAAATATATACAGAAAGTTGGACCATTGATTTATCCATTAGCATTCCATTCATTTATCTTATACTTGTTTTTGCAAACATATACAAACATGATTTTTATTTTGTAAAAATAGTCATTTTAAAAGTTACTTCTGTTTTGAGTAAAGTAAATCATTTTATCATTAGGTTCTTTTGTTTTAAATCCTCACTCGAGGATATATTTCCATTTATCTTCAGATAGAGTGGGAGGGAAGGAGGGAGGGAGGGGGAGAGAGAGAGAGGGAGAGAAAACACATCGACTGGTTGCCTCCTGCACGACCCTGACCAGGACTGGGGACTGAACTGCAACCAAGGTACGTGCTCTTGGCTGGAATCGAACCCGTGACTCTCTGGTCCTTGGGCCGACACTCTTAACCACTGAGCCAAACTGGCCAGGGCTATCATTAGATTCTTTTAACCTGTCCCTAAGATTGAAGGGACATGGTCAGTGGCATTAAGTAGCTTGTCCTTAACTGTCATTTTCTTTTCTTTTGGTACTCATGCAAGTTTAAGCATCTTTGGTAAGGTTGATATTTTATGACAGTTGTGTTTGATTGCTCAGAGTGAAAGCTTACATACTTTTGAGCAGCACGAGATTATATATAAAAGGTTCAATGTTTGATAATTTTCTGCTTTCATTCAATTCATTATTTATTTTTCTGTGGCTTGGCAAGGTTTTAGGGGTTTTAAATGTTTTTTTAACCTCAATTAATTCTCTTTGGAAGCACTTGGATTCCATTGTACTTCCACTGTGGGATTATTAGATATTCTTTTATTTTTTCAGTGGTTGCTCTAATGTTTACGGTAACTTATCACAGTCTACTGTCATATAATATACCACCTCACATATAAAGTTAAGAACTTTACTTTTTTCTCCACTTCTGTTCTTTGGTTTTGGTTGACATACTTTTACTTATACATATGCCACAAAACCTAGAATACATTTTTTAACTTATGTTTTAAAGAAAAATATAAAATGAAAGAAGGAGAGGGAGAGAGAGAGAGAAATATCGATGAGAGAGAACATAGATTGGCCACCTCCTGCATGCCCCCCACTGGGGATTTGGCCCACAACCTGGGCATGTGCCCTGACCGGGAATCGAACCGGTGATCTCTTGGTGCATGGGTTGATGCTCAACCACTGAGCCACACTGGCTGGGCTGAAATAAACTTTTATTTCATTTTTATTTTTGAAAGATACTTTTGCTGGGGAAAGATTTTAATTTATCAAATTTTTTTTTGACACTTTTGGGTTGTTTTTTTTTTGCCACGTTTTCCCTCTTTTTATGGGGTGGGATCCAACTACACATATGTTAGAACACCTGATATTTTCCCACATCTTAATGAGACTCTAGGTTTGCTTTTCTTTTCCATCCTTTTTCTCCCTGCTTTGTTTTGAGTAATTTCTATTGCTGTGTTCTTAAGTTCACTAATCTTTTCTTCTGTGGTGTTTAAACTTACCAAGTAAATTTTTTATTTCAAATGTTACATTTTGCATCTCTAGAACTTTCATTTATTAACATATTCCTTTGTGTATGTTTTATTTATCTCTTCACTTTATTCATGTTTTCCTTTAACATACTTTATAGTGGTTTCCTAGTATTTTAATGTCACCTACTATTTCTGTTATTTTATCATTGTTTGATCTTATTGGGCTGTTGACTTATTTTTCTTATGGGTTACATTTTCCTGCCTGTTGCCATCTTTAGTAATTTTTTATTGTTTTCAGGATACTGTGAATTTTTAAATTCTTGAATATCTGGAGTTTATGGTTTTACTTTAAAGGGAGTTGATCTGGCCAACAATTAAATTATTTGCCTTTAAATTTAATTCCTTTGTGCCTATTTTGTTTGTTTTTAGTTTTGGGGTGCAGGTCTAAAGTAACCTTTTCTCTGGGGACTGGTAAAGCCTACTACTAAAGTGTATGTCTTTTGGTGCCTCTACTAAAGATCCTGGATAAGCATCTGGAATTCTCCACTCTGCCTGGTTGAATGCATCCTAGCCCTGTGTGTGCTCTGGGAGCAGTTCGGCTCACAGCTCTTGCGATTCTTTGGCCTTGTAGAGTTTTCTCCTACATATGTATGTGGTAAGAGGGAATTGGCCGAGCCTCAAGGTTGCCCCTATACAGATTCTGGCCTTCTTTTCTGCTTAGCTCCTTCTTCTTCAGAACTCTGCCCCTCAACTTACAGCTACCTCAGTCTTTCTGAAGTCGAGTCTGTTTTCTCAACTGAACTGGAAGACTACTCTATGTAGGATGCCCCTTCAATTCCTTAGTCTGGAATGTGTGGACCAGCAAAATGCTGGGCTGACCATTGGTATCACCTCATTTCTTTCCTCAATCCAGGTGTTATGGTTTTCTGCTGTTTCCATTATCTGAATATGGGTTTTCTATACTTTGTCTAAGTTTTTGTTGTTGTTTATGGTAGGATGGTAAATATATCAACTCCATAATGGCCAGAATTAAAATCTGTGGTCTCATTTTAATAATCAAATTGTTACTTAGTGTTTGCTATGTACCAGCACAATTTTTTTTTTAATCCCCACAGGAGGATATGTTTATTAATTTGAGAGAGAGAGAGAGAGAGAGACATTGATCAGTTGCCTCCTGTATGCACCCACAACCTAGGTATGTGCCCTGACTAGGAATTGAACCACAACCTTTTTGGTGTACAGGATGACACACTAATCAACTGAGCCACCAGGCCGGGGCTATACCCGAACAATCTTTTCTTAGGAATTCAGTAATAATGTTTTCTTAGAACTGCTAATTTATATACATTATGACATTATGAGCTCCAAAATGTTTGTTTAGTGAAGGAATGATTGAAGTAAATACCCTTTATTAGTAGACATTCATTAATGCTTTCTTTTTAATATTTGATTCAAAAGTCCCTACACAAAAGGCAATACTAACCATATAGCAGATATTTACAGTATACTTATAAGTAAAATAATATATTCAGTTCTATTCATTGGAATAAAAGTTGCTTTAGACATAAATTTATACCATAATGATTCCTGTTTGAGTGCCACATTTATTAACCTATTACAATATCACTCTTCACAATTGCTTTTAATGTATCTTTTGTGTATTAATATCATGCATTTCATATTTTTATATTTCTCATGTATAAATGAGAGTATGTTAGAATGTTAATGTTTAGATTTTATGGAACTTGAATTACACATACCTTCAGGATTAGTAAATGTTTGTCGCCAAATGCCTCACATTAAATTAAAATTGAGTCCGAAAGTATTTAATCCTTTTGCAAATATGCCTCATTACTCATCTTCAAATAATATTTATTCATAAAAGTAAACACATTTCCTTGATGAAATGAATGAAGTATATTTTCTTATAGATGATTTTAGCTACACATTTATGCTGTTTTAGTAGGTAATTTCCATGTTAGACATTAATTTTTCATCACACTGCTGCTGCTACAGTGAGTTACTTGTCTTGAACAGAGTTCTATATGAATGTGATCCTTTTTTTCCATCTGTTATGGCAAAAAGATCCTCATTAATTTTCATAAGTAGATTTAACTTCTTTTCACTTTTATTAAAATTACAAAATGCATCTTGTGATACATTTTCTGTAATTAAGTATTATAAACCACCTAAGATATTTTAAAATGTAAAAGCAGGCCAGTTTTTTATCCTAAATTTTTCCGATTCTGAGATGATCCAATTCTTCAATTAAAAGTGTTACTGTACAATAATGTTCTTGTAACTGTAAAGACAAAATTTGCATGTAAACAAAAAAATGCATTTAGAAAAACCAATAAACTATATTGTCATTATACTATATTTCAGGAATCAGCCATCTGTAATGAGGTTAGCTTTTAAAGGACAAGAAGCTGATATTTGTTTATATTTGTGTTGTGAGGGAGCATGATTATGGTTTTGGTGATAGTGAAGTGAGAATAATTTGATTTTTGCTTCAGAGGAGATAGATGAAATAGATAAATAGACAGACTGATTCCATTTTTATTGTAAGCAATAGTAGAAGTAAATAGTAATAAATCTGAAACTGAAAATTGTACTTTTTACATAGGAATAAATTTCTTGTACATGGTGACAAGACAATGCTGGATTCATTTCTGCATGTCTCCTTAATAGTTCTGAGATGGCTGTCACTAAAGCCAGGATAAATCTGGGAAGCAACCTCATTTCATATTATCTGGGCCATTACCTGTGCTTGATAGCCATTTATCTCCAAAGTTGGTCTACCAAAAGCTAACTACACTCCTGATGGTAGGATTCACATAGTGTTTACTACTATAGTTAGAAAATAAGGAGAAAGACCTGAGAAATGAAACTATCAGTACTGTATTTCATGTGAGTACAGTACTAATGTTAACATGTTTTATCATATTGGTCAATGTATATAGATAACAAATAATTAATGTCTTAAATTTTCTGTGTGTCTTTTTGGATCAGTTTTTCTTTTTTAAATGAGATTCAGATTCTTTGAAATAGTCATTTGGGAGATTTGGAAGGCAGGTATTAAGCTTATTTGATAATTATGATCTTTATCATGATGCTAATAAGCAGCGGTCTCTGTGGCTTGAATGTAAGTATAGAGAAAAAAACATAGATGGCTTTATATAAGAGCGTGCTTTTACCAGAGGGATGTCAAAAATGATTCAGGGGTAGGAGGAGATAGGACAGTAATGTTCTACAAAAATATGTTATAAAATCAAAGCTGGTTGCAGAAGGATGGTAAAGGAGAGAAGACTATCATGAAGAAGTTGGGAGACACCAGTGAACTGGAAGCTTGTTGTAATAGGCATAGTTGAATGTTGGGGGGAAAAGGATATTGTGTTTAAAGTGAGTGCTTGATATACTGATTTTGGAAGTTTGTGATGATAAATTAATTATGGAATGACTGGTATATAAGGGAGAGGTACATATAGTTATTAGAGGTCAGGGTCAGTGAGAATTGAGAACATGGCACTGTGTATACATTAGAATTAGATTTGCTTTCTAATTACAGAAAATCCAAAATAAAAATAACTAAGTAATATACAATTTACTTCCTTATTTAAAAGAAAGTTTGATATTGGGCAGTACCCAGTGCCAGTATGTAAATTCCATGAAGTCATTAGGGACTCCTGTTCAATTTCAAATCTACAAACCAGCACAAGGTTACCATTCTCAAGGTTGCTGTGTCCAGGATGTCTACTAGAGCTTCAGTCATCCCATTTTTATTCTAGGCAAGCAGGGAGAGAAAAGGGAAAGGGTCAGTCCGATCTTTTCCCTGCTGTCATTTTCTCCTTTAAGGTGACTTTTCAGAAGTCTCTCCCAACAATTTCAGGTTGAATGATATTAGTCTTAGTTACATGGCCATAGTTTGCTTTGAGGAATGCTGGGAAATGTAGTATTTCGTCTGGGAACATTACAATCCCCTAATAATGTAGGGATCTTGTTAGTAAGGAAAATGGGAAGAGCGGACGTGGAAAGGAAGCTAGCAGTCTCTGCCACAAGTATTGATTATCTGTGTGAACAGGGATTATGATGGAAGAACAAGGAGGTCCTTGAATGATTATAAGCATAACAAGATCAAGTGGAAGAGGGTGGCATGAGCCTTAGACTAGCATGTTTAGAAGACAGTGAGAAAATACTGGAATGTAAGTAGCAGTGGGATACAAAGAGAAAACAGTCATACTTGCCAATCCTGAGATAGGAGAAATGTAAGACAATTAAAAATTACTACTCCAGAGGACTGCAAATGATTTCTTTAAGTAACATCCAGATTTTAGTTAAGACAAAAAGAGAGAGAAGGAATCTGAGGAGATGATTATGAAGTAGTTTCAAGGGATACAGTAGAAGGCATGGTGTCTTGGGGAAGAGGCAGGGGCTAGGTTGGGTTAAGAAAATACTGTTTACATCTGCGAGGAGTGAGAATGCAGTGAACTCTGATTCTTAACCTTGTGGTCACCTGTCTGCATGAATGGAGGGAAAAAAATTAAACACAAATCTCCAATATATTATATAAATTATTTTAAATTACACTTATGTATTGATGTAGTAATACCATATGTATTATAAAAGCTATACAACGTAGAAACTTTAAGAGACTGAGACAAAAAAATCAATAGAAATGCTAATATTTTCCCCCACACCCCAGCCAATTGTTTTGCCAATTCCTGGGATCTTATGGGTCTCTGAGGCTTCAGCCTCAATATAGCTTAGGGCAGTAGCTCTACTAGGGAAAATATAAGCAACCTGGCATGAAATTAAATAAACAAGGAGGCCATTAGGCTGATGTGACTCTAATGCTGTGGCAACCTATGTAAGTAAACTGAAATCTAAGCCTATAAATGTTTGTTACGAAATCAAAATTCTAAGGACTGCCAATCACAGGCAGCCAAGGAGGCTTTAAGTTATAGCCAATCAATGATTTCCTTTCTTCTGCACTTTCTCTATATAAGTCTTTCCCCTGCCTTCTGTCAGTGGAGCACTCCTAAACCACTATTAATTTGGTGCTACCCTATTTGAATCGATTTTGCTCAAATAACTTAATTTTTTTAATATGCTTTCATTTATATCTTAACAATTCCTGCTCTTAACTAAAAGCCTTCCTCTTAAAATTAAGAGTAATGACACTTAAAATTCCATAGAAAATTTTGGTAATACAATAAGACATAGTAAGATTAAATTTGGGGGGGAAGTATATTATCAGTTATAGATATTATCATATAAGGAGATGATATTTGATCTGAGATCTCAGCAAAATCAAATAGGCAGGAAACAGAAAACATTAAATTATGGCCTGGCTGGAGTGGCTTAGCTGGTTAAGCATCCTCCTATGCACCGAAAGGTTGCTGGTTCGATTCCAGGTCAGGGTTCATAACTGGATTGCAGGTTGGATCCCCAGTTAGGGCACATATGGAAGGCAATGGATCATTGTTGCTCCATTGATGTTTCTCTCTCTCTCTCTCTACCCTCCTTCTTCTAAGCATGTCCTCGGGTGAGGATTAAAAGTAAAGTTAAATTATGTATATTAAAGAAAAAATCACAAATCATTAGGAAAGGGAGGGTTATTAAGTGATTTTTGAGACAGGTGCCAATACCTTGGGGAAAAATTAAATTAAATTAACCATGAGATAACCCTAAAAGCCTAAGCATTAAATAGTAGTTCCTTCAGATAAAGTTACTAAAATTAAAAACACAGAACATACACATTATTATGTGTATATTAATATGCTTTTAAAGCAGAAATGATCAGATAGACATAATTGAAATGGAAATCCTGAAAGTACCAAGCCATGTTATAAACTAGTAAATAAAGCAGCAATAGACCCAGTAGACTAAGGAAGCAGGGTGGACCACAGAATTGGGTCCTTTTATCCCATGGAAACTTAATGTATGATAATGAATGATAAAAGTGGCATTTAAATTAGTGGGGCAGAATGAGCTAGACTCTTATCTGTTCTGAAAATGTTTATCGAAGGCCAAGTACTAGCCTAGATGCCAGGGATATGTCAGCAAACCAAATAGATTTAAATTGCGGTCATCACAGAGTTTAAATTCTAGTTGGAGTAGAGACAGGATAAATAGAAGATGATTACATGATGAGGAGTAAAGTGAAACAGGGAATGAGGATAGTGTTCACAGGATTCCGTTTGGGAGAAAAAACACGTTCCTACTTCATACTGTATAAAGAAGAGCCACAAGCCAATTTGTTGTTTTTTTTTTTTTCTTTTTTCTTTGTTTTTTTTTGGTACGTGCCCCTAGCGGGAACCGAACCTGGGACTCTCTGGTCCGCAGGCTGACGCGCCAACCGCTGAGCCAAACCGGCCAGGGCCACAAGCCAATTTGTTAAAAAGCAAATAACCTAATAGAAAATTTGGCAAAAGTTTTTTCTTTTATTTTGATAGATACTCCTAATTCATAAAGGAGGGTATAGGGTTATGCACTAAATATCTAACACCTATTTAGTAATCAGGAAAATGCAAAACCAAACCGTGAGGTACCATTTTCAACCCTGAAATTGATAGGAAGTTTAGTAATACCAGTTTTTTATGAGTTTGGGGAAGTGGATGCTTTTATATGTTGTAGATATAATTGTATGTTACTAGAGTAACCTGTTTTGGAGGACAGTTTAAGAATTGCTTTCAGCCCTGGTTTGGCTGAGCGGTTAGAGCGTCGGCCTGCGGTCCAGAGAGGCCCGGGTTTGGTTCCCGCTAAGGGCACGTACCTCGGTTGCAGTTTGTCCCTGGCCCTGGTTGGGTCGTGCAGGAGGCAGCCACTCAATGTGTCCCTTCCACGTCAATGTGTTTCTCTCTCTCTCTCTCTTCCTCTCTCTCCCTCCCACTCTATCTGAACAAAAATGGAAAAATGTCCTCAGGTGAGGATTTAAAACAAAAAGAATTGCTTTCAAAGTGAAAAGGGTACACATACTATGACCCAGGAATCCCACTTGATATTTACCTCAAGGAACTTGAATGTATACACAGTAAGATATGGTAGGGAAACATGATTTTTAATAATTAAAATGTGCTATAGTTAGCTCAGCTGGTGTGGCCTAGTGGTTGAGTGTCGACTCATGCACCAAGAGGCCACCGGTTCATTTCCCAATCAGGGCACATGCCTAGGTGGTGGGTCAAATCCCCAGTGGGGGGCATGCAGGAGGCGGCCAGTCGATGTTCTCACTCATCGATGTTTCTATCTCTCCCTCCCTTTCCCTTCCTCTCTCTAAATCAGTAAAGAAAAAAAAAATTAAATGTGCTTTAGTTAGAATGGTGTGTCCATATGGTAGAGCACTGTGGCATGAACACAGACATCCAAAACATATTGTTGAATGTAAGAGGTAAATTACAGATAATATATGTACACACCAGTGATAACAACAAATACCACCAAACTGTTCACACGTGGCTCTTATCGTTAGAAAAGCTATTAGTCAGAGAAGTCTTTATTTAGTTCTAATGTCTTCATCACTTTTTTTGGAGATATCATATTTTTATTTGTACATATAAAAATGATTAAAACAATTCTTTTTATTAGCCTCAGCTCAAATCATATTTTCCATTATTCCAGCCCATATTGTATATTTTATCAACATCACTTATCTGATGACTGGGCACATGGTTTTCTACATGTGAGTTATTTTTCTGAGTGCCCCAACTAACCAATTAAATCACAGGTCCCTTTGACAGCTTAGGACCTAGTCCTTTTTTTTTTTTTTTAAGAGAATACCTTACTTGGTAAAAATTTGTTGTTATCATCATCATGAATTTCTTGCATTCATAGAATAATATTTTGTGTTCTTTATATTTGTAAATAAGATTTCATAGTAAATCAAAGTTTTATTTCTAAGTTTACTTAAATTTTAAATGATTTAAAAATTCAGTCAACAAAGGATGTTAAAAAATTAAATTGTTTAAATTATTTTTCTGTTTTTTGTAGGTCGTTTATATGCGATGCAGACTGGAATGAAGATTGATAGTAAAACTCCCGAATGCCGGAAATTTTTATCAAAGCTAATGGATCAGTTAGAAGCTGTGAGTTAAACAGTGATAATTTATTTTCTGGTTAATGTTTAAAATGCTATTTTATTTCATTTGTGTATGCATGTGTTGTCATTTTAGTTCTTTCCCTTGACATCAGCAATGTCATTATAGCTGATGAAAAAATAGACACAGTTTTTTTGTTTATTTTTATTTTGTTTGTATCATACTGCTAAGGGAGTTGTAAGCAAAATTCACAATAGGTACCATTATCTTTGCATATACCATTATATCTTGTTCCATGTTATTATAGATGGCCTTTGAGTCATCCTTTCATAAGTAATGAACCCTTTCTAACCTTTCCTCATGCAATCGCACGGATGATTGAAATGGGCTATCTATTTAGTGAAAGGAACAATGAAGGAAATGTCAGTTGTCTCTCCTCTCTTCCTCCCACTCTTGGTCCCAGGGTAAGATGCTCTTATGATCCGTGCATTCTCCCCCCTAGAAGAAATGTGGTAGGTAACTAATGAGTCACCTTGAATTTCGCAGGTTATAGAGAGAGACCAATGTATAGTTTCAGAGGTTATTTATAAATGTTACAAGTTATTCTGATCAAAGCCTAGTTGTATTAAGCAGCTATAGGCATTAGTGTTCTCTATAACTTGGTATATGTTTCTGGCCTTCTGACCCAGAGCCCCTGTCATCTGCTACTATTAACCACTCAGGGTGGTTCTGGTGTCACCACTGATGGGAATTCAGCTGTCCCTGGAGCCTGTCTGGCCTTACACTTCTAACACTGCTTCTATGGGTGCAGGAAAAATTTGAGGACTCTTTTTATTAGAGAGTGGGGTTAGATGGCAGGAAGAAGAATGTGTCTTACACCAAGAGATATTTGTAAAATCCATCTCTAACAGACATTTTATATAGCATATATCTTTATTAATTTCACAGTATAACTAATAAGTACAATAATAGCTTTTGGATGAGACAAACTTCAATTTTTTATACTAAACAAAGTATAAAATCACATTTATAAAGTGACTCATCAGGAGTTTATTATCATCTAAATTAAATAACAAGTAGAATAAGTTTATTCCATGGTGAGAGCACATCTGCCCAATATAATGTTTATATTACATTTAGAAAACTTTCAGTATATTATATTTTGCTGCCAGATATTTTATGTTGAAGATGAGATGACATACTCTTACTAAATTTTTTCTAGAATTAAATCTGCCTCTAGAATTAAAATAGAATTACACGATTTCAATTTGCATACTGTAAACTAGTGTTATATGTAGGCTCTTTTCTCTTTTTGTTTAGTATAATCATAACTAAAATTGCCCCTAAATTCCAACATTAAATCCCTACTGGATATTAGATTATTATGTTACAATTATGAGAATATTTATTTTGTTGATTTTATGAAAAATCCTGAGGCCTTTTTAAAATATAATATTTTTATTTTATAACATCTTTGAGAAAAGCAATTTTAGAACAGTAGTATGGTGCTAAGATATAATATTCCAGAAGGTCATTTATTTCGATGTGACAATCTGAGTGAAATATAGGAATATAGTTTGTTTTCAAAATACTTTAAATTATTGTATGTGTAGGAAAGGGATATGCTGATTGGAAATTTACACAGTTATAAATGATTTGAGGTATATGTTTTTTCTAAATTTAAAAAACTTTCGTAATCCAATTCTAAGTTTGTCACCTGTACCTTACTTCGAATGAGACCTCTTTCTGAGAGATACTATTTTAGGATATAGTGATCCTTTTACTCTAATTTTTTTATTTGATAAGAAGAAATTGAAGTGGGAATAAATTAAAGTTTTAAGTTATATATAGTTAGGAAATAATATTTTTATTCCATTTTTAGGGTACCTAATAGTGCATTGGATGACATATTATTTTGAAATATTTATGATGCTTTAAAGTATATACTTGGATGTATTATCTCTTTATTCTTGGTTATTTTTATTTTTAGAGCTAAATTATACCTTCAGGTTATCATATGTATGTTTCTTCTGAATTTTGTGAACATTGGATTTTGTTTTAAATACCTTGGGTTGAGGCGGAGCAATATTTTTCTTTGCATGATTTCACTGATACATCTTTTACTGAAATGAATATAAATAATTTACTTAGAATGATTATTTGGATAACTTAAGTATACATTTCTATAAGTCTAAAATCATAAGCTTTGTATTTGATTTTCTTGTAGCTTAAGAAACAGTTGGGTGATAATGAAGCTGTTACTCAAGAAATAGTTGGTTGTGCCCATTTGGAGAATTATGCTTTGAAAATGTTTTTGTATGCAGATAACGAAGATCGGGCTGCCAGATTTCACAAGTAAGAAAGAAGAAAGTAAAAATGATAAGTTTAGTTACTCTAAACCAGGATTATCCAGCTTTGTGTTGAACACTTTCTGACTTCCTGATGAATGATTTAAATTTTTAAAAATTACTCGTAGAATCTCAGAATGATTTTGAGTATCAAGTGCAACCCTGTCTTTTTAGAGAAAATGACTGAAAGAAGAATTACCCAAGGCAGATTTATTTTCTCAGTAAATATTTATTTTCTGAGACTTATTTTCTCTAAGTAGCTATTCTTTAACATTTCTCAAAATCTAAGAGTTGATTTTAGCCAAAAACAGCCTAGTTCAATGATGCTGATTTTGAAAACTCTCACTCCAGTTTGACCCTGGCCCCGGTTGGTGTCGTGTGGGTGGCAACCACTTGATGTGTCTCTCTCACATCAATGTTTCTCTCTCTCTCTTCCTCCCTCTCTCCCTCCCACTCTATCTGAAGATGAATGCAAATAAAAGTAAAAAATAAAAACTCTCACTCCACACTCCACCAATTCGTATGATTTGTCCTTATTAAATGTAAAGAAATGCACATGGCTTGATATGCATTTAGATAATACTGTAATTATATTATCTAAGATCAAATGTATATAACCTTACTGTACCATATTTACCTATAGTGTGAGTGTTGTTACTTTATCCTAGTAACAGATTACAAGAGGAGTTCCATTGTGTTCTTAAAAGCTGATTTTATTCAAAATGTTAAGTGCAAAATGCTTTTATAAACATTGAAATTTTTTTATAGCTTCATAACTAATTTTACATCTTAATGTTTTTCTTTTAAACTAGACCAGCTCTCTTTTCTCTTCCAGAAACATGATCAAGTCTTTCTATACTGCAAGTCTTTTAATAGATGTCATAACAGTGTTTGGAGAACTCACTGATGAAGTGAGTATATATCCTTTATTGTCTTAATAGCTAAAGATCAATATTGTTGCTATTTATCAATTTTATTATAACTGTTTATTTAGAGCAGCGTAGCCATCAGAAATGTAAGCAAAAATTTTAATTTTAGATTTACTACTCATTTTTAAAAGTATAAACAAAAGATAAAATTATTTTTAATAATATATTTTTTTTGTAGTAAGTTCTTTGACTTTGGTATGTATTTTACACTGTAGTAAATGCATGACTATTGCATATGTATTGGGTAGCACAGGTTTTGAGTTTGATTTTATTAAGGGTTTAAATACTACTAATCCTGTATGCTGGTAAGTTTCTTTACTGTTATTTAGTAAACATACTGGAAGCAGAGACTTTTTGAGGACTTTTTTCTATTTAATTTCTCAGAAATATTGTTTATGATTTATTTCTATTGTAAAATACATATAAAACATATTTTACAAGGTACTTCATATTTATTTATTTGTTTCTCATAATCACTCTAAGATAAGTAGAATGCATATTTATTTTATACATGAGCAAACAGGCTAAGTGAGAAACATTGCTATGAGTTCAGTGTTTTCACTGTTGCAAAAAAAAAATTGTTTTCTGAGAGGGGAGATATTAATCTAGAAAGAGATAGGGAGAAAAAAAGGAGAGCTATAATGAGCCTGATAAAGGCATGTTATATTGGTGATGTGAAATCTATGAAGAACATTGCTTTCTGTGATATGATTTTTCAAAATGAGGAGTTCATAGTAAAGTTCCAAATAAAACAAAGTATAATCTATGAGATACTTGAATTTTTGTAAAACAGTATATCAAAACTATACAAAAAATTCTTTACGTTTGTATGTAAAATGAAGTCAAGTTCTAGGCTTAATGATTATAAGCTGAGGATTTGCATTGGCAGAGTTGTACAGGACATTTCAAAATTGAGCTGAATGAGGGACGATTTTTGTGTGTGATTGTTCCTTTTTATTTCAAAATAACAAGCATCCCTGGCCCTTGCCTACACAGCATTCCCAGTCATTCAGATAACCAGAAACCACCCCCAGATATTTCCAAACACCTTCTAGTGTATGGGACAAGGCCCACTGAGAGCCACTGCTGTCCAGTGTTCTTGAGACAGAGTAGTATAAAAGGAAACTGAGATGTGGAGTATGGAAACCTGAAATGCTTCTCAATGGATGGCACATTTTGTGTTCTGAAGGCCCAGTGGATCCACTCTGGATTTCTTTTCTGCTCTGTTGTACTAGTATAGAGTAATATAGTAGATACTTGAGGGTGCTGAAGTGATTTAAACATGACATTATGGAAAGATTTAGATACTTTGGGGGAGTACCAGGCAGGCAAAGGAGAATAATGGACCTCAGATTAGAAAAGTAAGTCATAAAGCAGGTCAGAACAAATTCTAGTAGAAGGAAGGGAGAAGAAAGACAACAGCAGTAGGGGGGTAGTTAGTGGCGGAGTGAGCAAGCTGAATGCCCGAGGCCTTCTGTATTACATTAGTACATAAAGACTTTTAGTCTTCTAACTAAATTCTTTTCACTTTTCTTTTTTAAAAAACAGAGTTTTTTGAAAAGCCCATTGATTCACCAGCTAGATTACTGCAATTTACATAATTACTTTTATACTATTTTGTTTTTTGTTTTTTTTCATGCAACGTATTCTTCACTGTCATTGTTTTACTGAAGAACCTATGGGAAGTGTTCATTTCCAGGCATTGCAGGTTCATCTTACTTGTGGTCCTTCTTGCCAATTCCATTTCATATTTGTCAGGCCAGTCTGCTTACCGCCCTCCCAGCTTCCACCACTGGGAACTTTGTATTTTTGGCCTGCTTTACCTGTCTTACATTCTCTTTAAGTCTTAGCTACATTGTTCTAACCCTCATATGAATTTCTCCATTCTCTCAAGTCTTCCACCTGTAGTCTCAACTGTGTGGATATTACACTATAAATGTATTTACCTGAGTTTTATATATTATATTTTGGGATAAGTTATACTACAAGCACTTGAAGGGGGAACTTTGTCTTATTCTACTCTTCTTCTTTGGCATTAAGTGCAATTTACACACTGAGTAAATACAGTGGCTAATTAGTTGATATTTCAAAAGTTGTTACAGTTTGGCTTTTTACTTTTTTACCTGTAGTTGGAAATAATGTTCAGACCTGTTTACATAGAACTTCTTTCATAACTCTTCTGAAATGTAATATATCTCAATTACTCACAGCATTTTGGTCTATTTCCTGATATTTTTTTCCCTTTTAATTTCATGTCATTACTCATAGTTGCATAAAACTAAATAAAGTCTGTATTTTCTTTAGTCTTCAACTGTTTATATATGTGTATTTTATCTGCCACTATTCTGTTTCTCAACTCTCCTACCTCTGTTTTAGGTAGGTGTATTGAACTATTTTAACTGGGCCTTACATAATTCCATCTCAGCATTTCATTACATTTGTTGTGATGTAAATTTGTAGCATTCCTGTAACTTTCTCAGATTCAGTGCCCCAGTTTTAGGTATAAAGTCACCAGAATATGTATATAGACTTTAATTTTGTATTATAAAGCAAGAAATGTTCAAAACATTTTACTTTTCTACTATATCCTCTTGATTATTCTATCCATGGTCAATGTTATTGATAGGCTTTCTTTTTTTTTGGTTTATCCTCACCTGAGGATATTTTCTTTTGTAATTTAGATTTATTTCACTTCTAGCAATGTCTAAGGAACAGGTATCATTTTAACCTTTTTCCTTTATAGTTTCTGCTAATTTGAAGGAATCAAATGAATATGGTATGTTTTCCTGCCCTCACAGTCCTTGTGTTCTAACTTGGAAAGAGAACCAAAATAACTGACTATAATGATATGTGATGTAGTAATGAGAAAATACAGGGAAGGGGTCCAGTTCTGCCACTTGCCAGGCACTGTACTTAGATGCTTTAGATATAATTTGTTTGATCTTTTGCAACTCTGAATTATAGTGAGAGAGCTGAGGGTCAGAAAAATGTAAGTACCTTGTCTCCAGATGCTGTAGCCTAGAACATGTTCTCAGACTGTGTGACAAAGGTCCAGCTTTTATTCTCCTTAATTTGCAATCTGTTGCAGACTGATTGTTTTGTAAAATTCAAATAATAATTGAATTACTAGAAAAATGAAACTTAAAAAAGACATGCAAAATACAAGCCTAATTTTCGGTAAGTTTGCTAAGTACTCTCAATTTGTGTACTATTTGTCATAAATGGGTAAGCAATCTGCAGATTAGCACTTGTTCTGGGACTACATTTTGTTTAGCACTGATCAAGATTCCTCTATGGAAGACTCCAGCGAATCCTGTTTGTATCCCAATCTGGGACTCTTGCTTCTGGAAAAACAGTGCTTCAGCACGACTGGAACAATTCTGTATATGTGTCTCCACCTGGAAGGAGGTAGTCTGTTTAACATATCCATTTGCATTGGAAGTTTCTCAATTAAGTAACGTCTTATTGCTGGCCTAGAAAACCATGGTAGAGTGGGAGAGATTTATCTGATTACAAAAGCATGTGTTCTGTACATACACCTGCACTTAATATTCAGTTAATTGTGTAACAGAGTATTTTATTGTTGTTGTTAATCCTCACCCGAGGATAATTTCCCACAGATTTTTATTTAGAGTGGAAGGGAGAGAGAGGGAGGGGGGAGAGAGAGAGAAACATCGATGTAAGAGAGACACATCAATTGGTTGCCTCCCACATGCTCCCTGACTGGGGCCGGGGATTGAACCTGCAACCCAGGCACATGTTCTTGACCAAGAATCGAACCCACGACTCGGGCTGACATTCTAACCACTGAGCCAAACCTGCTAGGGCTGAATGGAGCATTTTTGCCTGCAGTGTTAGTACAGTGTGGTTAAGAATACTACAGACATTGGCTTCAAATTCCACATACCACCTCATAACTGAGTGCCTTTGGGTAAGTTATTTAACTATGTAAGCCTATTCCCACATCTGTAAGGTGAAGAAAATTCTGATGCCTACTTAATCAAGTTGTCCTGGGGATAAAATGAGAAAATGCATGTAAAGCCTTTAGCAAAGTACCTAGCGATAGTAAATGCTTAAAAAATATTTATTCTTGCTTTTGTTAGTTGATAGATAATGTTCTAGTGTACTACATTTAGAGAAGACATCAGCAAATACATGAAAATTTTAATGGAAACTGTTCAAAACTGCTCAACCTTATATATTTACTTAAGATGAATTTATTTAGAAGTAGATAGGCATTATGTATTGCTACTGATTATATTTGGAGGTCCAACATTTGGAAGTCCAGTGTAGTTGGAGTGCCATGAAAGAGAGTAGAAATAAAATGTAGAAGAAAGGATTTTGAAGAAATAATGACCATAGATTTTCTAAATTCAGTGAAAAAACAGTTAGTGATCCAAGAAGCTCAGTGAACCTTAAGTGAAATAAATACAAATAAAACCGTATCTGAGCATCATAGTCAAACCAGTGAGTTCAGCGATAGAAGAGCAAATCTTGAAAGAGCAGTCTTGGGGAAAAGCACACTATGCACAAGGTAACAATGCTTTGAAATTGGGTTGACTTCTCATTTTTTAAAAAGTGTTAGCAAGAAGATAATGAGATTGACACATTTAAAGTACTAAAAAGAAAAAAAAAGCAAGCAAATGAACCCTATCAGCTCAGAATTATTTAAAGAGGAAAGGTATCCTTCAGAAACATCAAGGTAAATTTAAAGACATTTTCAGGCAGATTAATTCATTGCTGGCAAATCTGCACTAAAGAGCTAAAGAACTGAACAGCACAAAGGAAGTTTTCAGTCTGAAGGAAAATAATACTAGATGGCAACTTGAATTTATAGGGAGGAATGAAGTACATTGGACATAGTATGTATGTAAATATATTTAAAAACTCTATATATTTTTATTTTTTAAAAGATATATACTTGTTTTAATAAAAATTATTATAACTACATATATATTTGGAAAACCCTAAAGAAGGCAGGGAAAGAGAGGAGAGAGAAACAAAAACAGATGGGACTAATATAAAACAAATAGCAAATTTTAGGGCTAAATACAGCTGTATCAGTAAGTACTATAAATGAAAATGGACTAACACTATAATTTCAAAGTAGAGATTTTCAGACTAGATAAAAAAACAAGCTCTAACTTGATGTTGTTTACAAGAGATACTCTTTAAATACTAAGAAACAGATGTTTTGTAAATGAAAGAGTGGAAAATATATTCAGTGCAAATACTAAGTAAACAAAATCCCAAGTGGCTATATTAATATTGAACAAAGTGAACTTGAAAAAGACGTATTACTAGAGGTAAAATGGGATGTTTTGTAATGACAAACGGTTCAGTTCATCAAGAAGATATTACAATTAAAAATGTGTGCACCGAATAAGAGTTTTGAACTATATGAAACAAAAATTGATAGAAATAAAAAATATATATACATTCATAATAATACTTGGAGATTTAACACCCCCTCCCCCCCAGTCATCAGTAGAATAAGTAGTTTAAAAACAGTAAAATTAACTAAAATGAATAGACTGGCCACATCAAATATTGGCTAGAACATGGAAAAACAAGAGCTTTCATACATTGCTTGGCGAAAATGTTAGACGTTATAACCACTTTGGGAAAAGGTTTGGCAGATTTTTATGAAGTTAAACACACCTACCTTTTTACCCAGTAATTCCTCCTTGGTGTTTATCTAAGAGAAATGAAAACATATGTCTAGAAAAAGACTTGTTCAAGGGTGCTCATAGGAACTTTATTCATAATAGCCCAAAGCTGGAAACAACCCAGATGTCCACCAACAGAGGAATTGATAAATAATTGTACTGCAACTAAAATATAAAAAGAGACTACTGAAATACCCTGTAACATGAATGAATCTTGTAGATGTTATGCTGAGCAAAAGAAGACTTGAAAGAAGGCAAATTGTATGGTTCCCTTTACATAAAGACAAATTTATTCTAGTGAAACAATTAGGTTGTTTGTTGGGGGGAGGCAAGGGAAAATTGATCTGGAAAGGGATATAAAGGAACTTTCTGGGGAACTAGAAATGTTATATTTTGATAGGAGTATGTTTTATACAGACATATATCTGTCAAAGCATCAAATTATACATTTAAGATTTATGCATCTCAAGATATGCAAGTTTTACCATAAGAAAAATAGTTAAATATAGAACTGTTGTTTGTAGATTTGGTTTTTCTTGATGGTGTTATGTTGTCAGTTTTAAAACTGCTTTCTGTATACTAGGATTGAGGAAATCAGTAAATATATTGAGGGAGCCAGATTTCTCACTTCTGGGAAAAGAAAAAATATGGGATGGGAAAATACTACATTGTATTATTTTGGATTGGAATTGGAGGTGTCCATATTCATTTATGCTTTTAAATATATTAGATAAATAGAGCAAAATCAATATGTGTATATAGGTAGTATATATGTACCCTACAAATGTGTGTATATACAATATATGCATGCATTTGTGTATATACAGCATATATCATAGCTGTGTGTATACATGCACATAAAACATATCTCTGTACTGAAAGGACCTGGAAACAGTGATAACATCAATAGCAGTGAGGACCTCTGGTGTCTGCTTTGGGGTTCTAAATACCATCGTCTATAAAAGGAGCCAGGATTCTTGTAGAAAGGGCAGAGTCTAGGGCTGGGTCAAGGAAAATACTAAAAGAAATTGGACCTTCTTATACCGGAAGGTAAAGAAGTGTTCACATAATCACAGGAACATGTCAAAAAGATCCAGAAGCCAATTTGAAAGGGTTCCATTGTCCAAGGTAGAGACGATTTCAGCATCAAAATAAGAATGATGTTAATAGATGGTAACCATTGAATAAAATAAGAATCTATAGGTCTGTACTGAAACATACAGTGACATGAATGACTGAATGAATGAATGATGAAATAACAGAGAAGGTTCTTTACAGTAGAATTCTAATTAATAAATATAGAAATAAAGATGAAGTTAGAGCCTGGCCGGTGTGGCTCAGTGGATTGAACATCGTCCCATGGACAAAGAGGTCCTGGATCAATTCTCTGTCAGGGCACATGTCCAGGTTTTGGGCTTGAACCCCAGTAGGGGGCATGCAGGAGGCAGCTAGCTGTTCAAGGTATCTCTCTCACATTGATGTTTCTATCTCTCTCCCTTCTTCTCTCTTTCTAAAAAATCAATAAAAAGATATTTAAATACATAAATAATGATGAAGTTAGAAATCATTAATGGAGTTTAAAACTAGTGGGTGGAAAGTTTGATGAAGAGCAGGATATTTACATTAGTCTCTAAATATCTTCCCTGAAGTTGCTTATTGATTTTAAAATTTATCTTTATTGTTGAAAGTATTACAGATGTCCCTCCTTTTTCCCCCACATTGACACCCTCCCCCCACCCCGGCCTTCATCACACTGTTGTCTATGTCCATTGGTTATGTATATATGCATATACATTCTTGGGTTTATCTCTTCCTGCTCCCTACCCTTCTTCCCTCTGAGTTTGTCAGTCTGTTCCCAACTTCCATGTCTCTGCATCTGTTTTATTCATCAGTTTAATTTGTTCATTATATTTCACAAATAAGTGAGATCATGTGATACTTGTCTTTCTCTGACTGGCTTATTTCACTTAGCATAATACTCTCCAGGTCCCTTCATGTCATCTTAAAGGATGAGAAATCTTTCTTCCTTACAGCTGCATGGTATTCCATTGTGTATATGTACCCGAGCTTTTTTATCCACTCATCTACTGATGGACACTTGGGCTGTTTCCAGATCTTAGCTATTGTAAATAACGTTGCTATGAACATTGGGGTGCATATATTCTTCCTGATTGGTGTTTCAGGCTTCTTAGGATATACTCCTAGTAGTGGGATCTCTGGGTCAAATGGCAGTTCCATTTTTAATTTTTTTGAGGAAACACCATATTGTTTTCCATAGTGGCTGCACCAGTCTGCATTCCCACCAGCAGTGTACCAGAGTACCCTTTTCTCCACATCCTTGCCAGCACTTGTTGTTTGATGATTTATTCATGGCAGCCACTCTGGCTTACTAATTTTAAAGGGGAAAATAGTGGAGAATGGAGAAACCTGTCTGATACCACTTTAACCAAGTCGTCAAACCTAGCACAACCAATATTGGGACCAACTGATACCATGTGTCTCCTAATAAGATGAAGTGAGAAAGACAAATAGTTTCACTTCAGTGCTAATCCTGCTAAAAATGCATGAGGAAATATCAGACAAATCCAAATTGATAGACATTTTACAAATAGGCTGGTATTTTTTTAACTGTCAAGGTCAAGAAACACTAACATATTGGCTCTTCTCGATTAAAGACTAAAAAGACATGTCAACTAAATAATGCATGCTTCTTAAATTAGACCCAGGGGAGGAGTAATTGCCAAGGACATTATTTGGACAATTGACAGAATTTATTGGGATGGTGGATCAGACAGTATTCTAGCATACATGTTACTTTTCCTGATTTTAATAACCATTGTGTATGAGATTGTCCTTGACCTTAGAAAATACGTAATGAAAACATTAGGGTCATAGTGACTTACTTTCAAATGGTACAGGAAAATATGTATATATATAACTAAACAGATTGCATATTAATACATGCATTATTTAGTAATATGTTTATATGTACAAGGTGGGGCAAAAGTGGGTTTACAGTTGTTTATATGAAAAATAATATAACAATTAATAAATAAGAATAAACTGTTTAACGTACTCAAACTGTAAACCTACTTTTGCCCCATCCTGTATATATAAAGTGATAGATTGATAAAACAAAGAAAAGTGTAAACAATTGGGTAACTTGAGTGAAAAGTATATGGGAGGATCTTTTACTGTTTTTAAAGTTTTCTCTAAAATGTTAAGTCACAAAACTATATTTTTTTACTTTTGTTTCAAAAGATCACTTGGTTTCTTTTCTTACCCCAGTGGATTTTGTATTAAACGGTTAATATTTACACCATCTTTGGAAATACTATGGCTAATTGGAACGTACATCTCAAATATTATAAAAATAGTTAAATTTAAGTACTTATATTTTGTAGTTATGTGTATTTATATTTATGTAAATTTAGTTATTTCTGTATTTAGGAGTTTTTGGTACAATTTACTCTCATTTTTATTTACTTTTTTTATGCTCACTTGAGGACATTTTTGCATTTATCTTCAGATAGAGTAGGAGGGAGAGAGGGAAGAAGAGAGAGAGAGAGAAACATCGATGTGAGAGAGACACATCAAGTGGTTGCCACCCACACGACCCCAACCAGGGCCGGGGACAAACTGCATCCGAGGTACGTGCCCTTAGCGGGAACCGAACCCGAGACTCTCCAGTCCGTGGGCCGACACTCTAACCTCTGAGCCAAACCGGCCAGGGCTTACTCTCATTTTTAAAACTTGTTTTATAAAATTTTAGTTGCTTTGAGGGACTAAGAGTATAAATGTGTTATTTGTGATGTTACCGCCAAGTTAGAGATTATTAATTTCTTTTGTATCACTAACTACTTTGAAATGTTATGAAAGTTATGGATTCTCTCCCATGTGTATGTATATTGCATTTTTTGCATATAATTCAGGGAGTTTCACAGACACCCTCAACCCTATCCACTGACCCATCCCTGCAAGCCTAGGTCAAACTGTGTACCCAAGATTACTAGTCACATTTATTTATTAGCATAAAAATGTCTTACTCTAGTTCAGTGCTTTTCATAGTATGGTTTTAGGACAGCCAACTTCACAGTCATTCTGGGCACTGGATTTTGAAAAAAGAAAAAGAAAAGCATGGATTCCAGAATCCATTTATTCATTCTCCAAATATTTGTTAAGCTTTACTATATACCAAACATAGTTCTAGGTACTAGTAATACAGCAGTGGAGAAAGTCCCAGCCCTCGTGGAAATCACATGAAGCCTGTTGAGCCCTAGACAGTTGGTAGGATGAGGAGGATGCCAGACTCTTTCAGAGCTGTACAATGCAAAACTGGGTTTTCTCTCAAACATATCAGACAGGTTGTCCTAAATTGTATATTTTTACTTGACTTATTTTACTATAGTCTAACACCAATATAAAAATATTTCTTTTAGAATGTGAAACACAGAAAGTATGCAAGGTGGAAGGCAACATATATCCATAATTGTTTAAAGAATGGAGAGACTCCTCAAGCAGGGCCTGTTGGAATTGAAGAAGATAATGGTATGTATGTATTTACCTAAGTAAAATGTTATAGTAGAATCGCAATTGTTCAGTATATTATTTAAAGTTTTCTGAAGGAACCATACAATTTTGTTTCCCTCGTCAGGTCCAAAATTCATGAATATTGGATATTAAATCATAAATTTAGGGACAGTAAGAGATTAAGACCAAACTCCTCTAATGTCTAACTTTGTCAACAAAATGACTTGGCTATCTCCTACCTCTAATGAGATTTCATTCCTACATGGAACAGACAATCTATTTGTAATTTATAAAATATTTCCAAACCAAAGAAGACCCTATTATTTTTTCTGTATCTATTTGAGTTTTTTAGGGAGTGGGGAGGTTGATAATACATTCACATATTTCAAAATTTATAGAGTATATAAAAAATATGAAGTGAATTTCTCATTTCCACTGCATTCCTCATCTCTCCAGATCCTACCAAAACCCTAATAAGTAAATACTGTTTTTAGTTTTTTGTGTATCTTTACAGAGGTTATTTTTTTATGAATTTATAAGTAAGTAGGAATATATATATCCTTTTTTCTTCCACACAATTGGTAATATACACACTGTTCTGCATGTAGTTTTTTTGTTATATTATTTTTTTTACTTAATATATACAGGAATATTTCCCCATCACATAGTAAGTGATTTTATAAAATTAAACTATAAAAAAATAAGTGTCTCATTTCATTGGTCTTTCAGTTAATGAGTAATGGAAAAGAAAAAGAAAAACATTTTTTACTTAACTTGTTTTTATTGATTATTGGTTAGACATATAGGAAATTGACCATTACAGCAATAACAACCACTGTTCTCTGAATTAAGAAAATTTGAAAAGATTCTTGCATTTGTTATCTTTTAGGAATCTATGAAGATGATTATCGAATGCATGGGTTGGTGAACTTTTTCTAAAAGGGTCAGACAGTAAATATTTTAGACTTGTAGGTGATACAGTCTTTGTTACAACTGCTTGACCCTGCTCTTGTGCAGAAGTAGCTACAGACAATATGTAATCAAATGAACATGTCTATGATTCAATAAAACTTTATTTACAGGCAGCCAACCCACTGGCCATAGTTGGCCAACTCCAGTCTAATCCATCTCCTTAGAGCTGTTATTAGAGCACATTCTATTAAAAGATTGCCTTATATTGAGCCACCTTTGCTTTATATAATAAATCCAGCTTTGCCATATTGTTGTTTTTTTTATACTGATGGATTTAATTTGCTACTGTGTATCATTTAGGATTTTTGCATTGATATAAGTAAAATTGGTCTGCAGTTTTACTTTTTGGTATCAGTGTTACACTTCATAAATATAATCTGAAAGTTTCTAGTGTTTTTCTGTGCTTTGGAACATTTTAAATACCTTTGGAATTATCTTTTATTTAAATGTTTCCTAGAATTTGTGTGTGTTGTGTGTGTGTGTCTGTTTGTGTGTGAAACCACTGGCCCTTACACTGGGGATGGCTTGTTGGTACTATTCTTCTATGGAAATTCACGCTGTTCGATTTTTTAAAAATTTTCTCAGTGCCCAAGGAATGTGTGTGCACTGATGAAATGAATGATATTTTAGTTCTTTTAGGCCATTTTATTCATTTCTGCGTATGTGTGCTCTCCTCACAATTTTTCAGATTACAGTTGGGTTGCAGTTCTGCATGGAGATATATGTTCATTGTTATATAAGTATCCACTTTCAACTTACAACAGCTATGTTGAGTATTTCCATGTATTATTTAAGAATGAGTGGGTCATCCGGCTGGTGTGGCTCAGTGGTTGAGCATCAACCCATGCACCAAGAGTTAGCCAGTTTGATTCCAGTCAGGACATGTGCCCAGGTTGTGGGCCCGATCCCCAGTGGGGAGCATGCAGGATAGAGTGGGAGGGATGGGGAGAGAGTGAGAGAGAGAGAGAGAGAGAGAGAGAGAGAGAGAGAGAGAGAGAGAGAGAGAGAAATATCAATGTGAGAGAGACACATCGACTGGTTGCCTCCCACATGACCCCGACCAGGGCTGTCCTTGACCGGAATCGAACCTGCGACTCTTTGGTCCGCAGGCTAACGCTCTAACCGCTGAGCCAAACTGGCCAGAGCTGTATTGCTTTTAAATAGTAGGGATTTGTTCCTTCCCAGAATGTATAAATGTTGGGGTTCTTTAATATAGGAGAAAATTATTGTAGTGTATATAAGCTATAAATGCATCTACAGGGTTACTTAATAAGCGTATCTCAGAGTAGTAGGTAGATTTATCTCAGAGTAGTAGATAGATTGTTTTGGTTATATTGAACATGTAGTATGTTTATGATCAGACAAAAAATTATTTAAATATTTGATAGGAAACATTTATTTCAGAATTCTTGCATTTATTTTATTTTAAATTACTAAGATTCCCAAAAGTGACTAATTGTCATTTTAAATACACTATCAAAATTTAATTTTCTCAAAGTAGTTTTCAAATTCAGCTAAAGATATATAGTATATTTTAAAAGTCTACATTTTAAAACTTATCAATACAAAGACTCTTCTTACTCCTTTTTATTTTTACAGCTGAATGTGAAATTTTATTTCTTTGTTTTTGTTGATAAGCTTAATAATTTGGATAAGGAACACACAGCTAGTCATTTAATAGTTAATGAATACTAGCTATTGAGTAAAAAAGGCAGCTGTCAGAAAATGAGTTCTTATTGGGTAGCATAAATGTGACATTTTGTCAAAAATGTCACTTTTTTATAAGTTTTTAAAGAGTAAGTTAAAAGGAAGTATATTTTTAGGAATAATATACTACAGCAAAGATTTTGTAGAATTGGATTTAAGAATTAAAAGAAGTAATAATCATATTGTTAGCTATAATTAAGTGTTTAGAAAACATGTAAATCTATTATTTTAAAAGATGGAGCCTGCTTATCAACAGCATTAAATAGAATTGCATTTGAAGGTCTGCATGCCTATATAACAAAATAAGAATATTCAGCATTTTTATTTCAAAATACCTAGTTTAACACCCTGGCCGGTTGGAGCGTCGGCCTGCAGACCAGAGTCCCAGGTTCGGTTCCCGCTAGGGGCACGTACCAAAAAAAAAAAAAAAAGGCAGCAAAATACCTAGTTTAACATTGCATATATATTCTATAATAGATGTTGAAGAAAATGAAGATGTTGGAGCAACCTCTCTACCCACTCAGCCACCTCAGCCATCATCTTCAACTTACGACCCCAGTAACATGCCTTCGAGCAGCTATACTGGAATACAGATTCCTCCCGGTGCACATGCGCCAGCGAATACACCAGCAGAAGTGCCTCACAGCACAGGTAGGAAATCAAAGCTGAGCAAGTTTGGAATCTTCTTTCATAAATGAGAGCTGCACTTCTTACCCTGTCTGTGCCTCATGATGATGGTCATCAAGCATGGCGAGATCTTTCTGTTCCATTTGGACCTACAAAAACAATTAAATTCGTCCAGCCGGTGTGGCTCAGTGGTTGAGCGTCAACCCATGCACCAAGGGGTTGCTGGTTCAATTCCTGGTCAGGGCACATGCTCAGGTTGTGGGCCTGATCCCCAGTGGGAGTCATGCAGGAGGTGGCCAATCGATGTTCGCTCTCATCGATGTTTCTATCTCTCTCTTCCTCTCCCTTCCTCGCTCTAAAATCAATAAAGGAAAAAAAAATTTTAAAAAAAAACAATTAAATTCTTTTATTGAAGTTTTAATATCAGTTGTATTTTAGTTTTATGAGAAATGACAGAACATTTACGTATATTGATTACTATCAACCTTATATTTTATTAATATAATAGCTTCTGTGCTTTTCATATGTGTTGCTGATTTCTTACCCTCCCGTTCTTTTTCCTTCACTGTTGTTCAAGAGTAGCACTGAGGTTAGGGAGGTTTATTATAATATATGTCCGTTGGCATCCCACTGTGATAGAAAGATTCGATTTTTCCTGCCTCATTTTCTTAGGACTCGGCTCTGCCCTCATCGTGGAGCTGTTCATGAAGGGGAGGCACAGAATCTCAGTAGCAATGGAATCTCAGACTAGTGAAAGGAGATGGTTTAGGTTACCTTATTTTTTACAATTACAAATGTGTGACCAAAAACAGGGAACTGATGTCTGCTATCTTGGAATAATGCAGGACTGTATGTCTATGTTTTCTTAGAAAAAAGATCTCACAAAAGTAGTCTCCAGTAAGTTAATATCAGTAGATAAAGAGATTTTTATCAGTTGCAAAGAGATGCTCTTCTCTGTGCTTGTATTATTAACATAGCATCAGCCCTGCTTCCAAACAGAAGGTATTTAAACCCATAATTTAAATCTTTTAACTTATTTTAATTTTTTAATAAAAATTGTTCTTAAAATTTTACTTTTATTTCAGCATAAGGGTAATCTGTAATAATAAACTATACAAACAGAACCATTAATTGATAAAATGAGTCATCCTTTGAGTCCTGATTTTTACCATTTCCATTAACTTCATTGACTTTCAGTTGTTAGCCTTAGTTTACCCAGACCAATTAGGTTATTTTATATGAATTAACATTTAAAATTTTTCTATTTTGTCCTGACCAGTGTGGATCAGTGGTTAGAAAGTTGGCCCAGGCATCAAAGGGGAGCAATTCTGGTTAAGAGCATGTACCTGGGTTGCAGGTTAGATCCCGGCCTTGGTCTGGACACGTGTGGGAGGCAGCCAATCGATATGTTCTTTTCACATTGATGTCTCTCTCTCTCTGTCTCTCTCTCTCTCTCTCTCACTCCCCCTCCCTCTCTCACTCCCTCTCCCTCCCTCCCCCTCCCACATTCCTCCCCCTCCCTCTTCCCCCTTCTACTGTCTCTGAAAATCAATGGAAAAAATACCTTCTGGTGAGGATTAACAAAAAAATTTTTTTTTAATTTTCTATTTTCACCATTTTAGCAGCAATTTTGATTAGTCTCTATCTGTTTTAAAGCTTTCAACTTTATATTATCTACAAATATTGCTTATAATTTTTAACGGTATTAATGAAAGTAATAATTTCAACATTGATTTCTTTAATGTCATCATTCTGTATATTTTACCCTGTCTTTTCATTGCTTTATTAAGTCTGTGCAATGACATTAATAGGCAAACCAATTTGAATTAGTTTGTAAAATTTTATAGAACCCTTTTAAATATTTAATCTTTTAGAAATATTGAAAATTTCTGTAGAAATTTTCAGCAAAACAGCTACTTTAGGTGTATTAGTCTTAGATGAATACTGTTTGAATTATACTACTAAATAAAAACACTAGTCAGGAGCTGCAGACACAAGCATCTCTATAGAATAGTGAAGTGAGGATAAAATGCGTTTCGGAGTCAAACAGTGTTGGTCATTAGTTTCTACCCCTTGCTAAACCACAAACTCAACTGTTATTCAACTTCTTTTTGACTTAGGTTTTTCCTCTTCCTAAAATGATCATACTTCTCATGGTAGTTTTAATTATTAAAGGGGAAAAAGAATGAAAATTGACTAGTACTGTGCCTAACACAAAATCAGTGTTCAGCAAATTAGCTTCCTTGACTTTTTTTTCTCTTCCTTCCTATTTCTATGCCAAAGAAAGAGAGGGTATTTAATAGCAAGTTAATGAACACTTAAATTCATTTTGTGAATCAAAGGAAGTGTCACATTTGGGGATAGGATATGACCTTAAAAAAATTGCCTAAAGGGTATTGCTTTAGACACTATATCTTAGGGCATAGTAGTGTTATAGCCATATATACATATTTTATTTGCAGACATCCTATATGTACATATGCGAGGGAACGTGTGCTTCCAGTAGAAGGGCTATATCAGGTTGAACCATATGAAATTGCTATTTTTGTACAACAAAAGTGATAGAATACTGGTAGTTTCATATGTTCAAACTAACAGACAATATCTCCTGCTTAGAATATACATCACGTAAAGTTAGATACTAGAAGGTAGTCTTCCATTAGGAAATTTTCTGGCATGAACAGTTCCTTTTGATTCAGTTAAGTTCTGACCTTATTTTTTTCCCTCTCTCTTTTGTTCCTCAGAGTTGGGGCATAAAACTAAAAACCTGTAACCTTTCTTAGGATAAGGTCCTATCTTGTAACTTTATACACTCCTCTAGACATACCATTTTAATAATTATAACTTTTATAAATCTATTCTTACAGAAAATGTATTAGATATTGTTGTCCTTAATTTACTAACAGTAAAGAAATGAAGTAGTTATCCCAAGAAAATTAAAATGCAAATATAATTAGTAACAGAATTAGAGTTTAAAACCAAGTTGTTCTGATTTCATGTTTTTGAAATCTTCCTTTTTTATCCCTTCTTCCAAGGAGCTAATATTCTAGCAAATCAAAATCTACTTTTCTGACATATATTTCCCCCTGGGATTGATTTGAGTTGTTGGAATCTTCTCTTAGCTGGCAGAATTTTTTTCTATTATATTTAAAACAGTTTATTATTTTTTTTAATCAGTTTATAGTTGCCTAATAGAAAATGAAATAAGATTTTTAGTTTATAAACATAGCAGATGTTTCCCCTCTTAGTCGCTTTAAGAGTGATTTACTTTCTCTCATATAAAGGTTCAGGATGTACTTTTATCAAAGGGAAATCCTTAAGATAGCTGAATAGAATAGTATGTACTAATATACAGTTTTTAGTTCTTCCACAAGAAAGGAGTGGGGTGAAAGAGAGCAGTGATACTTGTTTAAAGAGGCCTTGAGTTTGCGCTTGTGCTTTAACCACAACTGTAACCACTGTAACAGCAGATGTGGGCAATATGGTGGACTGTTTCCTTCTGACACATTCACTTTTCACAGTTGGTAAACAGAGGAATATCTCAATGAGAAATCTAAATAGATTAAATAACAATTTTATAATTAATGCCAGCCTTTTAATTATAAATGCAGCTCACCTCATATGTAGATCAAAAACCTAGCTCTTTTTATTGTTGTTCTTCTAAATGTTGTTCTTCTAAAATGTTGTTCTTCTAAATTCTGGCCTAATCATTAGTATGAATGCTGTTCTTCATGTTTATACTGAAGTTTTACTCAACCTAATCCTCCTATTTTCTTACCTTTACTTACTGTGTTCCTCATAGATAGCATGTCTTAATGCTTTTTTCTCTGCCTCTCCAAATGCTACTACCTTTCAGGGTTTTGTTTAATTATACTTTTTGGTTAGTCTTCTCCAATTTTCTAACCAACATCCACTTTTCTCACACTGTTTTATCAATAGAACAATGTAGTACTTAATTAGAAATCTTGTAATGTTTAATTCTTACATGTGTATTAATACCATCTAGTAGGATATGTAACCATGTACTTAAAAATTAATCCAGCCGGTGTGGCTCAGTGGTTGAATGTCAACCCATACACCAAGAGGTCACCAGTTCGATTCCCGGTCAGGGCACATGCCCAGGTTGTGGACCAAATCCCCAGTGGGGGGGGCATGCAGGAGGCAGCCAGTCGATGTTCTCTCTCATCGATGTTTCTATCTCTCTCTCCCTCTCCTTTCCTCTCTCTCTAAAATCAATAAAGAGAAAAAAAATTAACCAAAAGTTACTTCTTAATACTTCTCTTTTTGTTAAATAATAGAAGGACATTTTCAACATCCCCAGGAATGTTCACTCTAACATATTGCAGTCTAGGGGGCTGCAGCCCATTTGAAAATTGACAAATGATACCTTTCCAAATCAGAAAAGGGGGTGGGGGGGACTAGATTTAGGCCCTGGCCAGTTTGGCTCAGCAGTTAGAGCGTCGGCCTGCGTACCGGAGAGTCCCGGGTTCTGTTCCCACTAAGGGCTTGTACCTCGGTTGCGGTTTGTCCCAGCCCCGGTTGGGGTCGTGTGGATGGCAGCCAGTCAGTGTGTCTCTCTCACATCGATGTTTCTCTGTCTCTCTTCTCCCTTCTCTCCCTCCCGCTCTATCTGAAGATAAATGCAAAAATGTCCTCGGTGAGGATCAAAAAACAAAAACTAGATTTAGGCATCTCAAAAAATAATAAACATAAATTAAAAAATGATTTTTACAATTAGACTGGTATTTATGCACTGTGTTGAGCCAGTATTGTCAGCCCCCATGGCAACATATTATGATGGTTGCCAAGAGGACAGGCCTTGGCTCATGTGTGTCGAGACGGACGAGAAGCGGCATCTTCTGACTGCTGTTTGAGGCATGTTGAGCAGCCTGTGCTGTTAGTTCAAGTCTTAGTTGAATGACTGACCAGAAGTTTTTTTAAAGAATAGTTCATTGACTTTTTAGAGAGAGAGGAAGGAGGAGGGAGGGAGAGAGATAAACATTGATGTGAGAGCACAACGTCAGGTGGCTACCTCCTGCATGCCCCCCACCAGGGATTGAGCCCGAAACCCCTGGCATGTGCCTTCACCGGGAATTGAACCGGCAACCTCCTGGTGCATGGGACAACACCCAACCAACTGAGCCACACCAGAAGTTTTTAATAAATGCAAACTACCTATTTTATAAATATTACTCAAATAAAATTTTACTACATAACTACATTTTCTCTCTGTAAATCCTGCTTTGTTCTTGTTAATATTGCCTACTTGATCAAATGGAGATATACAAATATATATTTAAAAATTAATGCAGAATGCTGGCCATAAAACATATGCATTCTCCAAAGAGAAAGGGGTTTTTATGGAGGCTTTTCATTTCGGCAGAAACACGAGTTACTTATCAAGGAATGGCACTGATATCTAGATGGATCTATGAGAAGGTTGTAGAAGACCTGTTTTTATACACATGTATATTGGACTGGACATACATGCTTGTGTGTGCATGGAAGTGTGCCCTGGAAACTGGTGGTAGCCATAAAATGGTCTGGAGTAGGAACAAGAAGTGGACTGTCCGCATGTTTTCTTTTTTAACTCTTTAAAAATTATACTTGACTTTTTATCTGTATCCCTTTGTACTTTTAATTTTTTTATTAGTTCAATTTTTAGTTAAAAAGTAATATTTTCAGCCCTGGCCGGTTTGGCTCAGCGGTTAGAGTGTTGGCCTACGGGCACATACCTCGGTTGCAGTTCGTCCCGAGCCCTAGTTGGGGTTGTGTGGGAGGCAGCCAGTGGGCATGTCTCTCTCACATCTATGTCTCTCTCTCTCTCCCTCCCTCCCACTCTAACTGAAGATAAATGGAAAAAATATCCTTGGGTGAGGATTTAAAAAGAAAAAAAAGTAGTATTTTCATGACTTAATAGTCCCAAACATGTAAAATGAAACTAATGTGCCCTAAATCAAAATTAAATTAAATTAAATACTATGTATTTAAGCCATTTTTCTTTTGAATTGGTAATGAGAAGATCCTTCAAAGTCAACACTTGGATCTGCATACTGTATTTTAGAATTTAAGTCACCCTTTTTGAAACCATCATGCTAGAACTCTCATTGGCTGTTTTTGTTTTCCTAGAAACTTCCCAGTTTGTTTTCCTTTCTTCTGTTTTCTTCTTTTCATTCTATTGTCTTTTCCATTTTACCCTTACTACAAATTGCCTATTCGTATTTAACCTATTAACTTGGGGCAAATGAATCCTGTTTTCTATTCGAGTGCATTGATGTAGAGTAATCAGCTTTTTTCTTCATTTTTCTTGCTGCTTGAATTATGTAAGTCTGTCTGGGAAGTTTCAACAATTTGTGTTAATGTTTTAGGTGATTGGTAATCTTCAACTTTATTATATTACTTAGCATTAATCAAGAATGCTATTCATTGAATATGATAGTCATAACAAGTTCTAATAGGAAGTCAAAACTAATTGATTATTGGATATATAAAATATCATCTTAAAAACATGTTAACTGGGCCCCGCTGGTGTGGCTCAGTGGTTGAGCATCGACCCGTCCACCAAGAGGTCGCAGGTTCAATTCTGTCAGGGCACATGCTCAGGTTGTGGGGCCAATCCCCAGTGGGGAGCATGTAAAAGGCGGCCAATCAGTGTTCTCTCTCATTGATGTTTCTATCTCTCTCTCCCTTCCTCTCTAAAAAAATCAATAAAGAAAAATAATTTTAAAAAACACAAACATGTTAACTGGACAGTTTGGAATGTATAATTTTTAATTTCATGCAGAGTGGTGAAATGGGACTTATCCTGTAAGTTAAATTAATTCATAATTATATCCCACCTTGTCCCCAAATTATTTAATTGAGTAAGAAATTAAAAGGTAGAAAGGGAATCTTATTACTTCTACAGATATTTGGTAAGCTTTAATTGAGAAGCAAGTTGAAGCATTAGACATGACAAACAAAATACATAATAGGAAATGTGTAATTAATACGTGTGTAAACACTCAAAATGTATTTTCCTGCATATTTTCTATACCAGCCTCCAAACATCAAATAAGTCTGTCAGTTGAGAATTCATTAAGGTTTCAAGGAGGTAAGTGAAGTATGCAATTCTCCATGGTCCTTCAAGTGCTTTCCTTCTATATCATTAAGAAATGTAAAACATTAATGCCCATTTGTGGCTTTCTTTTTTGCAGGTGTAACAAGCAATACTATCCAGCCTACTCCACAAACTATTCCGGCCATTGATCCTGCACTTTTCAGTACAGTTTCCCAGGGTAAGTCAATTGAGTGTTTTGTAAGGTAAAATGTATTTTTTGTTTTGGAGTGTTGTTTTGTAATTTTACCTTAGGGAGTGTCTAGGTAATTTGAAACGCATTTCTTTGAGTGCCCGTGTTCACTAGATTCTCTGTTGAGTCAAGATTGTTTCATATTATAAAAATTACCTAAATCTAAAGCCATTTCCTTTCATTTTACAGTTCCTTTTTTTATATACTGCTTGTGTGTGTGTGTGTGTGTGTGTGTGTGTGTATATATATATATATATATATATATATATATATATATATATATATATAGTGGCACAAACATGTAGCTAAAGATCAAGGAAGCTTAGATTGGTTTAGTTCAAGATTGCCATGTGTTGCCCTGGCCTGGTGGCTCAGTTGGTTGGAGTGTCGTCCCATACACCAAAAGGTTGCAGGTTCTATTCCCGGTCTGGGCAGGTACAGGAGGCAACTGATTGATGTTTCTCTCACATCAATGTTTCTTTCTCTCTCTCTCCCTCTCACTCTTCCCCCCTTCCCCCCTTCTTCTCTCTCTAAAAATCAAGAAAAACATATTTTCAGGTGAGGACTTAAAAAATATTTTTTAAAAAGATTGCCAAGTATTGTGACTATGATATTTCTCATCTACACTGTGTGATTTAGATTATCTAAGAAGAGAGAGCTGACTATAATTGAAAATAAAAATTTCTGAGATAATTATCTTTCTTTTTTTTTATTCCTCACCCGAGGATGCTTTTTCTATTTTATCATCAGACAGAACGGTAGGGAGGGGGAGAGAGAGAGACAGAGAGACAGAGAGAAACATCGATGTGACAGAGCCACATTGACTGGCTGCCTCCCGCACAACCCGACCAGGGCCAGGGACGAACCGCACCGAGGTTCGTGCCCTTGACTGGAATCAAACCCGAGACTCAGTGGTCCTCGGACCGATGCTCTAACCTCAGCCAGGGTGAGGATAATTATTTTGATTGGTTGGTTCATAGGCTAGGTGATTGGTTTGTTGATGTTAATCTTTTCCACTTTTCAGACTTCTCTGTTCTTTTCCCCCTAGTCCATTGTTGTGTTTATTTTGGTCTTTCTCATTCAGTTTTCTTCATATGTGTGATGGGATTTAGTCCTATTTATTTAGCATGAAAACCTTTCTCTATCATTTTCAGTTGTGTTACTGAGTTTCCTGATACTATGTCTGCAGGTCTGTTTCCCACGTGATTTTTCAGTTCTCCTGATGTGAATGGGAACTGGCCATTAAGTTACCTGCCTCTCAGTCATAGAATGAAGAGAGCTTTTTCTGGAAGGGGGGCGGGAAGGGGTGTCACATCTACCTTGCTGGTATCATTATGAACATAACATGAATTGCTTAAATTGTATTCCTCTAATTCTGTATTCAGTTGGCTTACTAGTATGACAGCAAAAAGATTTATTTGTATTTAGTTCAGAATGTAATGAAAGTTAGGGGAAATGAGAGGTTGGAGAACAATGCACTCTCTGCTGAAAGTAACTGTGTTTCCAAGCACCAAAGACTATGTTGGTGACTATATATTTAAATAGTTGCAAAAGATATTTTTAAAGATTTATAAGCTACAACATTAATGAAAACAGGAAATGATGTGCATGCTGTTGGTGGGACTATAAATTGGCAAAGCTTTTCTCAGTAGCATTATGTCAGTATCAGAATGGCAAATATAATTTTTTGACCCAGCTATTATACTTTTAACAATCTATCTTTCAAAATTCTTAGACGTAGGCATAAAATGTATTTACAGAAATATTTATGGTCAGCATCATTTGTAGTAATAGAAAATAATCTTAAGTGCTTATTAATGGAAAAGTGGTTAATTAATTATGACCTATCTGTACTAAGGAATGCTGTGCACATATTAAAAAAGAATGTGATCACTGTCATGTGAAAAGATCTAGACACAGTAAGCAAAAAAGCAAATTGCAGAACATTATATAGTATGGGCCTGTTTAGGGGGGAAAAACATTTAAAACAAAACTATATTCCCCTATGTGTACATGTGTATATAAATGTATAGGAAAAAGTCTAGACTCTAGAGAATCCACAAAAATAAATAGTAGTTTCATAACCACCATCTCTGCCATCACTATCACCTCTAGTAGTTCTAATACCCCCTTCCTGTTACATTTTTCTCCTTAGTGTTTAGTATTGCCTTTTAATACACACATAATATGTGTGGATTAGTATGAATACATTTTAAATGTTTTTGCAATGAATTTTTGGCTGTTTCTGGAGAGGAGAATGGAATTGGAATGGTGGGTATTGGAGGCACAGTATTTACTTTTTTACTTTGTGTACCTCTATGTAGTATTAGAGTATGAATAACAACTTAAAATTTTTGAGAAGTAAATGGAATATCTAAAAAGCATTTAGCATAGTACCTGATATGTAATAAAATTCTACCTCTAATCATTGCTACTATTGTTGCCATTATTAAGTGGCATATCTTGGCAGTGCCTGGATATAAGGTAAGGTTACAGTGTTATGCTTTACATTTACCTCCAAGATTTACTGCAGGTCATTTGGTTCCCTGTGATTATGCCTGTACATCCATTAAGTCAGAGAATATTAATAGAGTACATTAGGATCACCTTATCCAAGGTCCTTGACATGAATTTCTAGAACTACCTAGTTAAATAGGATAGAATCACTACAGACTCATTTTGGAAATATTTACAATTAAGTGTTATTCCTTGGAAACTTGATAAGTCAACCTTGGAAATGGATACTTATGCCAACTGAGCATGCAGGGGTTTCTCTTTACACCAATAATGTTACCTTTGATTCAGTGCTGACCAAGGCTCTCTGTCCAGTCTGATAGAGAACTTGATGGATAGCTCTAGCTTTCTGTTCTTTTGACTGAAGCCACCTGGAACGTACAAGCACAGGTTTCAGAAAAGAGATGTTATGTTAAACAACTTCTCTAATCCTTCAAATACCTTTTAGGGCCACATATTGTCTCTCTAGCTCTGGTTCTAATTATGGGTTCTGGTAAATTTTAATGATAGAAAAAAAAAACCACTTTTATTTTGGTGCTTTAAGCAGAATTTACTATTTTGAATAAAAGAATCAGATTAAATGAAATTGAACTATTTTTCCTTCCTGTGTCTTTTCTACTTCCTCTATTTAATTTTTAAATACTAATTTAAAAGAGGCATAATTAGGAGAGAGGTTTTATTTTTTTTAAAGTTTGAATTTAAATGTTTTTTAAATTATTTATACATTATATTCTTTAAATGAAGGAAAGCCTGAACTGCTACAGAATACCAGAAGTAACATTTAGGTAAATGTTACTAAGTCTTACTAAGACATGGCTTAGTAAGCTCTTTATATTTCTTATTGTTGAAAATAAATTACATGTCTGTCTACATTTATACCTTACATTTTGTATCTAAATCAGAGCTTGGTTATTATCTAGTTATTTTTTTGAGTTACAAATTTGTCATATATGTCTATTATATTTATTCCATATCTGTAATTATGTTTTTGTTAAAATACTTTTACATTTTATAAATATTGAAATATTTATTTTATAAGAACATTTAATATTTGTGTTTTAAAATTGTTTTATCATTGATGGATACATTTAGTTTATAAAACTAAAATAGTAACTGAATTCTTGCTATACACATTTTATTTGATTAATAAATAATGTCAGCAAAACAGTGCTAAAACTAAGCCATAAACATAAGATTAGTCCTGAGCATTAGGCTTTCTTCCAGCAAGTCCAGTAAATTCTGGATGGATGCCTTATATATTTAAAGGTTGCCCTGAGATTAGGAGCATAGTATATTAAAACACAAAATGAGCAGTGTTAAGGTTAATTTTTAAAGGTTTCTCATTTACCTAGATAGTATGTATATCTCAGTTACAAGAGCCTCTTAATATACATTTAAAAATATTAATATACATTAAAAAATATTTAATACACATTAAAATATCTGGTAGGTATTTTCAAGCAAAAAATACAAACTGAGGCATGCCTGACTAAATTGTCTATAGAACTGCAGGATAATTGTTTTTTAGGTTTAATGGGTAACAAAATATATTGTCTGTTTATTATAGTCTATGCCCCTAGCCTTCTGATCAGTTCTCCTAGAATCCTCATAAAATTTTAAGGAAAATGGTATTTATTTCAAAAGACAAAATATGAAGTCAGTATTTAATTTCATATTTAGAAATATATTTTCAAATATATTCAAATCCTAAATTAAATGATATGTCCTTAGTGTGGTTTATTTACCCAAAGTATTGGGTTGGGCTCTACACATGTCAATCACATGTGTAAATGGAAAACTTGCTGAGAAAATACATTTTGGAGAAATAATTTGTAAGGATGATTTACATGCTTAATTGTGTCATTTAATGATAGAAAACCTCTGTTAAATCTTAGAGTTTTTTATATATGGATGGCACAAAAAATGTAGAAACATTTTAGGCTCAAAGAAAAGTTAAACAACTTATGTAAAACTTTCACATAAAGTTTTTCTTTTTTTTTAATTGAGGGCTGTATTTCCAGTTCACGTGAGGGTTGAATGGTTTAGTCTGTGTGTATTGTTCCATGAAGACAGGCAGAGCGAATCTACCATGAACACCAAAGCTACTATCCTTGTTTTACAGAGAATGGTTTTTTGTAATTAATTTGCCAAAATATAAAGGCTTCTAGATTGTAACTTCTGAAAGAAAAATCTTGCTCATGTAAGTTATTATGTATTGGTAGATGTATGGTTTATATTAGTAGTAAAAAAATTGACAACATGAGAACATTTATTTAAATACAACTGGGATTGAAAAAATCCTTGATGTTTTTACATAACCTCTAATATTTTCTATGATCTTGAATTTAAGCATTTACTAACCTGAACAGAACACCTTTTATATTCTTATAAATATCTTAATTATTCTTTTCTTCTAGGGAATATCTGTCTAACACCCGAGGACTTTGCTCGAGCTCAGAAATACTGCAAATACGCTGGCAGTGCTTTGCAATATGAAGATGTCAGCACTGCTGTGCAGAACCTACAGAAGGCCCTCAAGTTACTAACTACGGGCAGAGAATAAAACCTTTGTACAGCAGACCCATGCATCTTGGCTTAAAGAACTAACAGTTCATTACTCTATATCTTCAGACTATCAGGAGCACAGTTTTAAGGAAGACTTCAGTTCCATTGGCGATAACAATGAAATCTGTGTCTGTGTGTCAGATTCCTGTTGAAGCATTCATCAGCAGCCTCAGCCAGTTTTCATTGCCCATTTAGTGGATCCATTAATCTCTGGGTATTTAGGGCTGATATTAGCAAGGTCCTAAAAATGCCCATTGAACCCTGCCTCAGAAAATGAAAATACAGTTCCATAAAATGTATTGGGAATAAGCTTTGTATCTTAATTTACATAATTTAAGGAATATTTTAATTTATGATTTGGACAACCAGATCACAGTACTTTGCTATAAAATTCTAAATTTAACTTTTAATTATGATGGCCAGAATATTCCAGATTAGAGATCATGTTTTTTGTTTTCCTCAGAACTTATAAGACAAACATGAACATCCTAAATTGTTAGATGAATCTGAAAGAGATTGTGTTCAAAATTCGATTTATGTTCATGTTATAATTACATTAAAAGTTAAAATTTTCATAGAAAAGAAGGTAAAGAGGTAGAATCACTTTTAGACTTAAGAAGAATGTTGGTTTCCCAACTGCTTTCCCGTATCCATTGAAGCTTAAGGTGAATTGGTATTTGCTTCGTAGGCAGCTTGACTGCATGTCTTAGAGAATGAAAAAACACTTTTAGTAATGCCTGGAAACTTGGTGCTTTAAGTTAAGATTCTCCTCTGCTGCTATGGAATGGATTCTCTAGAGTGTATAGCTATGAATGATGCAGAAGCTTATAAGATATTAGATTCTCAGTTGTTACGTTTATAAGTTTTGGGGGAATTTTGGAATTAATGTGTCACCTGCATTTGTGCTGTATAAAAAATAAATGCAAGGATTCTTTTCACTGGTTCAACTTACAAAGAGGCAAATGTCTGTTTTGATTTGCATGCTAAAATTGTCATTTTTAAAGTCATTATTTTTAGTTACAGGAATAAGATGTTTCTGTAATAAGACACAATTTTCTTTAAAAGAGAGAGAGAAAGATTTGGCAAATTTACCTGTAATTTATCTGGTCCATTTTATTTATTCCACTGAGATTGAAGTGCTTTAACTTATGGGTCAGCAAACTATAGTCTGTGGCTTGACTACCTGTTGTTCAAATAAAGTTTTATTGAACCAAAACCATACCCATTCGTTGGTTTTATCTACAGTTGCTTTTCATAACTACAGAATTGTATTTCCTACAAGTCTAAAATATTTACTTTTTGGCACCCTAAGGAAAAGTTTGCTGACCCCTAATCCCATAGTCTATCTGAAAGAAAATGAATTATTAACTCATAATCATTTGTGTCTTTCATTTTTTATTTGCATAAGTGTAATGCTGTTGTATAGGTTTGGTAGAATGGTAATTCAGACAGAATAAACTGTTCTAAATTATTGGCTGGGGAGAAGCCCCAAATAATATGCCTCCTGAAAAATGTTCATATCTTTCACAACTCAATTCCTGCAGCATTTGTAGGATTCAATTTTACATCTAGAAATCCAGTGCGCTGACATACTTCTTTAGAACTTGACTGCAGTAGAAAAGTGGCTAGATGGTTATTACTGCTTATAAGAGCTAAACGTTTTAATTAAAATCTTTACGTGTCTGGACACTAGGAAGAAAACTGCCACCTCTTATTTCCTACCCTGTTTCGTTGCTTTCAGTTGGGAGAGCACATGGAGGGAAGAAGATAATGTGGGAACCCCGGAGCCTACTGATAAGTGAGCGATGGTGTGACAGCCCTTATCTGTCAGGTGGAAGCAACACCACTAGCCACTTCGGAGTCTGTTATGAGCTAAATGAGAGAGTACACACCAAGTAGTCAGCACAGAGTAGCATTCCATAAATGTTTTTTGTTCATATTAATGTTATATTAAATAATGTAGATTGCTGATAATCATTTATTTCCTAAATATCAGGAAATCCGAGGTGTCTCTGTGGCCTGTTGCTTAAAAATGCTTTCTTGTGTGAGGGATTAAACTAGAAAGATTTTTTAACTTTGTATTTTTTCATAGTAAACCTGACAAGATGAAGTTAGAAATTTACCTATGTTACACTAGGATAGCAATTTTCATTTAGTCATTCAACATGTATTTATTGAGCAGCTACTTTGTGCCTGATAATTGTCTTTTGCGTGAAGAAAGTGCAGAAAACAAGAGAAAAAAACAGAAACCTGCCTCATAGATTTTATGTTTGAATGAGAGGAAATAAATTTAATAAAATGTATATCGTGCATTCAAACCAGTGATTTTCAAGGGTAATTGTTAGAAATGCAAATTTTGCCGGTGTGGCTCAGTGGTTGAGCATCGACTCATGCACCAAGAGGTCACCAGTTCAATTCCTGGTCAGGGCACATGCCAAAGTTGTGGGCCAAATCCCCAGTGTGGGGCATGCAGGAGGCGGCCAATCGATGTTCTCTCTCATCAATGTTTCTATCTCTCCCTTCCTCTCTCTCTAAAATCAATTAAAAAAAATAAAAAGAAATGCAAATCTCAGGCCCTACCCCCCACACCCCACACACACACTCCCACCCAATCAGACATTCTAAGGGTGGGGCCTACCTTTCTAAGTTTTAAGAAACACTTTAGGTAATCTTGTGGTCCCTAAAGATGAGTGGTTTAGCACTACCCAAATCAGAAACATTGAGCATCTGAGAGAAGACAGATTCCCTGAAGCAGTGGTTCTCAAGGTGTGGTCCCTGGACCCCCAGCATCAGCATCACCTAGGAACTTGTTAGAAAGTTCTGGGGACCACACTTTTGGAACTTCTGTATTAGTGATAAATGCAATGGAGGAAGCTAGAGTATAGGAAAGGAAAAGCTTAGGTGTGTGGACATGTGCATATTACATAGGAAAGGATAGGCCCCACTGAACGATGGATGAGCAAAGAAGGAAAGAGGGAGGGAGATATTCCTGGCAGAGGGAGGTAGAGGCTTATGACCAAATAAGCTTTTCGTAAGAAGCTTTACTTTTACTCTAAGCAAGATGGGGAACTACTAAAAGGTTTTTAACAGAGGACTACCTGATGTGACTTAACTATTTCAAAAGGATCATATTGGCTACTGTGGGGGACCAGTAAGTATATTGTAGTAATTACGATGAGATTCTGATGGCTTAGATCTGGGGTGGCCTACTTTTAAAGTAGAGCCGCAGTATTCTTGACAAACTGGATCTGAGGTCTGAGCATAGGAGGAGAGAAGGTTGAATCCCAAGTTTTAACCTGAACACCTGGAAGGAGTGCGCAGTCATTAGTTGCTACTCACTTGGGACAAGTTGCTCAATTCTGCTGACATTTAGGCTGAAGTACAATGTTCCCAAGATCTTGTGACCATCCCAAGTAAAGCTATTTGATAACATTGTTTTGTCAATACACCCAGAGGGGAAAGAAAAAATAAGATAAGTTCTATCTCCAGTGATTGTCACGGGCATTTCACCAAATCACTGCTGAACTGGAACTAGAAGCCAATGACATTTCCCATGGCTAGCATGGCCGAGGAAGTTTGGGCTTCAAGATTACACGAAGAAAAAGACCCGTTACAGGTCTTGAAAATTAACATCCTCAGCTGTTCATAGAATTGATCTGTATGTGACTTGTACTTCTAGAAATGTGAGGTTAGTTGTATGTGTTAAGGTTATATATATGCTGTTCTTTTTAAAGAAATTTAAACTCCAACAGCAGCACTGTCACAAATATCTTGCACTCTAAATGAACAATAACTGATTAGGGACGAGGGTTTTGCTTATGTGCACAGCTTCCTCTCTTTACCCCTATCTCCCCCACCCCCTTTTTTTACTTATATGTATCAAAGCAACTGGATCAGATCATCTAATTTGGACCATAAATATGCCACCAGTAGAAAAGTTCTGTTCTTAAAAGAGATCACAAAATACTAAGACATCCCTCACAGAGGTATGCTTATCTGGTTGGTTGTAATCTTTGATGTCTACGTGGAATTTTGAGACTGAAAGCTCATTCATTGTAGTATACTTAAGTAGGACTAATTCCAAGTAAGCAATGCTATAATAATAGTAAGTATAACAGCTATCATGTGAATGCTTACTAAATACCAGGCACTAGTCTAAGTATTTTACATGTATTCATTTAATCCTGCCAGTATTCCTGAGAGCTGGTCCTGTCGTTTCTGTTTTACAAATGAGGAACAACCACAGAGTGACACATTTCCTGTGTTAGATCGTACTGAAAGTTTCTAAGCCCAGGCGGCCTATTTCAGACAATGAGTATCATTCATGTAGGTAAATCGTCAGTTAAATTGTTATGAGTACAGTGAGATGTTTTAAGTGAACTTCACATTATCAAGGTCACTAGTCACAATCAAGGTCACAATTTCTATTATTAACAGGAGGCGTAACAGCTGGATTTTTCTATTATCGGAGCACTGTGTTCCAATAATTGGGTGCTAGGCAGTGAATACACATGCTGGAGGGGATGGCCTGACAGTGAATGGATGGCAAGTCCAGGGAGAAAATAGGATTTGAACGGCTGGTACCACGGATTGATGTCATCTTGCAGAGGGTGTACCACATCGCTAGGGAGTCCTGAGTTTCCCAGACAAGCCTGATGTTTTCCTTTTTATTTTAAGTACCATTACTGTTTTTATTTTAAACATACAATATTTATTTTAAACATTTTTATTTTAAAAATACATCATTCAGCCTTCACCTTTCAGGAAAAGAGATTAGGATGTGCACTTCAATATAAAGATGATAATAATGTTTATTATTAATTTCCTCAAAATGTGACTAGTATACTGGACCCTTAAAAATGACCCTTATGGCCCTGGCTGGTTTGGCTCAGCGGTTAGAGCGTCGGCCTGCGGTCCAGAGAGACCCGGGTTCGGTTCCCGCTAAGGGCCTTGGTTGCAGTTTGTCCCCGGCCCCAGACGGGTCGTGCGGGAGGCAGCCACTGGATGTGTCCCTTTCACGTCGATGTTTCTCTCTCTCTCTCTCCCTCCCACTCTATCTGAACAAAAAATGGAAAAATGTCCTCAGGTGAGAATAAAAAAAAAATGACCCTTATGACCCTGAATGAAACCAGTTTATCTTTTTTTCTTTTTTTTTTTCTTTTTGCAGTGGCTTCCTTTTCCTTCTTCTTCCCTTCTTTTTGGAGTGACTTCTATATAGGACGAAATGAAAATAATCTGCAGACTCTTTTTCTCATAAATGGAGATTTTATTTCTACATGTGTGAAGATTTCCAACAACACGCCTGCCTTTTGTAGTGCTGAAGGAAAACATTCATGTCTTCAGTTACTTACAAATGAGTAGATATATTTATTGAGAATATACACTTGTTGATTCTCTTTTCAGTACATTTGAGATGCTATTTATAAACATTCCCTAAAATTCTAAATATTTTCTAAATTAATTAGCCTGAGACGTTTTGCTATAGTGACTTGGAATAACCTTTTCCTAAGCTGCTTAATTAATTCAGTATTTATTGGTACCATTTTTTTTTTAAATCCCAGTATTGTAGTAGAATAACATAGAGAATCCTGTTAAATATGTGTTTGTGTGTATATCTATTTATAGGATATACAGTGGTGGGCAAAAGTAGGTTTACAATTGCTTGTATTGAAAAAGCCATGCAGGATATGATTATTACAATAGCTTTATTAACTCAAAAGAATGTCACAGTGCAACTGTAAACCTACTTTTGCCCCCAACTGTATTGTGATTCATTTAAATAACCTTTCATTACTGTAGAAACAATGAACTGTGCATTGTAGAAAATGAGAAAATGTAGACAGATAAGAAGAAAGTAAAAAACTATATTTCAACCATAGCAATATCAGCAGTAACACCATAATACATACACATTCTGTTCATTTAAGTGCCTTTTAACCTGAATGAGATCATACTTTATATACTGTCTTGTCTCCTGTTTTTTGTTGTTGTTGTTTTGAGGCAGTGAATCTCATTTCCTTTTCAGTAAATCTTCATCTCATCTAATACCCAGAACATATTCAGACTTTCTGAATTGACACCCAAATGACCATTATAATTGGCCCATCCACACATTTCATCTGGTTATGTCTGTTAAGTCTATTTTATAATCAAGCCCAGTCTTTTTTTTTTTTTTTTTAACTGACACCCACTTGTTTAAGAGACTAGACCAGTTTGGGTGCATATCTAGATCTACAACCTAGATGCCTCTGGTTGTTTCTTTGGAGTTGGGTCTTCTTTTTTTATCCTCGGCATTTCTTGTCAAGAACTTACACTGAAAGGCTTGCTTGGTATTTAACCCTTTGGAATTATCATACACACAGGCCGTGTTGATCACGTCCGTGTGATGTAAGGTGTGTCATGCCAGTAGGTTTAAAATCTGCTTGACCCACCATTAATGATGCTAATACTGACCACTGCAACAGGATAATAACATCCTACCTCCGTTCGGTTATGTTTTTCTCCTGTTGTTAGAACTTTACTTTGGCATTATTAAAAATCCAGTTTTCTGTCAACCATTAAGCTAATGTTTGCTTTTTTTTTTTAATCTAATTGATATGTACTGTCTGAAATAATACTTAATTGGGTTTGTCAAATTATATTTTCAGTTCTGTCTTCTATATTTATTAGCTAGCATTATTCTGTAAAGGAGAATTCTTTGTTTTTGTTTTTTAATTAACTAGGGATATTTGGTTACTCTGAAATACAGTTCCTATTTTCAAGGCAGAATAAATGCTTAATTCTTTCTCTTTCCTTACCAATTTTCAAAGTAGTAGTTATAATACTACCTCAAATAGTGACCATTTTTGTTCTCCTTTTTGAATATCATTGAATAGTGGTATATTTTCATCAATTCAATCCATCAGTTATTATCTTCTTTTATCCCCAAATTTTCACACTTTGGCTGGTGGAATTGATAGAAACTTTCCCATCTGACTCCTCCATCTCCCCTCACATTTATTTATTTATTTATTTATTTATTTATTTATTTATTTATTTATTTATTAGTTTAAAACTTTTTCAACTTTATTGAAGTATAATTGACACACCACAAATTTTATGTATTTAAAGTATTACAATTTAATGGTTTTTTGACATATATAGGGGTGGGCAAAAGTAGGTTAAGTTACCAGTCATCATTACCTAAAAGATAAATTATAAGTAAGAATACCAAATAAATATAATAAGACAAATAATACAATAATTAGTAAATGATAATATAGAATAGACTCTATTTCATATACTCATGACTATAAATGTACTTTTGCCCACCCCATATATGTATCAGATAGTAATCCCCTTGAAAATAATTTTTAAATTATGTGTAGCAAAAAGCAAAGAAAATCCGAAAATAACTTTCTATGCAGGGAACCTGAGGGCAGGAAGGCTCACTGGAAGTCTGCTGCTCAGATTAACATCTCAGAGATGCAGCTAAGCACAGATCAGCATCATCGGAGGCATCATTTTAAGTGCCAGAAAGAACACATTCATGAATTGCTCCTGATACTTAGTCATTTGTTTTCCCCAAATGGGGAAGTTGGAGCAGACATGTCACTGAGATGGTGGCATTTGGGTTGCCCCTTATTCCACCAGAATGAAGTGGGTAATTAAGATGAAAAGGGAGCATAAAAGAAACATATATAATGCGTGTCACTACAAATGAGTCTTTTGACAAGAAGGAATAAATCTTATGAGGAGTGTGTTTGATTTGGTGACCATTTACCTTCTCGGGCAAATCTCAGTGTTTGAACATTTAAATTTTTAAACTACTTGGTGAAGCTGAATAATCCTGGAAACTTGAATTCGGTCCTAATGAAGTGTTAAAAATTTTATTAATGCTGATGAAGGTGACATGAACTCTGGTTCATGAACTCTTAAAGGTGGAAGGACCCTTAGAGATGATCTCATCCAATCCTTCCATTCTACAAAGGACAGAACCGAGTCCCAGGACAGAGGCAGTTACTTGCTCAGGATCTCAAAGCTGGTTATTGGAAGAAAAAAAAAAAAAGAGGAAAACATTACAACTCTCAAACCAGGAATCTTTTCTCAGAATATATCTTGTTGTGAGACCTGGTTCAAAAAGACTCTCTGCTAATCAAGCACATTCTTGAAATTTACCATTCTACCAAAATCTATATGTAAGTCCAGTGGGATCACTAATTGGCTAACTGGTCAATCACGTCATAAACATTCACTCATTATTACCCTAAAAAGCCCTTAAAGCTCCACTGAGAAACAAAGATGTGTATCATTTCTATTCACAGAGATTCCAAGCTTTTCAGGGTGGTAAGAAAAGTTTACATGGAAAGATATGTAGCATCCCAAGACAATGCATGATAAAATGTCAAATAATTCGAGAGAGAAAAGAACAAGGGATTCGGCTGTTGCTGGTATGGAAAGAATGAAAACGTGGTATGGAAAATCAGAATTGGGAAAGAGACCAAGAAGAGCTAGAAATACCCGAAGAGGTTTTGTGAAGTTGAACTTGAAGATAGGAGTTTCTGGTATTGCTGAAACTTACCAGCTACAGTCTTTCAGGGCTTCTGTTCGAGATATTAATAATTTGCCTTGCTGGTATGAAAGGGTCTGGACTCTTCTTGCCACCGCTGAAGCTTTTCATTTGTGATGTCTCCTTAAAAGAGAGGTTCTTAAGCCAGAGAAGGATCTGTGATTTTGAATGAGGAAAAGCAACAACACTTCTTTACTTTTTGAACCTCCTGCTAAAATGTAGCCTGTCCTACGATTGTGAATGGAAACAACAAAGCCCCGTAGTATGAGCCGTTCCTGTGACTCGGTCACCAATACAAATTACAGATATTTTCATAGCCTACTGCAGTTGTAGTCATTACTGATATATTGAAAAGTCATTTATGCTCAGCACTATTTGGAATGTCTGGACATTATTAGATCTGCTTTAGATATTATTAATGAGTTAATAAAAACAAACATATTATTGTATCATAAATTTCTATTTTAATGTATTTATTACTAATTTCCACATTATTTTTTATCCATTATCCTAATTAGGTAGAATAATGGCCCCCAAAGATGCCCATTCCCTAATGCCCAGAACCTGTGAATATGTTACCTTCCATGGCGAAAGGGGCTTGGCTGACGTAATTGAGGATCAGGACCAGGAGGTGGGAAATGAGCCCGGACTGTCCAGGTGAGCTCCATCTAATCCCATGCATTCTGAAAGCAGAGAACCTCCCCCATCATGGTCAGAGAGGGGGATGTGAAAAGGACTTGATCTGCCTTTGCAAACTTCGAAGTTGGAAAAAGGGAGCCAGGAGCCAAGGAATATATGGGTGGCTTCTACTGGAAAAGACAAGGAAATAGATTCTCCCTTACATCCCCCAGAAAGGAACGCAGCCCTGTCAACACCTTCGTCTTAGCCCAGTGAGGCCTCTGTCAGACTTCTGACCTTCAAAACGGTAAGATAATAATTTGTGCTCTTTAAGCCACTAAATTTGTGCTAATTTATTATGCAGCAATAGAAAACTAGAACACTATTTTATGCATTTGAGCATATTATTTGGGGACACTTCACCAAAGGTGTTCACGCACAGAAATAGGTTAAAAACTCCTGCTTCATCGTGTCTGTGGCTAGAGTTTAAAGGAAAAACCTTAGGCAGCTTGAATTGACACCAGTCGATGTCTATTGGTGCCTCCAAGGTTAATCTGACATTTTTTTTTGACAATTGTCCAAATGTTCCAGTAAAAGTTTTTGTAGCAAAATCATAAATATAGTTCTCATTCAAGCTTGGCTTTTTCTCCTTACTTTCTTTCTCAGTGGTTCTTATTTTTTCTGGCTTCCACCTTTTCCGAATCCGGATTACATTCATTATATGCAACTCATTCATGCAGTCATGGGAGCCAAGGGAAGAGTGACTCTAATCCTTTTAATCGACATTTTTACTTTATTAGCTTCCAAATGAAAGCAGCAGCTACTAAAATATCATGCGAGGGAATAGTAGGAAAACGAAAACTCAGTAAAGAGGACCGAGGCCAAAGGAGATGTTTCCCATTACCAACAGGGAGAGTCTCTGGTGATTCCTTTTTTGAAATTCTTGGCATCAATTCCTAATTTGTTAAAGCTTGTTAATACACAAAAAGATTTAAAAAGGGTTTCCATTTTCCTACCTGTTAAATGTCAGTGGCACATTTTGAAGTATCTGGTTGATTAAAATTGGAAATGTCTGTTAAGTTCTAGGGACATGCTCTATAGAACTTCACCAGCGCTTTCTTGTCTGTTGGTTTGGAACCTGTCGGAAAAACAGTTCTTTGTAATCCAGAAGAGATGCTTCTTCACTTATGGAAACGACGCTCACGAAGCAACCAGTGTACCTGCCTCTGTCAGTGATGGGGTTACTGCCTGCCGTTAGGGACAGCTTATCGACACACTTATCGACACTCCCACAGCCTCTTGTCACAAGCAGTCTTGTTAAATACATGCAAATAAAACATTAAAACTACCGCCCTGGCTGGTGTGGCTCGACGGTTAGAGCGTCGGCCCGCGGACCAGTGAGTTGTGGGTTCGATTCCGGTCAAGGGCACGTACCTCCATTGTGGTTTGCCTCTGGCCCTGGTCGGGTCATGCGGGAATCAGCCAGTTGATGTGGCTCTATCACATCAATGTTTCTCTCTCTCCCTCCCTCCCTCCCACTCTATCTGGTGATAAATGGATAAATATCCTCAGGTGAGGAATAAAAAATAAATAAAACATTAAAACTACCAAGAAAGACATTATAAAATTATAAATTATCAATCAATGTGCTTATGAAAATATGCATAACACAACCTACTAGTTCTTTCCCAGGACTAGTTCCTTCAGGTTAATGCAAGACAGACATGCTGGTTTTGCGAGGTCAAGAACATGTGGTGTCTAACAAAGTATGATATCTGGACCTTGGACAAATGGAATGCCAAAACTCAATATTGCCAGACTTCCACTCTACAAGGTCTAATTTTGTCGATACATCTGCTTTCCATACTTATAAAACTCAGTGCATTTTCAGAAATGTAAAGCTAATCTTTTTTATTACTAAAGCGGTATAGGAATGAGCTGTTTTTCAGGTAAGAAGGTAGGCAAGTGCTTTAGTGAAAAAGTAATTTAAAACTCTATGGAGCACATCCTAATTTTTTATGGATTTTTCAGGGGAATTTTTGCATCACTTGGCTTTTTTTTTTTTTTTTTCTACATTTTAGAAAACCTTCTGCAAGGCATTTTGAAAACGTTCCATGTTAAAATAGATGTCATATAACAACTTTATGTACCCAAATGCCATATTTTTAAATATATTGACTATCTGCTCCCACTATAAATACCCACTATATATACAAAAGCGCATTTCCTGGTATTATTTATATTCTACATTTGCAATATGACAAGTGAAGTATGTTTCATTTTTAATGGACATTTCTTTTTATTATTAGTGAAGCTAACTAGTTTCAGTTTTTGAGAGCCATTTGTCTTTCATGGTTTATGAACTTCAAGTTACTGTTCATTGCCAGTTGTTCTAGGAAAATTTAGTTTTATTACATTATATTACATTAATTTGCACATGCTTTTTGCATAGAGATACAGATTCTCTGTTTTTCATATATATTTTCAAATGTTTCCAGTTGTATTTCATTCTTATCTATGTTTTTATATGTACACAGTAGAAAAAAATTATATTTCAGATGAGTTAAACATAAAGGATTTTTTTCAATCCTTTTGAAATAAAGTCATGCCCACCCTTCCCAGACCTAGATGAGGAAGGGCAGGTCGACGTGCTCAGCTGGCAGGCTGCTCGAGGCCAGCGACAGCAGTTCTTAAAGGATCAGTTGGAGGAGCACCTTGGGGACAAAGCTTACAGCTTCAGTGGGGCCTGTGTCGTTTGTAAGAGAAAAGTCCAGCTCCCCACGGAGTTCTGAGCTCTCCTCTCACCCCACTCCTGCGCCTCTTCAGCATCGCTGTGTTCAAGGAGAGATGTTCATGTCTGTTGCACTTTTATTTTTTTATTTTTATTTTTTATTAATTTATTTTTGTTACAGATGTTTCTCCTTTTTTCCCCATTGACACCCTCCTCCCCATCCCCCCACCCTGTCCCCAGCTTTGTTGTCCATGTCCATCACAAAACCTATATCTGAGTAAACAAACACAAGGTGTCAAGAACTCCGGGACTAGCCTGTTTTCCTTAGTGAAAGTCCTTTCCTTAGTGAAAGTCCTTTCCTCTGCACAGATCCCTCCACTCTCCGGACCCCTAACACTGTGAATAGAAGAGAATCATGAAAAAGCCGCAACCTCACCGCGCACTGCTACCCTGACTCCTCCCCATGAGCGTTCCTTACCTGCCCGCTGCGTTGAACTTGGAGAACGAAACACCCCGTTGTGTCCGACGGCTTACTTTCTGCAGTGCAGTTGGTGAATTAAGAGCTCTGACAGGATCTACAAGGAGAACTGATGAGGAGGCTAGCACTCGGGTGGCCTCCAGAAGCAATACCTGCTGAGCAAAGAGAGAGAGTTCAGCCTTTTGCTCATCATTTACTGTCAGGTCTTCTTACTCCACGAGGGCAAAGACTTGGTTTCCTGCACTGCTGTATCCCAAGGCCCTGATCGGTGCCTTCCACGTTGCAAGTACTCAATATGTACTGAGGACAACACTTAAACTTTTCTGAAAGAAAAATCAGAGTACCCTCGACAGCATCCTCCCTTACAGCCATTGAAACGGGGCCCTCGCAGTGCTGCTCTGGGTCCTTCTGGCTCTCTCTCTGCTCTATCTCCCCTGGCGGCCAAGCTTCACTTGACCGTCTCCATGCTGATGAGTTCTAGTTTCATTACTTAAGCTCAGTTCTTTCCTCTGTACTCCAGACTTTACCTGCTATTTCTATGGGGATGACTCGAAAGGTACATAAATTAAACATGCCCAAAACTGAACATTCTCTCGCGCCCCCCACCATCTGACCCGCCACCAAGGTCTCAGGAAATTCCCACACCATCTACTCAGTTTAGTCAGTTGTGTAATCCAGAAGACATATCTGACTGCTACTTTCCCTTATTTCCCACATCCAATCCATTGAACCCTGTCGCTCTGAACTCCACATATCTGTGGATGGCATGCTCTTTGACCCCCACAGCCACAGCTCTCACCAAGCCCAGTCCCTCTCACCTGGACTCTCCAACAGTATCCAGTGCTCTCCCCACTTCCTCTCCTTCCTTCCTCGTCGACTTGCACCACAATTAGAGTCGCTTTTTAAAACCTTAAATCTGATTCTTTTGTATCACTGTTTAAATCCCCTCGGTATGATCCCATTACCCTCTGGATAAAGACCAAAATTCTTCACATTGTCTCTAAGGTGCTCCTGACCCATGACAGCTCTCTTGCTCTTTGTGTTTAAACCACCCTCAGCTTCCTACAGACCCCCCAAAGTTTTTGCTTCCACCTGCCCAGGACTTGGGCACATACTGAAGCTCTACCTAGAAATACTCTTTCTCAGCCTCTTTTTATACTTAATTCAACCTTACTCATTTTTTTTAACCTCAGATCTATTGCATATTGAAATATGTTTTTGTTTTAACACACTTTTGCAGGAAAGCATCCCCAAGTTTTAGATTTTATTGTTATTGGAAATGATTCTACAGAGCATATATATTCTATTAGTCTTAGTGTTCCTCATACTTTACTATGTATGCAAGTAAAGTTGACATTTCATTATGAGAATTAAGAACATTGAATATATTTACCTAAGGAAGATGCATCCCAGTGCAAAATAGCCTTGATTTATCAAGATCCTAGACAATATTACCCTTAGGAAGAGGCCTCCTGATTTTATATCTCAGAACAGAGGTCAGCAAACTATGTCCCACAAGCCAAATCTGGCCCACCACTAGTTTTATCAATAAAGTTTTATTGGAACACAGCCATCCTTATTCATGTATGTGTTAGCTGTGGTTGCTCTCATAATGAAATGTGAGTAGCTGAGTAGTTGTGACAGAGACCATATGGTCAGAAAGCCTAAAATGTTTTCTTTCTGGCCTTTTACAAAAAAAATTTTCCTGACCCCTGTCACAAAATATAATGACAGGGATTTTTAACTTAGAGAGTTCAGTGTCAGGTAGTACCAGTAATGCAGCAAGTTGTTCAGTATGAATTCTCCAGAACATCTGGTCTAAATTGCACTCTATCCTGATGGACCTGCCAGGAAGAGTTGTCTGCAGATTGTACCAAAGTAACAGAATCAATTGATTTGTCTGAAGAGTGACTTGGAATTGTATATTAATTGAACATTAGAAAATATCTGCTAAATTTATGTGTGTGTGTGTGTCTGTGTGTATTTGTGTGTGTGTGTATAAGTTAATGTTATGATGTTGAACTGTTCTCTCAGGGAGTAATTTATCATCAGGCCCTCCTCTTAAGAACATCTTGGATTATGACAGGAAAAAGGCATCATCATTGAAGAACAGAAAGTTTTTTGACGGTATTGACAAGTTGTCAGTGTCCAACTCATGTAACAACCAAATCATTTAGATGTTAACAAGAGGCAGGCTTGTGCCTCCCCCTTTTCCAGCATTTAGCATTGAATTCTGATCTTCAGGAGACTATTTCTTTAATCGCCAACTCTAGCTGTAGCATTTTAATACTTTCCATGAAACATAGTTGTTAAAAGAATGCCTTCTTCCAGTCTTTCACGCTCGGTATAATCAGTAAGTGCATGCTTATGTGCAGAAACTAACTTCTAATTCTGTGTCTTTAGGTGTGTGATAGATATTGATAATAATATCCCCTTGTTGAAAAACATAAACAAAGAATTGAAGTGCAGGCCTGGAGGTCCAATCACCACAATGAAATCAAGCCCTGCCACTGACTGGCCACGTTGCCGTGGACAAGTTACTCAAAACAACCAAACTTCCATCTCCTCACTTATAAAATGAGGGCAATAATAGTGCAAACCACAGAAGTTTTGCTTCAATAAAAACAGAATATTGTAAAAAGCACCTAAATGATGTCTAGTGTAGAGTGAAATGTAAGTTCAAGCGTTTCCGATGAATAGTGCAGGAGAGCCTATAAACCTTTCCATCTCTGGGCATTAAAGTAGATGATAGATCAGCAAATGGTACAAAAAGTCCTAATCAGTGAGTGGTGAGGAGAGGATTGCATCTTCCGGATCTGATTCCCAGTGAGAAGAAAAACACAGCGACGTCAGCAGTGGAAGAGCCACACCTGAAACCCGCTTCCTCTTCATTCATGCTACTGAACTGACATCCCGAAATGCAGCATCTTGAGAGAAAGATATTAAAAGGTGAAGGAATGTCTAAATAAGGTGGGAGGAATAATTTGTAAAAGACAGAGAATTGTGTTTTTGAAAATAGAGTGGGTTGATGCTTCTCGAAGGTTCCTCTCCAGAGGGCAAAGAATGAATGGATGCCTGCTGGTGTTCCTGAGCAGAGCGGAGACACAGGACTAGATCTGAAACCATGAGGTATAATTTATGGTCATTGACATGTATATTCTACATCTGAATTTTTATATTTATTATTTTAAAATTTCCTTAAAACCTCAATAAAGAGATCTATATTGTACATTTGGGGGCTTCCTGCCACACCGGTACTTGTCAGTTAAGAAACACAAATTGAACAGGGATTTGTCTATGGTCTGTGTACTTGTTGAAGAAATTATCCCTAAGGAATCAATTAATGTGTGATGGAAAAGAACCTAGCATCCTGCCCTGGCCGGTTTGGCTCAGCGGTTAGAGCATCGGCCCGCAGACAGAGAGACCCAGGTTCAGTTCCCGCTGAGGGCACATACCTCGGTTGCAGTTTGTCTCCAGCCCTGGTTGGGGTCATGTAGGTGGCAACTATTCGATGTGTCTCTCTCACGTCGATGTTTCTCTCTCTCTCTTCCTCCCTCTCTCCCTCCCACTCTATCTCAAGATAAATGCAAAAATGTCCTCGGGTGAGGATAAAAAAAAAAGGAACCTACCATCTTGAACAGCATCCAAACAATAAGTTATAATGATATTTTCCCCCTCAAGTCCTATGAAGTTAAAGTGATATTGGAGAAACACAATTTCAATAGTCCTTTGAATAGTAATCATTTTGCATTATATATATGTGGAGCCAATCAATACTGTGCACATTGTAAACTTGCACAGTGTTATATGTCAGTTGTATCTCAGTAAAGCTGGGAAAAAGGAAAAAATAATCCTTGGGGAATATTGTTAGATTTTTAAGTCAAGTGAACAGGACGCAATCTTGATCTTAGGAAACTATTTGTATAATCCAAAGAAATGAGGATTTTGTTGCCGGTGTGTTCGAAACCTGAGTCTGCCATTTACTGTCCGAAGTCTGAGTCCTGCTTTCAGCATCTGCAATGGAGAATAACAATGAAACATTGTTTAAATGAACAGAAATTACCTGTTTAAAATGCCAAGCTTGGCTACTGAATGAACTAAGATGCTCAGTGTAATAGAAATGGTAGTACTTTATAAGGCTTTATTTTATACTTAATACTTTATACGGTTTTATCAACTCATTTATATATATTCACTTATTCCTTTCGGTGGACTGGTGTGTCACTGAGGTAAGGTGAAGAGTAGTAAACTGAATACTATTCTTGACACACATTTTATTGACGTCCACTGCTGGTGCCTCCAGATACAAGTACAGAACACAGTGAGTAGGCACTGCCCACTGCAGAGGCCAGAGCAGTTTGAACAACTTGCTTATCTACAAAGCAATGAGGTTACAACTCTAGCAGGGTGAGTGTACTCATAGGTCCATCTAAAACTAGTTATTGAGCTTTTGCTATGCAAAAAGGCATTGTACTAGCCATAACATGCAAAGGGCTGGCATAAAATGGAATTATAAGTTATAAATAGCAAACATTGCTGCCCCTAATTTCTAAGGAGCTCACCTCTAAAGGAGAATTAAATGATAAGCGTGCATTGCATCTAGTGTATCTGTTCTTTAACAAAATATAATGAATCTGGGCTCTGGGAGTATTTTTTCTCAAAGCTTATGAATAAAATTTTAACATAAATGAAAGCACCCAAATAAAACTCAGCAGTGTCAGCTCCGAGATTGCTATGTAGTTGGAGCTTAGAGACCATCTGGTTGGAAGGAGGGCCAGACGGACTTGCCCTGAACCTTGGTTTACCTGTACTCTGACTTCATTTGGCAAACCCTTGGTGATGGTGAAGGAGATCATGCAGCAGATTCACCACAACCCTCCACACTGCTCCCACCCAGTCACCCCTTAATATCACCTCTGACATCTGAGTTTTAGGACTGGTTTCATCCTTACGTTTGGAATCTAGATATAACTTCTGTTATTTAAATATATAGTGAGTGACTTACAAGTACTATACTAAGCAAAGTACTGTGCCAGGCAGAGACACAGTACCTTTTCCCGAGGGGCTTAGGGACTGGTTAAGGGACAGAAACCCGAACACAAGTAAGTACAGCAGCACGATAAGCATCCAGCTGGACCTAATTCTTTCCCAGGTGCTGTGAATGAGTGGAAATCAGGCCTCCATCCGGAACAGTCAGGGTAATCTTCACAGAACGGGGCTTGTGAACATAAACCCTGAAGGAAGTCTTTCTCCACAGCATTATTTCTGGAAAATAAAACATTTATTTTCAAAATACATGTTTCCTATAAATATTATCTTCACTGGTAAATTTTTAAATGGTTCAAAATACAGAGATTTGCATATAACTCTCCAGAGGAACTCATAAATTGGAAAAAAAAGAAATTTACTAGTGTCATCATTGCATTGGGAGAAAAGGGAAGGTACTCTGATCATTGCGAATTCAATTATTTAGTGCCCAGTGAAAACTGAGCCTTGTTTTATAAAAGGTTGAAAATATTGAGGGACTGCTGTGAGCCACAGACATTGCTGGGCGATTACATATATTATCTTTAACAGAATTTCTTAGAATAGTTCTTCTTATACAAATTTATATCCCAAAGCCCTGAATTACTCGTCTCAACAATAATTTTGACTTCGAGGAATAGCCTAATTTACCAAATATCACTTCAAGGGCAGAGTTAGCAAAGCAAGGCCTTCACAAGCTAAATTTCCTCTGATTTTGCTCTATGTGGAATCTCAAATATTTGCTTTAGGATTGATAGCTTCCATGGCACCTTAAACGAGCCCAATTCTGATGTGGGCTGACTGAAATATTTGCCAAAGGCTGAGGCTGTCAGTATAATATTGACTTTATAGAAAAAAACAAAAACAAATTTCACCTAAGTATAAATGTACTCTTCTCCTTTGCCTAAAGAGCAGTTAGTTCAGGAGGAAACATGTTTAATAATATATTGAATAAAACATTTCTTTGTATCTCAAGTTTATTCAACACCAAAGCATGTGCTCTTTGGATCACAGAATGTAATGGATAGTTACCTAGGGAGCAACTAGCCCAGCCTGCTCACTTGAGAGAGGCAGAGGCCAACCCAACAGTGGAAGAGTCTCCATTGACATCATGCATCTTGAAGAGAAATGCAAGTAGGGCTAGAACGCAGCTGTCCCCACTGCATTTCCCTGCCTTCCCACTGCACCTCTGTTCTCCTTTGGCTGACATATGTGGTATTTGTGTAGAGTCCCTAAGGAGCTCTTTATCAATGTGTCATGTTCAATATATGCCTGTGCTCTATGCATCCCATTATTTTTCTTAAAGACCTCAAAACTTAAATAAAGGTCACTCAAGAAAAGTCTTTCATAAGACAATATCCAACTCTGATATCAAAGCATGCTGACAGTTTTCCAAGTCAGGAATTCCCTAATCCCCTGGGATGTGGTGACATGTAAATGTGTAGTAACAGTAACAAATAATTCATTGGAAAACCAAGATAAGATGACCAGAGTCGAAAACCTTCACCAAATTAACAGTGCAGAGCTAGTTATTAAGAGCATTTCAGAGATGCCTGATATGAGTACCATGTGTGGGTGGGTTGATATTTTTCTTTCATTCTTTGAATTAAATTCAATGGAAAGTTTAAGGGAAAAGAATCAGTTACCTATTCTCCCATTTATTAATTAAGTAATTTTAGTGATCATGTAGAAAAGTAATTTTTAAACATTGTAAAACACTCTTCTGGAATTCGTTGTGGATTTAACACATCGGAAGGTCGTGATAAACGCATATCTCCCAGTCACGTGATGATAAATCTGTGAGGAAAGCAGTTTTGTTGATTAATAATTACATGATCACACACACCAATGAATAATTATACTATTATATAATAATTAATAATTTTAATTAACACTTCATTATAAAGCCCCACTCCTATGCATTTCAGCAAAATCTCCATCCAACCTCCTTCAGGGGCAGGTTTGCTGGAAGAAGGCAGAGGTTTGGGTAGGAGGATGTAAATCAGATGAGTTTTCATCTCTAGATCTCACAGCCCTATAGGCGACTTCATTTCTTTCTCAAAATCACCTGTCAGTTTGTTCCAAGGCAGTGGGTTATTACTCACCTGCCTCTGATGTCCCAAAGCAGAGTGCTGGCGCCTGTCCAAAGGGGGCCTGCCTTCAGCCTGTCTCCCAGCTCCTCCTCTATGAGAGAGCCAAGCCAGGGAATCCTTCCCACTGCGGATGCCTCCTGCTGGCTGAAAGCCTACCTGCACGGGAAGGTGGCAAAGACAACCAGGTTTATTGTTACAGGATTACTTTTAGAAATGGTATTGCATTGACACAGGTCTCGCTTCTCTCGCTCTCTTTTTTTAAATCTATTTCAGTTCACCCAGCAAAAGAGTTTAGCTCACTGGCTCACGCCCACTCACACTACAAAGTGACGTTTCCAAGACTAATGAGAAGAATGTCACTGCTTCTGAGGAGACACTAATGAGAGTTAATAACCCTCATTATCATTTCACTTATTGGAAAGTCATAAACCTCAACCATCTAGACCATAGCTGTGAACCTGGGATAAACAAAACAGTGTCAGAAATAGGAAACCCGACAAACATGACCTCAGCCAGATCATCAAGGTCAACATCCGCAATGAAAAGGCATGTTATTGATATACCCTCAATATGATGTGAAGAAAAGGTACTTTTCTTCTGTGGTCTTCCACCCAAAACTTCTAATCTTATTCTAATCACAAGAAAAACACCAGAAAAATCTCAGTGGAAGGAAATTCTACCAAATATGTGACCAGTACTCTTCAAAGTTACCAAGGTCATAAAAAAGAGAAAAAAAAAGTCTGAGGAACTTTCCTAGCCAGGCGGAGCCCAGGGAGCTATGCCACCCAATGTATGTGGCACCCTGCAAGGGTCCCAGAACAGGACAAAGACACTAGATAAAAACTAAACAATATGACTAAAATATGGACTTTAGTTAATAATAATAATGCATAAATACTTGTTTATTAATTGTGACAAGTGTACTATACCAACATAAGAAGTTAATAATGGGGAAACTGAGTGTGGCTATATGGAAACTCTCTGCACTATCCTTACAATTCTTCTGAAAATTATAAACTATTGTAAAATAAAAATTTTATTTAGAAAACGAATTTAACATTTTCTTTCCAAAACCTTTTTTTTTCCTGGGTTCCCTATTTTTGTCAGTGTAATTACAGTGAGCAACCAGGACTTTGCTCTTGGGTATCCACATTTATTAGGTACATACATTTTAGTGAATGATGTTTTATTACTATGAAAATTTAATATCTGCAATTAACATCTGTATATTGAGAAAAAAGAAGTTAAAATAAGAAACGTCCAGATAGCCCCTATTTGTTAATGACACAAATCTGGGCACCACACCATGAAATTCATAGTTGATTTGAGGCACCTGGCCAGTTTGGCTCAGTGGTTAGAGCATCGGCCCATGGACGGTCAAGGGCATGAATCTGGATTGCAGGTTTGATCTTTGGCCCCAATCGGGGTCCTGTGGGAGGCATCCAATTGATGTGTCTCTCTCACATGGATGTTTCTCTCACTCTCTCTCCCTCCCTCCCTTCCACTCTATCTAGAAAATCAGTGGAAAAATATCCTCGAGTGAGGATTAACAAAACAAACAAACAACAACAACAAAAACAAAGTTGATTTGAAGCAATCTATAGTGGAGAAGTCAAAATGGACCCACCATGATACAGATTCAAAAAACTGTAAACTTATTTTTCTATAACTTAACTAAACTGCTTTATACAAAGTCCACTCCACAGGACTTGCTGCCTTTTCTGCTTGCGAATTTAAATCTATTAACGTCATTCCAGTATGAATCCTAGACCTCTCTTCCTGGTTAAACCAGTACCTTTGGAATACATGCTCAGCCCTCAAGTTCTTCCTCTTCCCATTTCAACTTGTCTGACCAGAATGATTTAATGTTTCAAGTAGCCAATGTGCTCACTGCATGAGGAGAGAAGTAGCTCTGAGCCTGCCATCATCCCTTGTCCTAGTGGCCTCTCCTGTGTTAGGGACCCTGCTGGTCAGTAACCTCCTGTGCTGCTAAGCACAGCGGGAGCAGCTAGGCCCACCTGTTCTCTCAGGATCCAAACTCTCCCTGTGCTGATTCTCTGCAGTGGCCCCCAGGGCTGCAGTTTGCACTCTTCAGCCTCTGCTTCCTGACCTCTGACCTCTGCCAACTCTTACTATCTCCACATTCCTTTCCAGGACACAGAGAAAGCTCTCTTTCCCTTGCACTCCACATAGAGGACCTGAGACCCAGGAATGCTCTCTACAGGCTATCCACCTCCATCCTTCTGATCACTGGTCATTGTTGTTTACCCACTGCTGTGTTCTCGGGGTGCACATTGCTCTGACATTATGCTCAATGCAGGCCTTCTGCGGGGGGCATGCCATAGGAAAGAAGGAGCACATCCTCTGGCTTTGAGATTATCCCAAACCTGTTGGGGTCTTTTAACCTGTGCCCAACACCAGGTCCTTTCCCCTCTTCACCTTAGTGAGGTGGCCGCGGAGCCTGGACCGGACACCCCAGCTGGCTTATCTGTTGCTCTTTTCTTCATGAATAATTGTGTTGTGTTAATTGTGTTTGTAGGCTCTCTTTCTCTTCCTTGCTGTCTCTCTCTCTCTCCTCCACCTACTTTCCTACCAGCTCTTCTTCTTAGATATAGAAAAAAATTTTATTTTATTGTCCTGCCTAATCAGAAGTGGCTTCATGTCATGGCCCCATTCTTCCCTATTCTGCAGTTTATATTAAAACTTCACGCTACAGCCCTCTGTGTATGGTTCTTACTATTCAAAGCCTAGATTTAGAAATTCTTTTTTAAACAAATATTTTTTCTTTGTTGATTTTAGAGAGAGAGGAAGGAAGAAGGAGAGAGAGACAGAAACATCGATGACAGAGAACATCGACTGGCTGCCTCCTTCATGCCCCGCACTGGGGATCTGGCCCTGCCCTGACCAGGAATTGAACTGGTGACCTCTTGATGCGCAGGTAGATGCTCAACCACTGAGCCACACTGGCCGGGCTAGATTTAGAAATTCTACGAAAACCCTTTATGTCCCATAAAGCAAGGCTCTTGCTAAACAAAAGTCTTTTTTTTTTTTTTTCCCAAACCATTATCTCATCATGGACTTCAAAAATTTCTTTTTGAAATTGAAAGCACTCATTTCTTTTGATTCCTCTGTGCAGTCTGTGCAGTGCCCGCCCTCTGCTGCCCCGTGCGATAGGGTCCGCCTTCCATCTGGTCTTCACGGCAGAGGAGCAGCAGGGGCACAGCTCAGTTCCTCGGAGAAAAAAATTACAACAGGTTATATTTAAGGGGACAGAACACCCACTTTCCCTAATCACCAAGACTTACAAGAGTGTCTTTTTTCTTGACTTCTTTCTTTGCCCACAGACTTGATAAAATGTCAAACGTTGTCCATTTCTATCATTTCCTCTTCTACCAAGTCCCATCAATTCACCTTGTTCTTCTCCCCTAGATAATTTCTGTAAACTTCTAACTTGTTTCACTGCTTGAAGTCCTCCTTCAGTTTCTTTCAGGTATTTGTTCCTGAGCTTGGGAACATACACCTTGGAGTAGACCTGAGATTCAATTCTACTTCTGCATTTGCTTGTTTGTGAATTTGAGCGAGTTTTTAAACCTCTGTTTCCTCCTCCTTAAGAGGCTGTCATGAGGATGAGATAAGATGATATATGCTGAGTACTAGGGTGGTGTCTGAAAGAGAGCAGGTGCAGATATTTGTCATTATTGTTATTCTGCTCAAAGGTATAAACTGTGTCCTGAGGTTCATGGATGAGATAGACACTGAAGGCAGGGTGGGCTTCAGGAAGCTGGCAGTGGGGAAAGACCATGAGCACAGGTATGAAGGCAGGACGGCACAGAGCAGTGAGCTACAAGGTGGGGACAGACTGTGTCAGGGAGGTAGGAAGAGAAATGTTGAGAGGTTAGTTACAGAAAACTTAGGGATGACATTAATTTCTAAGGTTAAGAGTTTGTATTTTATTTCGTAGGTATTTTAAGGTATTTTCTTTATACTAAGAGCAAAGTTATGTGTATACTGTGAGCACAGAGGTATGTGAATTTTAAAAATAAAAGTAAAAAAAAATGTGTTCAAAATATAACAAAAACTAATAGAAGGGAGAGAAAAACACATTATAGGAACAGAGAGAAAGACAGAAGAAAATTGCCGATGTAGTAAGATTTGAGAAAACCCAAGAATAAAATTGTAAGGATGAGTTTTGTGGAAAGCAAAGTTGCTTAAGCAAAATGACAATAAATGAACTCACATACCTGGAAACAAATATTCAATAACCCTACCAACAAATAGCTCGACTAGAGGAATAAGACATACAATTAGGCGGATAAGTGAATCCATTTATCTTCAGAAGCCAAAGTCTCCAAGTGAACCCAGCTGCACTGATAGTCATTTGGGGAAGAATTCATGATTCAGCTCATCAGGTGACCAACTGCCAAGCTCATGGCAGAAAGAAACCATGCCTTATTTATTGCATCAGCTCCTGTCACTAACACATCACTGGCCTTCAGTGCATTTATTGAACTGAACTAAACTGAATACCTGAGGGTTGGAGAATATGAACTCTGGCCATGGAATGGGCTGACTTTTTCCATCCTTCACAAGGAGCTCTGTATTATCCTCCTTCAGCTACATATTACCTGGCCTGTAGAACTGGTTGAGTCAAGTCTTGTTTAATTTTACATTCTGTCTGAGGAAAGTTTTATGGGTTTGTTTCCCGTGTTGCCCATCAGTGTAAAGAGAATTTATTTATCATGACATGAGCTAAACTCAAGGATACAATTGTTTCCTTCTACCTAGGTTCTCAGGAGCTGCACAGAATGGGCCGGTACTTGGACCACTGTGTTGTCCGGAAAGACGATATTCAAAGTCTAATCCTTATTAACTCCACTCTCCTTCCTAAAAGGCCATGAGATGTTCTCCAAGGAGTTCAGAATTACTAATGATAACTGAGGAAAAGGAGAAAGGTTAAGAATGCTAGGTAAGTGGATTAATAAAAAAGTAAGAACTTGAAATAATGTTTTGTATTACCCCATGTCCTTCAGTCTCTTAATTACCCTCTTCAGTGTACAAGAAAAATAGGACCTTAGCTCCTGGTGGATAGGCGTTCTTTGAACCTTTATGGTGCTCTTGAATTACAGCTATTAATAATGAGATCATGGAAGAATGAGTAAGACATTCCTACTCATTAAAGTTCTCCCAAGTGATACATTCAAAATTTTAAGTCCCGTAAGTGGCTGTAACTTTCCATTAAAAATGAAGAAAGTTTCCTTATTTTAAAATTTCTAGGATATGGGGCCTTGAAATACATCTACCCTAAAAAAGGTCAATTCATTTGTTATGAATTATCTAGTATATTTTTTCCTTTGCTTTTCTTCTCTCCATCCTATTATTGGGATGAAAGGAGGGTGACTGGAGCCGTAGCCTTCAGTGCGTGGCCTCTCTAGGAGGTAAGTGAAGATCAGTTAAGGACTCAAAAAGTCTGAAGATGTATAAAAAGGCAGATACTATTATTATTGACATTTTTATTATTGTTATGACTCTGCTAACTTCCAATTTCCCTGTTATCTTTCCATTCTCAGTCAGTAGTTTTATCCTGCTTTTTAAAATGTCATAATTTTTATTGATGTTTGCTTCTTAACTATCAGATAAATAACAAAATTTCTCCCTAAATTTTGATGAAAACAGAAATAAAATAGTAGAAAAAAAGGGGGGGAGGGATCTGTTCCTTGAAGAGTTATCAAACAGATTTTTGGACATCTGTGTCCCAGAACAACTGTGTTTACCTAAATCTTTCAATCTTTTTTCTTTTCCTTGTGATAAGAACTTTTAAGATTCTCTCCCTTAGCAACTTCCAAATAGTCACTATGCTGTATATTACATTGTCATGACTTTTTTATTTTATCACTGAAAGTCTGTACCTTTTGAAAACCTTTACCTATTTGCTTGCTCACTGCCCTCCACCTCTGGCAACCACCAATCTGTTCTCTTTGTCTATGAGTTTAGGTATTTGTTTTTTGGGGGTTTTTTTTGGGGGGGGGTGTCTGGATTTTGTTTGTTTGTTTGTTTTCGCTTCCACATATAAGTGAGATCATACATTGTCTATCTCTGACTTATTTCACTTGGTATAATACCCTCAAGGTCCATCCACACTGTCACACGTTTTCTGTTTGAAAAGCAGCTGCATAATTTTATTATGCAGTTTGAAAATCTGCAAGAGTTTTCTCAGAAGGATGAAAATGTTTGTTTTTTTTAAAAGACACAGAAAATCCATACTTAAAAAAATTCTAATCTACTCAGATCTTAAAAGAGCCCCTGTTCAAATTGCCTTTTCCCATGCAGCTGGGGCACTTCAGAGTTGCCGGGGGAATAAGATCGAAATGAACTGAGAATGGTGTTGATTGTAAAGGAGAACTTTCCAGTTTTACTTTTACTCAAATTCCTGATGGGTGAGGCTGCAGCACAACCTGAAAGGGGGAGGAGGCGCAGGCTGAAAGACTCCTGCAGGGGAAGAGGGAAAATCAGAAACCCAGCCAAATCCATGCGTCTTCTAGTCACCATTCCCCAGGAGGCTTGCAAATATAATACACGTGAAAAAAGCAATTGAGGAGCTATGAATTCCATCATAAAAGTTGCCCGGGGGGAATAGGCAATAAGTTTATTAAAATAAACCACAACAGGCATCCTTGATGGTGGAAAACATTACAAAGAACATGAAAGCTGGCAAGAAATTATGAGCAATAGGCGGGTTCTAAGAATAGTAGACCGGGGGAGGGAAGCTACCTAGAATAAATGATTTCCAAAGGAAATTCCAATTATTAGAAAAAGGCCAGCAAAAGAGGTGGAGATGGCCTGAGTTCTAGCATACAGGCCTTGTCTCTCTCCACTGGCTTCAATTACTGAGAATGATTATTTTTTTTTTAATTTCCCCATTACGAGTAGTTCCCATGCTTTAATATAGTCAGAAGATTCACATGTTTTTCCTACAATGTAAACGGGAGCCTCATTCTTCAAGAAAAGAATGGGAATTGCCAACAATTCTTACCATTATCGTGTCTGGAGAGGTTCCTATTTCCGTATCTTGAAAGCCCATTGATAGAGTTTACAGATGAAGCCAGATGGCAGTTGTAAGTACTGGTCCTTTAAGAAATGTAGGCATAGGCCCTGGCCGGTTTGACTCAGAGGTAGAGCATCGACCAGAGGACCAAAGAGTCTCGGGTTCGATTCAGATCAAAGGCATGTACCTTGGTTGCAGTTTATCCCCGGCCCTGGTCGGGGTCATGCGGGAGGTAACCAGTTGATGTGTCCCTCTTACGTCGATGTTTTTCTCTCTCTCCCATTTACTCCCTCTCCCTCCCTCCCACTCTATCTGAAGATAAATAGAAAAACATTCTTGGGTGAGGATTAAAAAAAGAAATGTAGGCATATAAAGAGCACATTTGGGGATTGGGAGTCAAACAAGACCTTGGCCTTTCCATCGGTGATTATGCTTGAGTGGAGGAGACGGACAAAATGAGCGAGATCACAGACCCAGCCAGGCCAAGCAACCACTTAAGTCTGTGGTTCTCAACAATTGAATGTCAGAATCACTGTTAAAATTAACAATGCCCTGTTCCACTCCCCATCTCCCACCCATATTATTATTTAAGTTTCCCAGGTGATTCTACTGTGAAATTAGGTCTGAGACCCACTGGCCTGGGTGCTATGCTTTCTGGCACAGCCCAGAGACTAGATGCTTATAGCTTCCTTTTAAACAAAGTCTAATACCAGAGCTGGATTCATTTAGTCAAAGAATTCAGTTAAATATAGATCTCCCTGAAGGAAAAATATTTTGAGTGGTCATTAGTCACTTACAGTTTAGTGCAGCCCTGTCCAACAAATGGAACTTTCTGTGATGATGGAAATGTTCTGCACATAGTGTGGCTAGTGATTCGGTAGCCCACTGGCCACATGGGGCCTTTAATCACTTGAAATGGGGCTGGAAAAACTGAGCCACTGAATTTTTAATTTTAGCTTATTTTAACTAATTTGAATTTAATTAGCTACGTGGGGCGAGTAGCTCCCATATTATAGGTTGGTGCAGATCTGGTGTGAATGGCTAGCAGATGGGGTACTGGATACATGAGGAAAGGAGGGAGAGGGAACCCCGAGGAGGGAAAGGTGGGAGAGAAGCTGGGTAGGGCTCACTGAAAACTCATTCCCTAGGGAGAGCGGGAGGAGATTCTATGGCAAAATGTGGATTTAGGAATATCTGTCACTCTCTGTGCCACATTCAAATAATGCTGAAGAGGAATTTCTCAGGAGGTGACTGGCTATCAGATGTCCTACCTCTCTTCTGCATAAAGCACCCTTGCAAATAGGAAAGCTCACAGAAGCCCTTGCATTGTGTCTGCTACTAAGAAGGCAGCAAAGGGTAGTGGAGGGAGTAAAGCCCCTGGAACCAGATAACCTGGCTCTGCATCTCGGCTCTGCACTGACAAGCTAAAAAAAGTCTCCTGGTGTCTCTGAGTCACTGTTTTTTCATTTACAAAGCACTAGTAATAATATACAATGATCTACTTGGCATCATTTATCGTATATGATATTATCAGATTAGATAAGCAATTGTGAATGGAGGCATTTTGGACCCTAAAAGAAACATTGAAATATTACGATTTCAGTACCATGATCCGGCCCCACTTAAATACTACCCCTTCCAAAGGTATTTCAAAGAACTTCCAAAGACACAAAGGGCACGGTGCCTGACAACATCAAGACAGAAACAAGTATTCAAAGCATAAAGTGAGGGCCCACAGCAGGCCAGTCAACCACACCCCATAGATGGCTACCTGCTCTAGTAACCCTTTCTTTTCCTGTCTTACCCCAGTGGGTTCACTGAGATAAGTTCACATACCAGTCCAGGGTAGAAGGTATGGGGCTTATAAACCAGAATCTGAAAGAGGGTCTGAGGGCACAGGGTAGAACCCAACAAAGAGAGGAAGATAAATAGAGGAAGAGAGATGAGGTTCAGGAGAGGAAACTGATGGGCTCTTACTCAGTGATAACATGATTGGGAACAGGGGTCCATTAAAATCCCATTTGTTTATACAGATATACAGGGAATTATATGGGATGAGGGTGCCCACTGCACTCTCCATGCCCCAGAGAGGGGCGAGAGAAGGCCATCTCTCCCCATGGATGAGCCCCTTGAGTCTGGGGAAAGGTGCTGCTCTTGGAGGGGTGCTAGAGGAACATAAGGGTGGGTGTTTCCCCTTCTATTAATTCTTGAGAACTGTTCTTTGCTTTCCGTCTACAATCACATCTGTCTCTGAAAAATAATATTTTTAAGTTGACAATGCACATTGAAATTGGATTCATCTAGTTAAGTAATTCTGTTAAATAACTAGGTAGGGATATTGAGGTCTTATGTCTATCCTCAAATCAACTTTATGTTTTTAATCATACCATTAAAAATAGGCCAATAGAATATTTATATGTTTTATTTGGATAATGGTCCCAGAGAACCTTGGCATGCATTTTGGCAGGAGAGTGAAAGAGGTTCAGGAAAACATAAAAATAAAAACGGAGAGAAAGGTGAAAGTAACAACAGATGAACAGAAGTGACGGTGTGACCATCTGCAACACCAGAGGGTATCTGGTTGCCATTGACAGTGTATCATAAAGCGCTGTTAACACATCCTGAACTGTGGCCCTACCGCCAGTGTATTCCTCCTGATGGCGACTGCATAGCAGTCCTCTCCGCTTAGTTTCACCAGCCTCGCCTCGATGTGCAAGGCCCAGACCCACACCAAGGTCTGTGGAACTCCCCGTACAGATTTCTAGAGTCCTCCTGTGGGCAGCACTTTCCCACTGTTCCTTCTGATTCCAGCCTCCTCAGCAGCCCAGATTCCCATCTCTGCTTCCTCAGCTCAGTGGGGCCAGAGTATTCCTACTCTTTATATTAATATTCTACCTCCTTATGCCCTGTTCATGAACTTTTCTCAGGCACAGGGCCAAGAAGAAGTAGGGTTTATCTTATAATTTCTTTTCTTAGTGATCACACGCTTGGACTACTCCTTGTCAAATGTCTGAAACGATTGTCTCATATATTTTGTCCAGTTTTTGATTTTTATGTTTTCTGTGGGTGGAAGTAGAAGCCACCTTTGTTTTATGGGATTTTTAACACACCAGTGAGATGTTGTTTATAATAGACATATCAAAAATAATGAATCCATGTAGATAAAGAGATAGAAAAAGATAGACCTGTCTGGAAAATACTGCCAAGGAAAGCTAATTTAGCCCTATTGATAAAATAGACATACAAACAGGATAACAATGAGCAAAAACGATGATTCATATGTTGCTAACAAGAAAAATTCATGAGAAAATATAACAAAGTTGAATCTGTGTGTACTTAAAAACATAGCACTCAAAACAAAATATTTAATTAAATACATAGGGACAGTTACAACTATTTTGTCATGGTAAGACATTTTAGCTCAACTCACTCAATACTTGATTGATAAAGCAGGCAATTATTTGATAAGAATATATATTTTTTGAAGCACACAATTAACAAGTTTTACCTAATGGACAGATGCAGAACTCTGTACCCAGCAACTGAGAATATACATTCTTTATAACACACATGGAATGTAAATATTGAAAATATAATAGTTCACAAAATATGTAAGTACTTTTAAAAGTTTGAAAAACTCTTCTAGACGATTTTGTCTCTAAGAAAATACCATAATGTGCCCAGCCGCTGGGGCTCAGTGGACAGAGCATCGTCCCATGGACTGAGAGGTCCCAGTTCGATCTCCAGCAGGGGGCGTGCAGGAGGCAGCCGATGGCTGTATCTCTCTCACATCGATGTTTCCATCTTTCTCTCCCTTCCTCTCACTCTAAAAAATCAATTAAAAAAAAAAAAAAGAAAGAAAAAACCATAATGTATTCTAAACTATTTAGAATAGAACAACAATGATACTATATATAAAACATAAAAAGCGCAGCTGCAGAAGTAGCCATAGATAAAGCATAGTCTTCAAAACTCACATGAGAAGAAAGGTTGAAAACAAGTCATCAAAAACTGATCGTTTAGGAAAAAACTCAAACTCAAAGGTAGATGAGAGAAAATATTCACAAGAGCAAAATATTATATAATAGAAAGCAAAATATTTAGGATTAACAAAACCAAAAGTTGTCTACTAAAATGACCAAACCTCTGATAAAAATGGCTAGGAATAAATAATATGAAAAGGGAGGCACTGTATTTATAATAGAGATTTTTTAAATCACAGAAACTACATGAATAAATTTATGTTTGATAAATTTGAATGTAGATAAAATAAACAATTTCTTGGAAAAATATAATATTAAAATTAATGAAGAAACTGAATTTATATTTTTTAAAAGTTCTTGAAAAACCCCAGGCCATGCTGTTTTATTTTGCAAAGTATATGTATCTTCAAGCAACATATAATATCTATCTGAAAAAAATTGTTCCAGAGGGTAAATATATGGCAAAACTTTCCAGCTTATATCATAAAGTTAGGGGTGGAGTGGGGAAAGGGTAGGTGAGCTAAAACGTTCCATGGTTCTCATGGGGGTAGGAAGGAAAGTCACAGGACAGAGGATAGTGAACGTTTTCTAAAATCCCTGTGATATTGGGATGGTAGAGAAGTGGTGGGAAAATAGAGCATCTTGACGAGTAAGCTGAAATTCAGTGGGCACGTGTTTGAGCTGTTTGTGACTGAATGCCTCAGCAAAGCAAGGAAAGTTAACTATTAATGAAATTTAAAACAGTAGAATTTCCACAGCAAGGTAGTGAAAAAGCAAAATGAATCAAATCATGATCAAAACCGCAAACATAATAAGAAAGAGATGAGAAAAGAATCTGAGGTAACAAATACATTTGAACTAAGATGGAAGCAGTATCAAGGGTACCTGTGGTCACGCAAAAAGTCAGTGGCTGCCAGTGCCCATCAGCACATGTGGTACGTTTACACGATGGAATGTTCCTTCGCCATAAAAAAGAAGGAAATCTTACCTTTCGCAACAGCATGGATGGACTTTACAGTGAAATAAGCCAGTCAGAGAACGACAAGTACCATATGGTTCCACTTATATGCGGAATCTAATGAACAAAATAAGCTAACAAAGTGGAGACAGAGTCATGGGTGCAGAGAACAGACTGACAGCTGTCAGAGGGGAGGGGGTCGCAGGCTGGGTGAGAAGAGTGAAGGAATTAAACAAAGAGTGAAAAATAAAGACTCAGGGACACAGACCACAATATGGTGATGGCCAGAGGGAAGGGGATGGGGGGAGGTAGAAGAAGGAAAAGGGAGGATAAATGTTGATGGAAAGAGACTTGACTTGGGTGGTAAACACACAATACAATATACAGATAATGTATTATAGAATTATATACCTGAAACCTGTATAATTTTATTAACCAATGCTACCCTAATAAATACAAAGGGGAAAAAAAGCAGTGGGCTGTATTCCATCCTTGTATAGAAGAGAGTTGTCAGGTTATATCCTACAAGGTGTCCAAAAGTTGGAAAACATAAGATAAAGTTATTTTAAGCAGTCATTTAGTTATAATTTCAAAATTATATTCAATATTCTTACCAAAACACCCTCCACACATGTTTTCAATGAGGTACCTCTAGATTTTAAAGCAATGCCTTCAATTTAGAATTCATTATGAACTGTCCAAAAAGCCTGGAAACCCAAGAAAAATCATGTGTCTATTTTGCTTTTTCAAGATTAACAATTGAGGCTAAGAGGTGAAATATTAAATAAGACTGATTTTGTAAGAAAACCTAGAAAAGTCCATATCAAACATAGAAGTAGAGAAAAATCTTCTTAATCAATATTGGAAATTCGGCATTGTCTAACAATGTTAAAATTAAAATGTTATAGAAACTATAAACTGTATCAAAAATGTTACAAATAAAATCAGGAGGTAATAACAAATATGGGAAAATATTTGTAATGTCGATATTAAGAATTAATATATATGCTATCCAAAGAGCTATTAAAAATTTACAAGAAGATGACAGACAGCCCAGTAGAATATCCAATAGGATAGCCTAGGAGTAAATAAATCACTGAGTTAATCCACAAGAGCAAGATAAAATAGAAAGAAATGCTTATTTGAAGAAAAAAAAAGTGCTTAGAAAAACAGAAAGATAACACTTTGTGCCCATCAGACTAGTAAAATTTAACAAGAGCTATAAAACCTATTGTTGGCAAAATGAGGGGAAAGACTACTTTCATGTATTTTCAGTAGAAATATAGTGTTAAAAACTTTTGGAAGGCAATCTGGCAAGATACACTAAAATTAAAAATAAATACGTCCTTTGACCTAGCCATCCCTCCTCTGAGACTGTCTCTCAATGAAATGGAAGTGCCGACATGTAGGAACAGATGTGTAAAGCGATTTGTTGCAATCATGTTTTAGTGGCCAGAAAATGTTAATGGAGAAGCAGATGAATAAATTATGGAACACTTTTTCTTATTCATAAACACTTGTTCATAAAATATTGTCAGCCATTAAAAATTTTTGCTAAACTAGTTTACTTGGAGATATTCCCATGAGATACTGTTGAACAGGGGGGAAAAAAAAGATAAAAAAATATATAATATGATCTCATTTTTTAAAAACAATGATTTTTAAACCTTCTGCATATATGTGTTTATATTAAACAGAGAGACGAAAAGAAAGTTCAGTTTCTCAGTTCATTCTTCTAGTCCAATAGTCTAGTATAAATGGGAACTTGACATATTACAGATCAGAAGGGCATTTTAGTAGGCATCACAGATCTATAGAGAAACAATAAATATTTAATAAATGGGTCTGAGACAATTAACTATGGAGAAAAGATAAAATTAGATCCGCAGTGCAAATCAAATACTAATAAAAATCCTGGAAACAATCAAGACCAAATTTTTTAAATAAAAATTTTCTTGCATGAACATGGAAAACATTGGTATGATATTGGATGAAATATTTCTTCTTTAAAAGCCCCAAAAATGTACAGTTTATGCAGAAAAAATAACCAAAATGGCTATTTAAAAAAAAAATCTTTATTGTTGAGAGTATTACACATGTCCAGATTCCTCCCACTGTCCCCTTCTCCCAGTTCCCATCCCACCCCAGGTCTTTACTTCCCTATTGCCTGTGTGCATGGGTAGTACATATGTACATGTAAGTTCTTTGGTTAATCTCTTTCTGCCCCCCTCCCCCCATCCCTCTGAGGTTCATCAGTCTGTTCCATGTTTCCATGCCTCTATTTCTATTTTTTCATCAGTTTATTTTGTTCATTAGATTCCACATATAAGTGAGATCATATGATACTTGTCTTTCTCTGACTGGCTTATTTTACTTAGCATAATCACCTCCAGGTCCCTTCATGCTGTCTCAAAGGGTAATAGAGCCTCTTTCTAATAGCTGTGTAGTACTCCATTGTGTACATGTACTACAGCTTTTTTATCCACTCATCTACTGATGAACACTTGGGCTGTTTCCAGAGAGTAGCTATTGTGGAAACAGGCTTTGTTCTTGTTTACCCTCATGCTTTCCAGGATTTTTCTTGCCTTGGCAAACTCTGAAAATGCTGATGTATTAATAGCACATTGTGATAAATAGACAGGCAGTGGGGCTCCAGAAATCCAGAGGACTGATAGAATCAATATCCCAAACTCTCTTAACACATTTGATGCGCACTGTAGGGAAGTTGTGGTCTCACCCATTAGGTGTTCTACAAAGGTGTTTCGCTATACAGTGATTCTCAACTTTGTGCATTAGAATCACCCAAAGAGCTTTTCAAAAATAATGAAGACTTGATCCCACCATAGACCTATCAAAAAATCTGGTGTGTATCATAGACACTGGCCATTGATTTTTATTGAGAACCACTGTTCTGGTGCCTTCTACAGTGACAGGACCATGGAAAAGAGATTTTTGGACAGACAGGTCCTTAAAGCATGCATTCTTGACTGTAAATAGAGGTAGCTCTGACAATAATAATAATAATTAAGATTAGGATAGTCATTGCTTTCACTACACTTTTTTTCCTATTCCTCTTGGTTTTTGAGGAGCTGGGAGGCATGGGCTGAGTTTCATAGCTATGCCATCAGGACCCTACTCTCAGCTAGTGTTATGTACTGTGTTTATATGGAAAGGTAAAGACCCAATACAGCTAACATGATACTGAAGAAGTTTTGTGGTTTTTAAATTTTTACATCATGGAAATTGGCAAACATGACTAATCACGACTGTTCTTTTTTTCAAAGAGTCAATTTAACAGCACACCACTATTTTTTAAGTATTTTTTAATTTTCAGATTTCTCCTTCCAATTCTAGTTCTTCCTTGTTGTCGTTGTTTAATTTGTTTGTTGCAGATAACTCTTTACTTTTTTTATTATAACCCACTGATGTGGTTTCACATGTATTTCCTATAAATAAGCAGTATGACCAGATTCAGGTTTAATTTTGGAGACTATTTCATTGGTGTCATGTTCTTCTATAAGGAGGCATTTCATTACTGCTTCTCCTTCTTCTGTGATGTCAAAAGTCATTGATGCTCAAGAGCTCAATCAGTTGAATGAGAATACATTTACAATTTTGACAGTGTAGCTGTAGCAGAAGTGCCTAGAAGTGAAGTTACTGATTTAAATGACACATGCATATGTAAGCTTGTTAGGCATTGCAAATTCTCCTACATTGTAACTGTACCATTTTGTGCTCCCGCCAGAAGCATATGAGAGCTCCTGTTTCCCTATCACTCCTTCAACCTAGATTGCCAAACATTTGGAATTTCTTCCTAGTGTAATAGATGAAAACATATATCTCAGTGTAGTTTTAATTCACTTGTTTCTTATTATGAAAAAGATGGTGTCTTTTAATATAGTTATGAACCATTTCTATTTCTTTTTGTGTAAACTGTTCATTTTATGAGCCCATTTTTCTATAGCATTGGTCTTTTACTTCTCTATTTTTAGAAACACTTTATATATTGATAAATCTTTCTCTGTTGCATGAGTGGAGTAAGAACGGGGTTGAGAGATAGGAAGATATATGAACCAAATAATAATGTGAATGATGAATAAAGCCCAGAACAACTTTTTTAGTATGGCTGTTGCCTTCCATCAGACCACCTTATAATCTAGTGACAAACAAATACTGAATTCTTACCATGTGTCATTTTCTGAGTCCTAGTGAGGCCACTGATGATTTACTCACATCATCCAAGATATAAAGTACTTAAGATTTTATTCTTGTATTCTTTTTCTTCTTATTTTTATTTTATACCTGCTGAATGGACTGTAGCCTACGAGGCATTGCTTCCCAACCTTTTCTAATCATGGCTCAAATAGACAATTATAACATGTACATAGCACATTGAGGAAAGCTACAGGTATTTTGGGAATGTTTATATGGGGCTTGCTAAAACTGTCTTTATATTACTTAATGTTTATAAAAGCTACGTTATTAAAGATGATATTAACTATTGAGTTGAAGTGATAAAAATATTATGACCTCTTGTTTTATTCAGCAAAAAATTTACAGAAGTAGAATTTTATTAGAGAAATGAATGCTACTTTTTCTTCATTCGTTGATAAATGTAATGTAAACATTTGCTGTGCTCTGTGAACACAGAGGTTTGGAGCTGACAGCTTGTGCTGCACTTGCCCATGGACATAGCCAAGTTCCTTGGACAAGCTAACTTGGTCTGCAGCCCTTTTCCTCGGCGCTTGGATTGCGAGCTCCTCTCATGGCTTCCCAGTGGAGAAACACAATGGACAGTGACATTCTCTGAGTCCAGGTGCTGAAGGAGTTGTCCAAGTGGTAGATCACCTCTCTGATGAGCGTGGTTCACTAATCACATCCTTGAGGAAAGGTGAGTGCTACATGTCACTCATCATGCTTATCATCTGCAGGGTTAACAAGATGCACCATTGGACCCTGTGCCATTCGTTATGATGCGCAGAGTTCCAGACAAACCTGCTCTTGGTCAGAAAAGCCATCCTCAGGGCTCCAGTCACTCTGAGGGCTGAAAGGATCAGTGTCCCCTGAGACACAGCTAACCCACACCAGTTGAGAAGAGCTGCTATCGTGCTCTATGAGTAAAACACATCTGCAAGGTAATGGCCTTTCTAAAACCTTTCCTTGTGTCTCCGTGGCCAGTGGCATAAAAGAATCATAGGTTCAAATAGCTGTTTTTAAGTGGAATGTTTGTGAAATTTTTTTAAAATTGAGAGGCAACCCCACTGTAGATTTTATCTTACTCATTTGGGTGGGAAGGAAATTTTAGGTAGAAAAAAATGTGTGTAAGAATTGCATTTCCTGGATTTCTTCTCACATTGTCACCAACTGTACTCAGTGGTTATGGCCATCCCAATGGGCACCCTCAGATTGTGAAATTCATTGTGGCCTTGCCTAACATTCCATTCACTATAACTAACTCAGGGAACTATAAAAATAATAGAGAAAGAACATTACCTACAATGTTATCATCTTTGAGGAAGATATCCTATAAAATCATCACTTATGTATATGTTGAAATCATTCAGCTTATAGTCATCTAAATTCTGTCAATTGGTTAAGGATTGGACAACTTTTTTTTATTTTTTTGAAAAATTATTTTGCTTCTCTAGGAAGATCTAAAGAATAATGTAGAATAACATAATAATAATTGTGGGGTGTGTGTGTGTGTGTGTGTGTGTGTGTGTGTGCACTAGATAGAGGGTAGGTAATAAAGTGAGGGAATGATAGGAGGAGAAGGGAAGTAAAGACGGAGAGGGAAAGCTGGGTAGGGAAAGAATGAGATCACAAGGATAAAGGAATTGACAGAGCTATGTGGTTAAAGATAGAAATTGTTGTTATAGGCACAAAAGTACCCCTATTATGTCATTATTATTTAATGCCACAAACATTTATTAAATGCCTACTGTACTGGGAGCTGGGATATAACACTGGACGAAACCAGATAAAATCACTGCCATTCATAGTTTTCATTCTAGCAGATTCTGTGCCACTGCCAAACCTAAATGAATAACCATTTTATAATACATTCAGGAAAAGTTCCTGCTAATAGTGTTCCTTGAGGGAAAGACATACATTCAATTTGATTTCTAATCTTGAGAAACACAATAGAGGATAAAGTATTATGTAACTGTCTTAATTTCAGGAAATATGGTGATTTATTAAGTGTTTTAAAAAACAAATTGTTTGGTGGAAAGTTATAAAAGCAAAGTTATACATTTCATCATTACTATGTATTCTCTTTCTATATCTTAGCAAGAGTTTTGTGAAGTCTGTGTTTTCATGGAATTCCTTCTTAGAGCACCCATTGACCCCAATACATGAAACCCTTCATAAATTATAATGTATGTAAAAGGGGCAAGACAAATTTTATTTCCCACCTGTCATATTTCAGGGAGTGTCCTCCTCTCCTCCTGGGGCCCTACTCATACCAAGTCAAGTAAAGAGAGCTGTCTTATCACTGAGTAGTAGATGGAGCAATAGAGCCAGAGGGCATGTTGGCACGGTGAAATATTAGAGAGGCTGTGTGGGGTAAGGGAGTAGTTTGTGTGAAGCTGTTTTGCACGGAGTATTTCAGGAAAGATCAGTTTCTGTTGCTTGTTCCGGATGCATAGAAGACCTGAAGACACCTTTGGCATGCTCTTACATACCTTTCCCATCAAAAGGAAAACCAGATGGAACTGTCCAACAGTTAGCTCAAGCTTAGAGGAAAAAGAAGTACACCACTGGAGAAGGAGAAAGAAAAGAGAGTGCAGCCAGCCCTAGCTGGGTAGATCAGTTGGTTAGAGCATTAACCAGATAAACCAAGGTTGTGGGTTCAATACCTGGTCAGAGCACATACAAGAACCAACCATGAATGCATCATAAACAAGTAGAACAGCTCTCTCTCTCTCTTTCTCTCTCCCTTCCTTTCTCTCTCTAAAAATCAATCAACCAATAAATTAAGAGAGAGAGGGAGGGGGGGAGAGAGAGAGAGGGGGGGGAGAGAGAGAGAGAGAAGAGAGATTGTGTGGCCAGAAAAAGATAAGGGCATTCTGATGCCCACACAAATTTACTGATTTATACTAAGCTCTGGATTCCAAAAATAAGATTTTCTTCCTGTCTTTTAGCCAATAAGGACACAGTTAAGGAAAACTGTGCATGTCCAAGGATTCAACCCCTGTCTTTCTGGTCCCCTTTGGATTCTCAGCATGTCCCTTTAGTCCCACTTTCAGATTAGAATGAAGCTGTAGTAAAATGAGAACTACTTAAAGGACAAGAACAGAGTCATTGAAAAGTACTCCATGCCTGAAGTTTGACTTTTCTCATTTAATCCTAAGAATAATCTGCATATCATTTTTTATTACAGTTATTTTACAGATGAGCAAATGAGGGCTCAGAAAAGCTAATAAGTGGTGAGAACAGAATCTAGCCCTAAATCTATCCAGTTCCACAGACTATACATCTTGCACTATCTATCTTTAATTTAAGGGGTTCTCTGAAAACCCTCTGTGCCCAGAGCGTGAGAGCCACAAATGAGTCACTGTTTTGTGTGCTTGGTAAATAGCTCTGACTTGTGGGCTCACAGTTTAGCCATGAGCATTTCACTTGGAGCAGGCATTGAACCTGCTAAGGTGGGACATTCTAAGACTCACCTCCTGTGATGCTCTGAAGATTGTTGCTCAGAAAAATAGTTTTGGATCCCTTCTTCTCCAGATTCTGCTGTTACTTCTTTGGGTATGGTAGTGAAGTATATGGAGCAGACTATGCCCTTTGGAGTCAGACAAGACCTGGATTCAAAAGCTGGTTCCACCACTTTCCAGCCATGTGATTTCAGCCTTAATTTTCTTATCTGTACAATGGGGATAATAACAATATCTACTCATGGAGTAATTGAGGATTAATGAAATAATGTGCCTAAAATCATGGCAGAGTGTGGTACATAGTGATCAAGGTAGCTGAGTAAGTTTACTTGGGACTGCATATGCCTAAGTGAAAGAATCATTATTTAAATTTTATTGCCAAGGGCAATTGTTCTGTTAAAAAATAAAAAAACTGTTTTCTACTCCTTTCTCTGTTTAAAGGGTTATAATTTCCCGGTTAGCCACACGCACACACCCCCACCCGATATGCACACACACAGCCTATTTGTAGACAGTGATAATAACTCTCCATCTCAATTTTCCATTGTAAAGTTTTTGTTCCTTTTCTTCTTCAGCCAGGCCACCAAAACATAAAAGCTCTGAGCTATATGTGTGGATCAAACATGTGTCAGACATCCCATAAAGCTTTTTTGTCTAAAAAACATGGCCCCCTCCTGAGTGCCAGGGCAGGGGAAGAACTTAATTTTTAATCAGGAAAGTGTTTGGAGTGACGTTTTCAACCAGCCACATTCTTCTTCTCTAAACATTTTGGTAAGCATGAGTGGATTTGTATGCAATTTCACCTAATTAAGAGATTTTTCACTTATAAATTACAAAGTTCAGTTCCAAACATGCCTTTCTGGGTTGGGAACTGAGACCCAGACATCAGTATTTCCATGTGATATACAGAGATCTGGGGAAGTAAGAAAGTGGCTGCCAGATGGTTAGAAAGTCAGCCTTACGTGGGAGGAAAATAGATCACAGGGCTGCCTGCAACTCTGTTGCTCTGATGAGCCAGAAGAGTCTCCTTGAAAAAGTTTGAGTTATGTGTGTTGAATTCTAATGAGTATATCCTTCTTCAACTCTTTAGGTGGCAGAAAGAAGTCCATAGTGTACACAGGTATTTTATTGTTTGTCCTTGTGTTCCCAGCCACCTATTAGGTATTTGGGGGGGGGGCACATAGAAAGTGAAGAGGGAGCATGGATGTTTATTTCTTTTAGTGAGGAGTTCCAAGGTAGGGGAAGTCAGAGCTCTGACTCTGCTTTAACCCAGCAGTGAACTCAAGGTAATCACAGCAGAACCAAAGGTCAGTGGAGATCATGGTTTCATGTCTTTGCATCCAGGTAGAACTGTACTTGGGCGATGATCTATCCCCAGATCATCATTATTCTTTTTAAAAGTAAGTACATTAGTCTCTTTTCATCAATAATTCATTCATTTTACTAATTTACCAGTTTAGCTCAATGACATTTTATGCTTTTTTCTACTCAACAACCTTTTGTTGTTGTTTACATTTGGAGCAAACCACTAAAAACTGTTCTGAGGGGACATTAACTTAACCTTGTTTTTTGCTGGAGAAGCTCACTGCTCCACAGGGGTCTTGATATATTTTTATCTCTAAACATACACACCGTGGTTACCATGAGGAGCTTTTCAGGTTGCTCTTGCTTCCACTGTGGCCATTGTATGGCACTCACCACCCACCACTTTCTTGCTTTTCGTGCATAATAAATTTAAAAACCACATTTCAGCCAACATTTCTGGTAGAAACTCCTGCCTCAAGAGTGGAAAATTCAATATTTTTTATTTATTAATTGACCATTAAGCATAGGCATTTAAATGCACGCCAAGAAACAAGTGCTGCGATGAAGTCCAGGCTGCCAAAGAATCAAGTTTCCCATAAATGAAACACAATGGAACAAAAAAGTGCCCAGAGGAACCATATTTAGAGTAGATCTTCATTAGTCTCCAGTACAGAGATGGTATGCAAACTTCTCATGAACTTCTGGGAGCTTATCAAAATATTCCCCTCACTCATCATAAGCTAATTATGCATCTGCTGATATTCTGTGCCATTTGTTGGAGAATCTTATATGTGTTGAGATTTTACAGACACTAAGAGTGGTAAAACACCAGCTATATGAATAACTAGAGTATGTGGTGGCATACAGTGTTTATTAGCTTTATCACAATGTCCACAATGGAGAATTATATTACATGGTAGCAGAAGTAGACATTTTAATGTGTTGCTTACATTTTACCTCAAATTAAAATATAGATATAGGGTAATAAATAAAGTCCATCCATGCCTTTAAAAAAAAAAACAAATATTCCCCTCCCCTACACAATGGGATATTGTAAGGAGGAATTTAATAATGACTTGGCAACCGCAACTGTGCTGAACAGCTGCCCATTTAATATTCACATTTCTCAACAGCTCAAGTATCAGGTGTCCATGATTTACATTTCCAGACACCTGAGGGGTACATAAATGATATTTGTCTTTGACTGAGTGTTCCCTCCAGGCACAATCCAAAGGAAACCATCTCAAGCCATATTTTCACATCCTCTTACAAATTATTGGTTTCTGTATTGACATTGGCACATTGCAGAGTCGTAAGGTGTTGCTCTCTTTTGATCTTTTCTTGAAATGTTTTTTTTTTTATTATTGATTTTTCAGAGAGAGAGGAAGGGAGAGGGAGAGAGAGATAGAAACATTGATGAGAAAGAGAAACATCAACATTGATTGGCTGCCTTCTGCACACCCCCTGCCAGGGATCAAGCCCTCAACCTGGGCATGTGCCCTGACTGGGAATCGAACCAGTGACTTCTTCTTGGTGTGTAAGTCAATGTTCAACCACTGAGCCACACCAGCCGGGCTCTTTTGACCTTTTTATTTTTTTTATTTTTTATTTTTTTTTATCCTCACCCGAGGACATTTTTTTATTTTTTGTTCAGACAGAGTAGGGGGGAGAGAGAGGAAGAGAGAGAGAAACATTGACGTGAAAGGGCCACATCGAGTGGCTGCCACCTACATGACCAACCAGGCCCGGGGACAAACTGCAACCGAGGTACGTGCCCTTAGCGGGAACCGAACCCGGGTCTCTCCGGACCGCAGGCCGACACTCTAACCGCTGAACCAAACCGGCCAGGGCTCTTTTGACCTTTTTAAAGATGACCTCCAGCAAGTAACATCCCAGCTGCCATTCTGATATTTTTCAGATTCATACTACTTGAATGTAGCTGTAGATTATGGGCCACTTAAAATTGATAGGCAGAGCTGATTTCCCAGTTGCTGGCAATAGGTCTTCTCCTAAAATTTATCTTTTGCTAATGTTATAAATTCCTAAAATTCTACCATTAGATTGTTATTATTATTTTTTCTCTACTTATTAAACTATAGATACCAAGGGGGGAGGTAGCTATTGAGGAATAGAGGGTAGCTGCTGAAATCAACATTATGAAGGTTGAGGCATAAGGAAATAATTCTATTCTTGTTCTGACTAGCCTGGGAACTTAGTTCTTTGAACTTTCCAGTCTTGCGTCAATGCCTGGATATAGATCAGTTTGTGGTGTCTCCATACCTGGACATACACCAGATCTCCAGATACCACTCTGATTGTTCCCTGAGGACTCACATATGCAGACCACCTGACATCCATTACCCAGACTGCTAGACGTGACCAGACCTTCAGATGCCCATCTTTCCAACCACCTGGCATCAATCACCCAGACACCTGACATGTGACTGATAACCCTGGACCAACTCTAGGGCTAAGACTATAAGACTGATAATTCTAAAATGTACTTTTTACTATAAGAACTCTTAACTTTTCTTTGTTTTTTGTAACACATGGATTTTTGACTAGCTATGTTTCCAGGTTGTAAACTCTAAGACCCTTGAATAAATCTTTATCATTTATTATTACCCCAAATCTCCAGGCTCTTTGGGGGTTCATTAGACACTGTAATGCTTCTAGTTCTAATGTTTATTTATAGATTTGTCAAATTTTTAGTTGGCAACAGATGTTTATGGGGGAAGAGAACAAACAGAAAGACCATGAGGGAGTGTACCTGAGGAGTGAGGGAGATCAGCTATAAGAAAACAGAAGAGAAAAAAAAGGAGGGCGCTTTATGGGGAGTAAGGCCCAAAGGTGTACATTTTCAAGAACCAATGTAATGTCACTTTCTCCCTGAAGTCTTCCCCATGTATCCCAGCCAGAAGCAAATCCTCCTATCAAATCTAGGAGGATTCAGCAGCAATGTCATGATATTCCCACATACTCCCTTGCACTGTGGTCATTTTTGTAAATGTTGAATCTCCTGTTTTGTGTACAGATATATTTTATACATTTCTGATCTTTTTTTTTAAATTTCTAATTCATAAGTGGGTTTGCCTAAGCCTGGAGCAAGTCATTTTATACAGTACTTAATTCTGGAGTGAGGAGATGAGGAAGAACAGAAGTGTCTTCTTTCATGAGAACAAACGGTGGTCCCCTGAACTATATGACCTCAGAACACCCTGTGGACATATAGAGAGGTTGCTTTTGACTATAGGAAAAGCATGCTCTAAGTCAGATAAAGCCTAGCTTAAACAAATACTCTATGTGATTAGATTACATGTTGTTTGAATAACAACAGTAAATTCATTTTTGCATAGGTCTTTATCTTCACTACTGATAATCATATCAGGCATTTGTTAACTTCCCCCTTTCTGTTTCAAATAGAGATGAGTCATCTGAAGCTAAGAGAAGTTAAATGACTTGCCTTAAGAGCAGAAAGTTCTGGTGGGTGCAAAGCAAACTACATCTAGAAGGGAGAGTTGGATCATTTTAAAAACATAAATGCCTACTGATTCTTTTCTAGACAAGAATGCCTACACTATTTTTTCTATTTGATTTTGGAATCATCATACTTCTGTTTATCCAGATACAAGCCTCAGAATCATTTCATCTCCTTTATTCCCAGAATCCAGGATTTCTCCATTCTACTTTGGCAATGTTCAGGACATGCATTTTCTCGGAAAACATCCTAATGCCAGTTTCACTGCCTAGACTATTGCAACAAAGACATAAATATTTTAAATAAATATCTAACCCACTTTCCATATTGCCAGAATATGCTTCTTAAAGTTTTGAATATTTTACTACCCAATTCAACTATCCATTGGTGGGTGTACAAGGAAATCTACCTTCTATTTAGCATGACCTTCAAAATATGCATCTGAAGAGTTGATTCCCTTATTTCACATATAATTACTCAGGAAAAGAAAAATTTTGGTTTTTTCCCCTAAAACACGTCTGTGCTTTTCTAATTTTGTTTTTTTCCCCCTCACTCTTTTCTCAGCATGATATCTATATCTAAAAATTTAATTGATCTTGTTCCATGCCCTGGGTTCTGTTTTAAGCAATGTGAATACCTTATTTCACTTATTACTCACAATAACCCCATGAGATGAGTTTTCTTTCTTCCATTTCATAGTTGGCGCTCAGATTTAAAACCCTTTCAGAGTTATAAAGTGAAAGCAGAACGTGAATCCACATCTGACTTTAAAGTGGCATTCTTCACCTTTCCTCCTTAACCAACTTTCATGTTCCATCTCAAATGCAAATATTTCGTTCCTTTTCTTAGATTCTTTGTGTCATGTTGTATTTAATTTGCTAATGTCATCAAGAATTTTTGCAACTAAGGTTATGAGGAATATTTGTCTATAGTTTTTGGCCTCATGCCCTGGCCAGGTATATTCAGTTGGTTAGAGCATTGCCCAATACTCCAAGATTGTGGTTTGGATCCCGGGTCAGGGCACATACAAGAATCAACCAATGAATGCATGAGTAAGTGGGACAACAAATCAATATTCTCTCTCTCTCAAATCAATAAATAAAATAAATTAATACAAATAAATAACTATAGTGTTTGGCCTTGTAATTTTTTTCTTTCTAATTTTTGTATCAGAGAAATAATGGCCTCATAAAATGAATTGGAAAATGTTCCCTTTTCTTCTATTTTCTGATAGAATTTGTGTAGAACTGATTTTTTTTTCTCTAATGTTTGATAGAATATATTGATCCAGCCCTTAGGGCCTGGAATTTTCTTTGTAGAAAGCATTTTAATTATAAATTCAATATTTTAATACACATGGGGCAATTCAGATTTTGTTTCTTCTTGAGTCATATGTTTATGGTTTCTTTTAAGGAACTTTTCAATTTAATATAAGTATTAAATTTATTAGCATAAAGGTTTTCATGATATCCTTTCAATATCTGTAAAACTCTCTCTTTTATTTTGTTATTTCTGATATAGATAATTTGTATGTTTTCTCTCTTTTTTTTATTGATCAGACTAACAAGAGTTTTATCAATTTTATTGAATGTTTTAAAAAGCCATCTTCTTGTTTTATTTATTTTCTCTACTGCTTTACTCCTTGCTATTTCATTGACTTCCACTTTTTGTTGTTTCATTCATTCTACTAAAATAGGTTTGAATGTAAGCTTCTCTTTTTACCTTATTAAGTTGAAAGTGTATATTATTGATTTTAGATCTTTCTTCTTTCCTATGTAAGCACCAAATGCTATAAATTTTACTTTGAGCACTGCTTCAGTTTCATTTAACAAATTTTGATATATCATGTGTTCATTCTCATTCATCTCAAAATATTTTTTGATTCTCCTTTGATTTATTCTTTGGCCAATGGGTTAATTTAATTTCCAAATATTTGTTTAACTACTTTCAAATTGTTTAATTTCTAAATATTTGGGGAAATTACCAGATATGTTTCTGTTTGAATTTTCGTTTAATTTTGTTGTAAGAGAGCACACTTTGGATCATTTCAATCCTTTAAATTTATTGAGAATTGCTGTATGGCCTATGGTCTATGTTGGTAAATACTATATGTATGCTTGAAAAGATTTTGTGTCATGTCATTGTGTGGTATCTCCTATACTTATCAATCTATCGATTAATAATTTTGTTCAAGTCTACTATGTTACCCCTAATTTTCTGTCTACTTTTTCTATCAAATACTGAGAGAGGAGTATTGAAATCTACTATGGTTTTAAATTGATCTATTTTTCCTTTCAGTTCTGCAAATTTGGAGAGTTCATTATTAGTGCATAACATTTTTTATTGTTGTATCTTCTTGTATAGACTCTTTTAACTTCAAGAAATGTTTTGCTTTTTCTGCAGTAATATTTCTTGGCTAGAAGTTTATTTTGTCTTATATTAATTTAGCAACTCCAGTTGTCTTATGCTTATTATTTGTATGTACATTTTTTCCTGTTCTTTTACTTTCAACCTATTTGTGTCTTTGTTCTTAAAGTATGTCTCTTGTCCTCTCTCTAAAATCAGTAAATATATATATGTATATTTACACATATATATACATATACATCTACAGATATATACACATATCTGCCAGTGAGGATTTATAAATAAAATCTCTTTTAGGCAGCACAGAGTAGTATTACTTTTTTAATGCAGTTTCAGATGCTCTGCCTTTTATTTTGTGTTTAGTTAACTTACATTTAATAAAATTATTTATACTATGGATTTGAAGTCTACCTTCTTGCTGTTGTGTTTGTTTTATTTCTGTTTTTTTCCTATACCCATCCTTCCCTGTTTCTTTTATATTAAGCAAGTATGTTGCAGTATGTTATTGTATTGACTTATTAATATATATATGTATAATTTATTAGGATTGCTCTAGGGAGTATAATATACAATTTTAATTTATCAAATCCACCTAATTGGTATTGAATGACCTCCAGTTGAATGTAAGTCACTCTCAACAGCATGGTTTGTTTATCCCTCCCTTCTCTGTATTGTTTTCATATATATATTACATGATATATATATATTAGGGGGACCGGAAAGTAATGTCGTTAAAGTAATGACATGTTAAGGGTGGAAGTGGAAGCAAATCCGTGTCAGACAATCAAGGAACTGTCAAACACTCTTAACCAACCTTGGTCGACCATCCAAGAACATTTGCAGCAGATTGGTAAGGTAAGCAGAGCAGGTGTTTTGGTCCCGCATAATCTGTCCGAAGAAAACAAAGCTAACCGGTCCACCACATGCAACTTATTGCTTCAGCGGCACAATACAGAAGCGTTTTTTGATCACTTGATCACTGGAGATGAAAAATGGGTCCTCTATGATAATCCAAAACGCAAAAGGCAGTGGTTCTCTCCGAAGGAATCGCCACGAAGTACAGCTAAGCCTGGTTTACACCCCAAAAAGGCACTTTTGTGTGTTTGGTGGAGTATTTGCAGGTTCATTCATTTTGAAGTGCTGAAACCTGGACAAACTGAATGCAGACCTTTACTGTGAACAATTGGATCGAGTAAATCAATCTTTAATTGAAAAGTGCCCAGCGACTGTCACCAGAAAAAGCGTTATTCTGCAACACGATAATGCAAGACTGCACTGCGCAAGATGAACCCTGGAAAAAATTAATGAATTGGGGTGGGAGGTATTGCCTCACCCACCGTACTCACCCGATATTGTGCCATCAGATTTCCATTTATTTCGATCGCTACAACATTTTCTAAGTGGCAAAAAATTTGAAAATTTGGATGATGTCCAAAATGCCATCTCCAGATATTTTGCTCAAAAACCAATTGATTTTTATCAATTCGGCATTGAAAATTTGCACACTAGATGGTAAAAGGTTGTTGATAACAGGGTGATTACATCATTGATTAAAAATAAAAACTTGTTAAAAATTTATGTTTGAATTTAATGTAAAAAAACGACATTACTTTCCGGTCCCCCTAATATAATATAATTTATATAATATAGTAGTATAAATTTGACTTTAATATTCATATATTTTTTCAAGAAACCATCAGTAGATGAGTGAATAAAAAAGCTGTGGTATATTTACACAATGGAATACTACACAGCCATAAAAAAAGAAGGAAATGTTACCTTTTGGGATAGTATGGATAGACCTGGAGAATATCATACTCAGTAAGATAATCCAGTCAGAAAAAACAAGTACTATATGATTTCACTTATATGCCAATTTAAAGAACAAAACAAACTAACAAACAAAATAGAAACAGACTCATAGATTCAGAGAACAGACTGTCAGCTGTCAGAAGAAAAGGATTTGTGAGGCTGGGTGAAAAAGGTGAAAAAATTAAGCAAAAAATAAAAATAACTAAAAGAAAATTTATGAAAACATCATAGCCAATTCTTTATTTTAATGACAGTCACTGGAAATTGTTTTGATGACAAATGAATACTACAAAAATAAAGCAATGCTTTTGCTAACAATAATAATTACTGTAATTTATAGAATATATACCCTGTGACAGGCTGCATAATTAGTAGATGTTTTATGTTTATTACCCCCTTCAGTTAGATTAAAAAAGTAACTTTATAACATTGTTCAAAATGTGATAATTCATTTTAATATTAGCTATAAATATAAGCACACATATAGAGACTAGTCTTCCAGTCTGGAATTATTATTCTACTTTCTATGAAATATCAAATATCTCTCATTGGGTTCTGTATACATTAGAAATTTAGCAAATGTTGATTTGCTAATAATTAAATGTAAGAAATTCCCAAATCTCTTCATTAGTCTTTCTCTGAGAGTTAAACACAAGGACTTACAGCAAATAATTTTATATTACCTTGTTTACTTTTATAATGATTCACTGAAAGAGTAATGTCTCCTTTAAGAAACAGTGCCATGTTAAGTATGTCTGAAGAGCAAATCTAGCCATTTTAGAGCATGACTCTGTAATGTGTTCATCTGTGTTAACATGATGAAAAAGACTAAAGAACAAACAATGTCCAACAGGAATAGATTAATAGTTCTCTTGAGCTCCACTGGAATCAGTTCCTACCCAAAGCAATGACCTATGCCTTAATTATAAGAGTAAAGTTTGTTGAGTCTGGCTGAACTGGGAAAGCAAGATCCATGATTTAGGTTCACTTGGGGAAACCATAAAAATGAGCATGTGCTCATGGACATGACTCATTAATTTTGGCAAAGTTTCCGCTTAAATCAATGCCCATATATAAAAATAGAAATATATAAGCTAACTGTGCAACTCCATAGATTATAGAGGTATTTGGCATTTAAGCTTTAGCTATATTAAATTTAACATATGCATATGGAGATGCTGATAAAGTAAAACAAGAAAAAAATTGTAATATGAACGATAATTTCTTTGATACCAGCCATAATTTTTTAAATGAGTGAGGAGAAATTGATTATAAATTTATTAATATAGTATAGAAGTGATTAAGAAAAACTCATTATGGGTACTGTTGAATATAGTCATTAAAATATTTTTAATGAATTCATTTTAAAAAATATTTTATTGGTTGAATCAGTTTGGATTCTAGACATAGTTGTCCATGCCCAAATGCACTAGCATTTTCCATGTCAAAATATTTTTTTTCCTGAAACTACCTAACTATTAGCAGCTGTCTATGTGAGAATAGAGGGAGGATTGTTTTCACTTCACTCAAAGATTAATGATATTTTACAGCTTCAAAAGAAGTTTTTAATTCTGGCTTTATGACAGGCACCTCCTTCTTGTCTCCTTTAATTTTATTGACACTTTTTCAGCGTAATTATTCATTCTGTGGCATATCAAAATAGTCTACAAAGCAAAAGTTTTTATTGGAAATAAGATTCTGCTTGCTGTTCAATCTGCAGAAGTACACTGCTCTCTTTCTCTCATTTACCAGGTAGCATTGTAATCATTCCAATCATTGCTTTTTGTTTTTGCTTAAATATTCAGTGCTGGTTAATGAAGACATGGAAAGGGGGTGAAAAGTGAAAAGGAGGAGTTGAATTTGTTCTATTTTCCTCCTGGTTGTGTTGTTTTTTGGGGGGCTTTTTTTTTTTTGGTTCTCAATGAGAGAGAGAGGTAGCAAAGTTTCAATGATATAAATTAAATTGTGAAATTATTATCCACATGCACAATTCTCTGACCAGTTATCAGAGCTGGAACTAGGGTAGCATGAGGGTCATAAACCTTTATGGGAAATCAGCATGACCTTCACCAGGCCTACCCTACTCTGATAACCCACTTCCACTCCACTTTGAAATCCTTGTGTTTACTGATCATTTTTAACCTTGTGTGTGATTCCAGCAGGACACCTTCCAAACTGAAAATTAAACTTTAACTAAATATATGTAAGTCCCAATTAAAATCCCAGCAAATTATTTTGTAGATATTGACAAACCCATTCTAAAATTATGTATGGAGAGGCAGATGACCAATCTAGTCAATATAATATTGAAGAAGATAAATTCAGAGTTCTGTCACTATCCAACTTCAAGATTTACTTTATAGCTCCAGTAATCAAGACAGTGTGGTATTAGCAAAAGACTAGACAAATAGATCAATGGAACAGAATAGAGATCCCAGAAATAGACCCCCATGAATACAGGAACTGAACTTTGACAAAGGAGCAAAGGTAATACAGATAAAATGATACTCTTTTCAATGAATGGTGCTGGAACAACTGGACATCCAAATACAAAAAAGAATCTAGACACAGACATTACATCTTGCACAAAAATTAACTCAAAATGTATTATAGATTTAAATGTAAAATGCAAGACATTAAACTCCTAGAAGATAACATAGGAGAACCTAGGTGACCTAGGTTGGCAATGACATTTTAGATACAACACCGAAGGTACAATCCATGAAATAAGTAATTGATAAGGTGGACTTCATTAAAATAAAAATGTTTACTCTGAAAAGATAATGCCAAGAAAAGAAGAAATGAGAAGAAAAGCCACAGACTGGAAGAAAATGTTTGTCAAAGATACATCTGATAAATGACTGTTATCCAAACTATGCAAATAACTCTTAAAACTCAACAATAAGAAAACAATCAAATTTAAAAATGGGCTGAAGTGACCTCACCAAAGAAGATATACATTTGGCAAATAAGCATATTCAGAGATGCTTTATATCATAAGTCATCAGGAAAATGTAAATCAAAAAGAGGTACCACCACACATCTATTAGAATGACTAAAACATGGAACACTGATAACACCAAAAGCCAATGAGGATGCAGAGCATCAAGAACCCTCATTCATTTCTGGTGGGAATGCAAAATGGTACAGCCACGTTGGAAGACTGGTTTCTTACCAAGAAATTCTTACCATACACCTCAGCAACTGCATTCTTTGGTATTTTCCAAAAGAAGTTGAAAACTTAAGTCTACCCAAAACCTGCACATGGATGTTTATAGCTATTTTATTTATAATTGCCAAAATCTGGAAGCAACCAGGTGACTTTCAGTAGGTGAATGGATAAATAAATTGGGGTACATCCAGGCAACGGAATATTATTCAATGTTAGGAAGAAATGAGCTACCAAGTCATGAAAAAACACGGAGGAACTTTAATGCTCATTACTAAGTGAAAGAAGCTGATATGAAAAGGCCTTATACTGTATGATTCCAACTATATGACATTCTGGAAAAGATAAAACTATGAAGACTGTAAAAATATCAGTGTTTGCTAGGGACAGTAAGGATGGAGGGATAAATGGGCAGAGAGCAGAGGAATTTTAGGGCAATGAAAATACGTTGCATGATACTATAATGGTGGATACATGTCAGTATACATTTGTCCAAACCCATAGAATGTATAGCACCAAGAGTGAACTCTAATATAAACTATGGACTTTGGATAATGATGAGGTATCAATGTAGATTTATCGATTGTAACAAATGTACCACTCTGAAGGGTAATGAGAGAGGCTGTGCATGTGTGGGGGAAGGAGGTACATGGAAACTCTCTATACCTTCTGCCAAATTTTGCTGTGAACTAAAACTCCTCTAAAAAATAAAGTCTATTGAAAAAGCTAGTGAATAAATTTCGCCTTTGGAAGAAAAGAGTGACACAACCTTGAAAAGAAATGAAATTCTCATATATATTACAATATAGATGAAACTTGACATTATGAAATAAGCAAGACACAAAAAGAAAAATATATGAGTTACCTAGAATGGTCAAATTCACAGAGACGGAAAGTAGAATAGAGTATACAAGAGGCTGGCGGGGGGTGGGGGGGGGACAGAGGGGAGTTATTGTTTCATGGGTATGGAGTTTCAGATTTGGAAGATGAAAAAGTTCTGGAGATGGATGGTGGTGATGGTTGCACAACTATGGGGATGTGCTTAATGCTACTGAACTATACACTTAAAATGGTTAAAATGGTAAGCTGATGTTATGTATATTTAACTACACTAAAAAAATTAACATAGATCAATACACTATTTTAACTGAAATTTTAAAAAGCATTTTGGAATGTTTCAATAAAGCAAAGAAGTAATTACAAAAAATTCTAAGAAAATACATACAAATGGTACTTTAGAGAAATTACAAGAACAAGAGTCTTATTGTAATTTTCTTATCAATCAAAAAACAGGGCCCATTTATAGAGAACTTAGCAAAGGTAGTTTCTAGTGATCGTATCGCACACACTGTTACTGTATGTTAAGGGTTTTAATTCTGGTGGGCTGAATGCAAGGGTTTACCTGGCTCATACATTTGCACTATAAATATGAAAACACCAAGCAATCTTCAGTGATTACATCATACCTTCACAGTCCAAGGTCTGTGCCCTTGCTCCACAGCAAGTCAGTCAGACCATGAACGTCTGAGATGGCAAAACCTGTTACATCACAATTCATGGAATGTAAGCTACAAAGTATATCCAGAATGAGAACATACAGACACTAAACAGAGTCACAGAATCTAACTTGGTGTGAATTAACAACTTGTTTCAGCTATTCTGTTAGTGAATCTTGCCTTCTTCACTGAGGGGATCTTTTTTTTTTTTTTTAATAAAAAAATCTGATTCTACTTTGAAATTAATATTAATAATAGCTCCTTTAATCTTTAAGCTCCAACTCTGCCAGACATTTTACAAATACTGTCTCTAAGCATAATAACAATTAACGAAGCTGGGCATTATTTATTCCCACTTACAGATGTGGAATCAGGCTCAGAGGCCAACCTTTGCCCAAGGTTACCTAATGAATGAATAGTAGAGCCTGGGTTTCCATCCCTGCTTGGGAATGAGTGTTTTTCCGTTGTGCTCTGCTTTTTACTGAAGCCCCAAGTTCATTGCTCATTCTGTGGATCCAGGGCACAGAACCTCTTGATTTCTTACTCTCTGAGAGTTCTATCAAGGTTAAGTTCCATAAATAGCTATTCTCTGTGCACTATTTAAAAAAATTAATTCCTCATTCCTTTTTCCAGCAGTTCTCACCTATAGTCTAATAGGTATGTCTTAGTTTTAGTCATATTTTGGGGTCTGAGATTGTGCTTTTTGTTGTCCCTAATTGTTTTGACTCTACTAGACAATTCTAACAATAAAATTAGCTTCTCCAAGACCAGCAAAGAAAAGGTATGACTAAATGCACTATTAAAGAAAAGAAGTCTAAAGTCTAGCAGTATTTCATACCAATTGGCATAACAAATATCAAATGAATAACCAATGATCCAGTTGGAATTTAGGCACGCATAATCTTTTAGAAAAAAATGTGTGCAAGAATTTACAGCATGGGAATAGGTATCTTTGACTGAATAATAATTTGTATAAATTTATATGATATCAACTCTATTTTTTCAAACAGCTAAAATTATAAATTAGTCAACATTCTTTTGAAGGAGATATGGATTTAAAAATCTTAAGTCAACTTTTTCTTCTTAAAAACTAAACAAAGCTGACTACACATTCAGGCTAATACCTACACTAACTTTTTTCTCTGAACATTGGTTGAAGAATTTTATCAACTGTACACATGTTTGAAAGGTCAAGTATTTTTTTATGTGTGACATTTGTTGGTATTTCTAGAAATATGAGCAATATGCTGGTTTTGTTGTTTGTTTTACATTTTCTGGACTAAAACGGCACTAGACTTGGTTTATTTCAGAATCATTTAGTGGCATTGCAATAAGACTTAGTAGGAAGTAGTGGTTATTTGCTAAAGGCTTGCATCAGAAATAGTGGCTATCATCACCACTGACATCTCATATATGTATGTATAAACTGGGACAAGATTCTAGTATACAGCTATTCTTTAAAAATTGGGATTAACTCCACCAATGCTAAGAAAGTATACTTAATTTGAAGCTATAGCATGGCAAAGATATTTGCTTAAGAGTATAAGTTCAATTAGCTCAAAATAGTAAGACTTCACATATTTTGCAAGTTCAACTGTATCTTGGTTTTTAAGCATCATCTTTGAAAAACCAGAAACAATGCATTAAGCTCCAACATTTCTAAAAAAAAATTATTGATAAACATACTCAAGGTTATATGCATTCTTCCATTCTTAAATGATCATTGAACCCACTATTTGTTTTTCATGATCTGTTGATCTAGCTTAAAATAAACTGCATCTTCAATGAGATTTGGAGATACCTGTGACTCTGAAGATCAACACATGAACATGGAAAGCTAATGGGGGAAAGGGTAATAATTTAGCCCATGGAAGTCAAACCTAAATGTTTGCCAAGATGGAGACCAATGGTAAGCAAGTAGAACTGTCCTCATCAATCCAAAAAGTTTCAAAATTGAAGGCACAAAAGTGCTCTGATGTCAGAGGTGAGATAGGCAACTGCTTGAGAATCTATATAAGAAGTAAGTAGGCCTGAAGACCTATCCTTAACCTACACAAGTTAGGCAACTAACCTAATCACCTGGCAGGTGGAGGCTATTCTCCAGAGGAACTAAATCAAAGAGGCTTTGGATACCAGCCTCCAGGCCCAGAGGAGGGGAGGGTGACTGAAAACAATAGAATACCAGAAAGTCTGAATTATGGTGAAAAATTCTTCAGGCCATTTCCTCCACCTCCCAGTTCCTGAAACCCCAATGTAGGATTACTAAAAACGTTAGGAGAAAGTATTTTATTCAGGCAATTAGTGTATTCGATATTTATAGCGAAGCAAGTGAATACTTGGTGGAGTTCCTTTTTGGTGCTCAACATAATAAGAACCTGAGAAAGTCTAACCTGAATGAAGGTTCTCTTAATTAATCATCAGTGAAGAATTTTTGTGAAGACATTAATCATCCTAGTGTACTGCAAAGCTGTCCCTTGCTTTGTTTCTCAGGTGCATTTTAATTGCAGAATTGCTCCTGTGACCTGGGAAAGACTCCACCTTCCATGCTATTTTCATAAGTCATTTCTAACATTCTGCATTATAGGCATTGAGTCATTTCTAACTTCAGTAGGAAACACATGCTCACTAATTAAGGGCCCATGGATAAAATTTGAACCAATGTTCATTATATACCTCCTGTTCTTCCAGCTCACTTGTTTTTTCATATGTATTCTAACAAGTCTTCAATATTATCAAGGATTTTCAATAGACTGTTTCAGACTGTTAGACTGGAAACTATCAACCCAAACTTTCTTGCTTGATGTCGGTGATCCATCAATATGATCACTTGCAGATCCCATTCTTGGATAGTGTGGTAAGACTTATGAGAGACCAAGTCGTCTATATGCATTCTGGATTTCTCCACCATTCCCTCCTGCTTCTCAAGGTCATCACTCTTGCAATTACCCTCTACCCTTACTGTCATCAGTTTCTTCTTTCTTGAATAATTTATATCAACCTATAAACATACTTTTGCATCATTATTTGGAGGGGAAAACATCTCTGCTAAACTCCTTTTCAAGAACATTATGTTTCATGGTTCTGCTCCACTTCAGAGCTAAATTTCTTGAAAAATTTGAATAGTGTCAATGGCTCCCCTTCTGTTATTATCTCAGGCTCTTCCATTGTGGTTTCTGGTCTTACCACTCTTCTGATACTACTCCTGTGAGTGACTGGGGAGTTCTATGTTGCCACATCCAAGTATCTCATCTTCCTTACTGATGGTCACATAGCTGAGCCCTTCTTCCTTCTTGAAATATGTTCTTGTTTTTATTTCTATGACAGCACATTTTCCTGCCTTCGTTCTATCTTACTAGCCACTTCTTCTTTGTCTTATTGGTTGGCTCCTCTTCCTCTTTAAACTTTGGTGTGTCCCCAGGCATCATCTCTGGTCCCTCTTTTTCTCTGTATGTCTCTAGATAGTACTCTGACTCATTCAAAGAGCATTAAATATCACTAGTTTGTTGATTCTCAAATATGTCCCTTAAATTCCATACATATGTGCCAATGTCTATTTGATATTTCCACTAGAGGTCTATAGGCATCTCAGACTTAACACATCCCCTTTCCTCTAAAACTATTCCTTCTACTGTGTCAAACTTCACCTACTACCATCTTTGCAACTGTTCAAGCCTAAACCCCAGGTGTCCCCCTTCATCTCAGCTTCTTGTATCCAAAACATTATGTTATGTGACTTCAATTTCCAAAATTTGTCCTAAATCTGTCTACTTCTCTCCCCATCTTTACTACCAAGAGCCTAGTCTAAGATACCATTACCTCTCACTGCAGACTATGGCAATACTCACCTAAGTGGTTATCAAGCTTCTATTATTGTCCTCTTTATTACAGTCTCAACCCAGCACCCGACTGTCAAGTCCCCATTTAAACCTCTTAATAGCATACCAGAGTACTTAAAGAAAATTCCCACTCTGTACCCTGACTTACAAGACTATATTATCTGTCTCCTGCTTATATCTCTGTCCTCATTTCCTGTTCTCTCCACCTTACCAGCTATACCTGCTTTATATACCCCACTTAAACATGTTAAATGTGTTCCCTCCTTAGACTTTTGTAGTAGCTATAACCCTCTATTGTGAAAACCCATTTCCTCAATTTTAGCATAGCTGGTTCTATTTTGTCAATCAGGTTTCATCTGAAATGTCACCTTCTCTGAGGTGCTTTCTACATGTCCCCAATCTAAATGAGAACATCTTGTTTCCAGAATTATTTTCTCCCTTTTTACAAAGTAGCAGCTACTTAGATTATTCCTCTTTGAGTTTCTTTTTTTTCTTTTTTTGCAAATTTTATTAATTTATTTTTGTTACAGATGTTCCTCCCTTTTCTCCCATTGACACCCTCCTCCCGATCCTGCCCCCTCCCCCAGCATTGTTGTCTATGTCTATGGTTACGCATACATGCATATAAGTTCTGTGGTTTATCTCTTCCTTCCCCTTCGTCCCCCTCTTCTGAGGTTTGTCAGTCTGTACCCTACTTCTATGTCTCTGGGTCTATTTTGTTCATCAACTTGTATTGTTCATTATGTTCCACAAATGAGGGAGATTAGGTGGTTTTTGTCTTTCTCTGATTGGCTTCTTTTGCTTAACATAATACTCTCCAGGTCCCTCCATGTCATCTCAAAGAATTAGATCTCTCTTTCGTACAGCTGCATAGTATACCATTGTGTATATGTACCAGAGCTTTTTTTATCCACTCATCTGTTGATGGATACTTGGGCTGTTTCCAGATCTTAACAATTGTAAATAGTGCTGCTTTGAACATAGGAGTACATATATTCTTTCTGATTGGTGTTTCAGGCTTCTTAGGGTATATTCCTAGAAGTGGGAACATTGGGTCAAATGGCAGTTCAAGTTTTAATTTTTTGAGGTAACACCATAGTGTTTTCCACAGTGGCTGCACCAGTCTGCATTCCCACCAGCAGTGTACTAGAGTCCCCTTTTCTCCACACCTTTGCCAGCACTTGTTGGATGATTTGTTGATGGCAGCCATTCCAGCAGGTGTGAGGTGATACCTCATTATCGTTTCAATTTGCATCTCTCTGATGATTAGTGACATTGAGCATTTTTTCATATGTCTCTTGGCCATTTGTATGTCCTGTTTGTTGAGGTGTCCATTTAGGTCCTCTGTTCCTTTTTAAATTGGATTATTTGTCTTCCTTTTGTTGACTTGTATGAGTACTCTATATATTTTGAAAATTAGCCCTTTATCTGATATATCGTTGGTAATTATGCTTGCCCATATAGTGGGTTCCCTTTCCATTTTGATGCTTGTTTCTTTTGCTGTGCAGAAGCTTTTTAGTTTGATGTAGTCCCATTTATTAATTTTTTCCTTTGTTTCTCTTGTCTTAGGCGTATCAGTGAAAATTCTGTTGCATGTGATGTTTGAAATGTTGTTGCCTACATTTTCTTCTAGGATTTTTATGGATTCACCAGTCACATTTAAGTCTTTTATCCATTTTGAGTTTATTCTTTTTTTTTTTTTTTATCCTCACCCGAGGACTTTTTTTTTTTTTTTTTTTTTTGCATTTATCTTAAGATAGAGTGGCAGGGAGAGAGAGGGAGGAAGAAAGAGAGAGAAACATCAATGTGAGAGAGACACATCGACTGGCTGCCACCCACACAACCCCAACCGGGGCCGGGGACAAACTGCAACTGAGGTACGTGCCCTTAGTGGGAACTGAACCCTGGACTTTCTGGTCCGTGGGTCGATGCTCTAACCGCTGAGCCAAACCAGCCAGGACCATTTTAAGTTTATTCTAGTGTATGGTGTAAGTTGGTGGTCTTGCTTCATTTTTTGCATGTAGCTGTCCAATTTTCCCAACACCATTTATTAAAGAGGCTGTCTTTACTCCATCGTATGCTCTTGCCACCTTTGTCAAATAGTAATTGAGCATAATGTCTTGGGTCAATTTCCGGTTCTCTGTTCTGTTCCATTGATCTATCTGCCTGTTCTTGTGCCAGTACCAGGCTGTTTTGATTACTATGACTTTGTAGCATAACCTAATATCTGGTATTGTGATCCCTCCTACTTTGTTCTTCTTTTTCAAGATTGCTGTGGCTATTCGGAGCCTTTTTTGGTTCCATATAAACTTTTGGAGTATTTGGTCTAGTTCCATGAAATATGTTGTTGGTATTTTAATGGAGATAGCATTGAATCTATAGATTGCTTTGGGTAGTATTGACATTTTAATGATGTTAATTCTTCCAATCCATGAACAAGTTATGTGTTTCCACTTTTTTATATCTTCCTCTATTTATTTTTCAATGTCCTGTAGTTTTCTGCAAATATGTCCTTTACTTCTTTAGTTAAGTTTATTCCTAGGTATCTTAATTTTTTTTGCCAAGATGGTAAATGGGATTGTTTTTTTAGTTTCTCTTTCTGTGAGTTGTTCATCATTGGTGTATAAGAATGTCATCGATTTCTTGATGTTAATTTTGTATCCTGCTACTTTGCCAAATTCATTTATTAAGTCTAGTAGATTTTTGATGGAGTCTTTAGCGTTTTCTATGTATAATATCATGTCATCTGCAAATAATGACAGTTTCACTTCCTCCTTTCCAATTTGGATTCCTTTTATTTTTCCTTCTTGTATAATTGCTGTGGCTAAGACTTCCAGTACTATGTTAAATAAGAGTGGTGAAAGTGGGCATCCCTATCTTGTTCCTATTCTTAAGGGAAATGCTTTTAGTTTTTTGCCAATTGAGTATGATGTTGGCTGTAGGTTTTTCATATATGGCCTTTATTATGTCAAGATATAATCCCTCTATTCCCACATTGCTGAGCATTTTTATCAGAAATGGGTGCTGGATTTTGTTGAATGCGTTTTCAACATCTATCGATAATATGGTTTTTATCTTTCACTTTGTTTATGTGGTGTATCGCATTTATTGATTTGTGAATATTGTACCAGCCTTGCATTCCTGGGATGAATCCCACTTGGTCATGGTGAATAATTTTTTTGGTGTATTGCTGGATTCGATTTGCTAATATTTTGTTAAGGATTTTGGCATCTATGTTCATCAGGGATATTGGCCTGTAGTTTTCTTTCTTTGTAGTGTCTTTATCTGGTTTTGGAATTAGAATTATGCTGGCCTCATAAAATGAGTTTGGAAGACTTCCTTCTTCTTGGATTTTTTGTAATAGTTTGAGGAGAATAGGTGTTAGATCTTCTTTGAATGTTCAGTAAAACTCCCCCGTGAAGCTGGCCAAACCTGGGCTTTCGTTTGCTGAGAGTTTCTTGATTATATCTTCAATTTCCTTAGTTGTTATTGATCTGTTCAAGTTTTCTATCTCTTCCTGGTTCAGCTTTGGGGGACTGTGTGTTTCTAGAAATGTGTCCATTTCACCTAGATTGTCCAATTGGTTGGCGTATAATTGTTCATAGCATTTTTTAATGATCCTTTGTATTTCTGTGGTGTCAGTTGTTACTTCTCTTCTTTTGATTCTGATTTTGTTTATTTGGGTCCTCTCTTTTTGTTTCTTGGTGAGTCTGGCTAAGGGTCGATCAATCTTGTTTATCTTTTCAAAAAACCAGCTCTTTGTTTCATTGATCTTTAGAATTGTTTTTTTAGTTTGTATGTCATTTATTTCTGCTCTGACCTTTACTATTTCTTTCCTTGTACTTGCTCTGGGTTTTTGTTTTTGTTTACTTTCTAGATCTTTAAGTTGTAGGGTTAGAAAGTCAATTAGAAATTTTTCTTGTTTCTTGAGGTAGTCCTGTACTGCTATGAACTTCCCTCTCCAGACTGCTTTTGCTGCATCCCATAGATTTTGTGTTGTTGTATGTTCATTTTCATTGCTTTCCAGGAAGTTTTAAATTTCTTCTTTGATCTCTTTGGTAATCCATTCATTGTTTAATAACATGCTAGTTAGCCTCACTGTGTTTCAATGTTTTTGCTGTAATTGATTTCTAGTTTCATGCCATTGTGATCTGAGAAGGTACTTGATATGATTTCAATCTTCTTGAACTTGTAGAGACTTAGTTTGTGTCTTAATATGTGGTCTATCTTTGATAATGTCCCATGTGCACTTGAGAATATGAATTCTGCAGTTTTGGGGTGTAAGTCTCTGTAGATATCTATTAAATCCATTTGATATAGTGCATCATTTAGAGTCTCTGTTTCCTTGTTAATTTTTTGTCTAGAGGATTTATCCAGTGATGTCAGCGGGGTGTTGAAGTCTCCTGCTATGTTTGTATTGCTGTTGATTTCTTCTCTGAATTTATCTAGAAGTTTTTAAATGTATTTTGGTGCTCCTATGTTAGGTGCATATATGTTTACCAAGGTAATATCCTCCTGTGGGATACATCCTCTTATTTATTTATTTTAATCCTCACTGGAGGATATTTTTCCATTTATCTTCAGAGAGAGTGGGAGGGAGAGAGAGAGAAACATCAATGGGAGAGGGACACATTGACTGGTTGCCTCCCACACAACCCTGAACAAGGCCAGGGATAAACCTCAACTGAGGTACGTGCCCTTGGCCAGAATTGAACCTGTGACTCATTGGTTCATGGGCCAACATTCTACCATGAGCCAAACCAGCAGAGCTGGATGGATCCTTTTATATTATGTAGTGGCCTTCTTTGTCTCTAGTTATGGCCTTAATTTTGAAGTCTATTTTATTGGATATGAGTATTGTTACTCCATCTTTTTTTTCCTTTCCATTTGCTTGGAAAATTTTTTTCCCTCCCTTCACTTGCAACCTGTGTGAGTCTTTTGTTGTGTGGTGGATCTTTTGTAAACAACATATATGAGTCATGCTTTCTTATCCATTCAGCTATCTGTGTCTTTTGATCTGAGTGTTTAATTCATTTACGTTTAAGGTTATTATTGATATGTACTTATTTATTGCCATTTTTGTTTATTACGGTTATGTTTCTCTTCCTATTTTTTCTGCTTATTACAGCAGTCCTTTTAACATTTCTTGGAGTGTTGGTTTGGTGCTAATATGATCCCTTAGCCTTTTTTTTGCTTGGGAAGCTCTTTATTTGACCTTCCATTTTGAATGATAGCCTTGCTGGATAGAGTAGTTTTGGATTCAGATCCTTGTTTTTCATTACCTTGATTATTTCATGCTGTTCCCTTATGGCCTGTAGTGTTTCTGTTGAGAGGTCAGCTGATAGCCTTATTGGGGTTCCTTTGTAGGTAACCTGTTGCTTATCTCTTGCTGCCTTTAGGATTCTCTCTTTGTCTTTAATTTTTGGCATTTTTATTATTGTGTGTCTTGGTGTGGGCCTCTTTGGGTTCTTCTTACTTGGGGCTCTCTGTGCTTCTTTTTTTTTTTTTAATTTTATTTTCTTTATTGATTTTAGAGAGAGAGGAAGGGAGAGGGAGAGAGAGATAGAAACATTGATGAGAGAGAACATCGACTGGCTACTTTCTACATGTCCCACACTGGGGATTTGACCCATAACCTGGGCATGTGCAGTGACTGGTAATCGAACTGGCGACCTCCTGGTGCATAGGTCAATGCTCAACAACTGAGCCACACTGGTCGGGCTCTCTGTGCTTCTTGTACTTGTATGCCTTTTTCCTTCATCAATCCAGGGAAGTTTTCTGTCACTATTTCTTCAAATATATTCTCTAAACTTTACTCATTTTCTTCTTCTTCTGGCACACCTATGATGTGGATGTTGTTATGTTTCATATTGTCCCACAGTTCTCTTAGGCTGTCTTACTGTTTTTTAATTATTTTTTCTTTTTGGTTTTCTGATTGGGTGATTTTTTTGTACCCTGTCTTCTAATTCACTGATCTGGTCCTCGGCTTCCACTACTCTGTTGTTTATTACTTCCAATATGTTCTTTATTTTTGCTATGCCATTCTTCGTTTCCAATTGGTTGGTTTTCAATGTTTCTATATCTTTACTCATGTTGTTGAGCTCTTTACTCATGCTGTTGAGCTTCCTCATGATTATTACTCTGAACTCTCCCTCTGATATCTTGCTTAATTCTATGTCATTTATTTCTTCTGAAGAATTATCTTGTTCTTTCATTTGAGTTTTGTTTCTTTGTTTCACCATTTTGGCTGTCTCAGTAGGTTTTGGAGCCTGCCAAATTTTCCTTGTGGGTGTTGGTGTTCCACTGGTTGTGGCCCCCTCTACTGGGTTTGGATGAGTGTGGAAGGACCCACATGAAACACCACTGACAAGTCTTACTTTGTTGGGTAGATTTGCAAGCCAAGGAAAGGTTCAATTACCCTCTAGCTTTTTCCCTGGAGGCTGTTAGTCTCAGTTACTTGATGAGCCTCAATTTGTAGCCCTGCAGCTGAATGAAAAAAATCCCTCAGCTGTAAAAGGATTTCCTGTGGATGGGGCACTTGCTTGCTATCAGACTTTAGATGTTAATGAGCCTCAATTTGCACTTCTTTGGCCTGGTCTGGTAGTGTTGAATCCCTGTGGGAGGGGTCCATTGCTTCTTCCTAGGGCTCTGGGAAGGGGCTCTTTGAGTAATATGACTACTGTCCTGTGAGGGAGTGATTCAGTAAAAGACTCTGTGTGCCCTCCTGTCCAGTTCTCAGTCCTATCCTGAGCCAGGAGCCCCGGACTCTCTCCACATAGTTCTAGTCCAGTCCACCCTCCCCCTACTGGAGCCCAAGGTGAGTGGCTGTAGCTGATGTGGTGCTTTTTAAAACTCCTGCTTTCTTAGCAGGAAGCACATTCATTGCTGTCCATGGGTTCCAAGCCTGCCCCAACATGCCTCTGCAGTTCCAACCAGGCTTGATTTGGTGTCCTCTCTGTCCTTGGTTTTAGTGGCTCTCTTCCAGCTGCTCTTCAGTTGGATTTTCCTGATGTTTCTCTTTATTTTAGTTGTAATTCCAATTTAGTCCTGGGAGACAGTCTATGTAGCTTCCATTCACTCTGCTGCCATCTCCTGATCTCCCTCTATTTGTTTCCATTGCATTTCCTTTTTAAGAAAATAATTGAAATGTGTTCTGTCAAACAAACAAACAAACACACACAAAAACAGAGCTGAGCAGTAGTTAAAACACTAAAAGCAGATTTTAATTAGGAATTATTACAGTAGGGAAAAAGAGAACTCAGTATAGATCTGGGCTCAATTCGTAATGCAGCAAGGAAAAGCAGGGATTTATAGGGAAGAATCAGGGTTTGTGGGGGGAGAGGTAGATGAAAAATTACTGAGAGGGAACATACAGGTTAAAGTGGGATTTCTGATTAAACCAGTTTGACAGGATTCTTGCTGAAAGTATGCCAGGATGGTGCGATATCACCGGGGGGATGGTGATATATATATCAAGGGTATGGATCTGGCTAAACTGACTTAGCAGGATTCTTGCTGAAACTGGGATCTTGAGGCCATACCCAAGGATGGGCCTAGTCAGGCTCAGAGGAGCCTGTATAGAGTCTGGCCAAGGAGAGAGTCTTTGTCAGTTGCAATACAGTTGACCCTTAAACAATGTGGGGGATAGGGGCATTGACCATGACCCTCATCCAGCATATGATCATGACCCTCACCCAGTGCATATAATTTTAGACTCCCCAAAAAGCTAACTATAATCATCCTTCGGTATTCATGGGAGATTGGTTCCAGGACCTCTGCAGATATCAAAATCTGTAGATGCTCATGTCCCTTATATAAAATGGCGAGGAACAATGCATACAGTCAGCCCTCTGCATCCACAGATTCCCAACCATGGACTGAACAGACCACCTGATGTGGAACCCAGGGATATGGAGGGCTGATGGTATGTATATTTATTGAAAAAATCTGCATATAACTGGATCCACACAGGTCAAGCCCATGTTGTTCAAGGGTCAACTGTATATCTAAAATGTAAAATTGGTTGTTTGTTTACCTTTATAATTATTTGGCTACATAGTTGTAAATAAAATTACAAGATGTCCTTTGACTCCAAGAAGTGTATTCATTCTTTTTAATTAGCTTTTTAAATTAATAAACGTTTTCTCCAATTGTAGAACAGATTCTCAGATGTTAAATTCTGACCAATAAAGGATGTTAGTATTGGTTTTACAAAGTGTTTACTTCCAGTCCCTTTTTTCCTTCTCCCATGGGGAATTTAAATTTTTTCCCCTTTCATGCACACCACCAACACATACACACACACACACACACACACACACACACACACACACTTTCCATTTTGTACCAAAATCCTGGAAAACTATTTACTTTGATTTTTTAAAAGAAGATCACAGAAAACTTGTATAGAGTCAACTCAGGAAAGCAAATACATGATAAAATCTAATTACTTTTTAATTATGCTTATCTCTTTTTTGGCCAGACTTATGATTATTATTATACTTCAAGTGATGTATCTGTTGTTCAATACTTTGGAAATGGAAAAAATAAGATTTCCCACATAAAACAGGTCCCTTCTATTATTTAAGTATCATTAACATTTGATTATATATTGCTTTATCAATTCTTTAGATAACTGTTTTTGTATCAGTCAGAAACAGCTAGATCATACCCTAGTAACAAATAACCCCAGATCTTGGTGACATATCAGAGCAAAGCTTATCTGTCCTTCCCACTCAATTCTGCAGGGCTGAAAGCAGCTGTTCCACATCATCCTCATTCTGAACGCAGGCTGATGGAATCTCCATCATTTGATAATATTGCCAGTTGCTGTCACAGGAGGAAGAGACAGTGACAAATTGCACTCTACTCTTTAAAAACTTCTGTCCCAGCCCTGGCTGGTTTGGCTCAGCAGTTAAAGCATCAGCCTGTGGATGGAAGGGTCATGGGTTCAATTCCCAGTCAAGGTCATGTACCTGGGTTACAGGTTCCATCCTTGGCCCTATCGGGGTCCTATGGGAGGCATCCAAAGGATGTGTCTCTCTCACATGGATGTTTCTCTCTCTCTCTTTCTCTCTCCCCCTCCCTCCCTTCCACTCTATCTAAAAATTAATGGAAAACTATCCTCGGGTGAGGATTAACAAAAAATAAAAATAATTAAAAAAGAAATAAAAACTTCTGTCCCAAAGTGACACACATCATTATACTCACATCCTATTTCACAAAGCAAGTACTATTAAGTTGCCTAACATCCAAGGAAAAGAAAAGAGCATGTCTACCATGTGCTGAGAAGGAGAACCACCACCCTGGTAAATAGCCCTAAGGACACACACAGCAATAGCATGTAAAATTAGCAAAAGATCATGTATAATTGTATAAATTAACAAGAATCCAGCCAATTATGCTTTGCCTGCATGATGTCAAGCACCAAAGAGTGTGGATATCTGTTGTGTAGGTTTGAACTAGATGAGAGCCATGTCTCTTTAACTTTTTGAGTCTCTTGAACCTGTTATTTCATTTCCATTTTTTTGTCCCACAGGGCTACTGTGGTCCTCTGCTTGCATAAATCTTCTCTACTCTAGTCCATCCTGATTAATTCTCTGTAGATGTTGCTTTCATAGTGTGACTCCCTTGCCAACAAGCTAAACAAAAACAGAAGACAGTTAAAAATATGTCATACTCCTTAGCCTGACCCTCTAAGCCTTCCATATTCTACCAGCAATTAACCTTTCACCCCTTATCAGCCCCTAGAAGCTATAACTGCAGCCAGGTCATTTGCTCGCTTGCCCTCAAACGTTTATCCTTTTCCTACATCATTGCTAGTATAGTTCCACTGTTTCAAATTCTCTCTTTTTCTCTTTTGTTGAGAATTTAGCCTGTTCTTCATGACATAATTAAACTTCTAATTCTTTTATGAAAGTTTATTCTATAAACAATTGCCATGGAAGCTTGACATTGGTCTCACGCATACCTTTAGAATGCAATACCTGCTGACTTATTTACTTAATTAATTTTATTGAGTCCCTAATATATTTTATGCAGTGTGGCAGTTGCATGTGTTAGATTTTCTAATAGACATTTCAGACTTATCGTGTCCAAAACTGAACTCTTGATTTTCTCTCCCAAACCTGCTTCTCCCTCACTCTTCTCCAATCAGTTTTTAGTAACTCCATTTACCCAATTCTGTAAGTGAAAATCCCAGAGTACCCCTTGTCTCTGTTTTTTCTCATAGTCCATATCCAGTTACCAGCAAATTACCTTGAAATATCCCAAGTCCAATAACTTCTCACCACTTCCATTTCTATCACCCTAGTTCAAGCCATCATATCACTTTTTTGATTATGCAGCCTGCTAAATAGTCTTTCTGCTCCCACTTTTGAACTCCTTAGTCTATTCTTCAATATGTCAGAACATGCTCTTGTCTAGTCAAAATTACTTCAATGACTACTTATCTTACAGTGAACTCCAAAGCCTGTCTATTACCCATAAGGCAAAACAGTTGGTCTCAGACTTCATTCCCTTTTCCTTCCTTCAGTCCTGCCTCTCTGTTCCCCTAGCTCTGGCAGGCAGGCCAAGCCCATACTGCCACAGGGCACTTGCACTTGCACTTGCACTTGCTTTTCCTTCTTATTTGGAACACCCTTCATATAACTGCTTGGCTCTATTCTCCATTTAATGCAAGTCTCTTCTACAGTGACATCTGGTCAGAGAGGCTTTCTCTGACCACTCTGGTAAACAGCAGCTCTCAGCCCTATCTTCTCTAATCTCATCTTGCTTTACTTTTCATGGAACTGATCATCATCTGTACTCTACATATCTCACTATTACGTTATCTACCTTTCCTTCCACCCCTGGTGAACTCTAGATTGATGAAAGCAAGGAATTGTTTATTTTTGTGCATTGTTATAATGACAGGGTTTAGAACAATACTTGCCATAAAGTAGGTGATCAAAACAGTTTTATTAAATGAATGAATGAATAAGGAAATTAATAATTACTTAGATTAATGTAGCTCCCATTTTTGCATTTCTTTCTATATTTGATTTCTTATGTAACTCAGAAGTGTTTTCCAGTTTTTGAAACTGCGGGGTTTACAAAACCAATATATATATGTGTGTGTGTGTGTGTGTGTGTGTGTGTGTGTGTGTGTGTGTGTATTCCCCCCTCAGAAACATTAGTTAATACCCACCCAACTAGCAAAAGCAAGTTTTGGAGTACTTTTGAAAACAGCATAATGCAATACCAGAAAAATCTTTATGCTCGTATTTCCTTAGATCCATGTGTTTTTCCTTGAATTTCTTCTTACCAGACTGTACACTGGAAGCTTTATGCAATTTTTCCAGGCAATTATAGCTAGACCTGCATTGGTTGATCAAGAATATGGATGTTGCAGTCAGAAAAAAAATAATAATCTCCTCTATACCTAACCTCTTTTAGGCCAAGTCTCTATATCTGTAGGGTTGGTATAAAGGTTAAAAGAGATACTACATGTAACAATCTTAAAGTGTTATATACATAGGAAGCACTGAAAATGCTAGTCACTGTCGATATTAATATTTTTGTTATCCATAGAAGACTAAAGAGCTTTCAGTACATGCAGTTCATAACAGTCTATATTTGTCACCAAACTATAAGGATCAGGCTCACAATGTATGTCACTCCAGCTTTAAAACAATACATAATGTGTTCTGATTTTCTTATAGGAAAGGAGGATTTGAGGGAAGCAGAATCTAGTGATCTTGATGTTTCTCCTAGATATTGTCAAGGATGAGTTACACAAAAGATGGCTTTTGAGCACTTGAAAATAATGAGATATTACTAAGAACCAGCAAGAACTCATTAAGAACAAGTCCTATCCTCAAACTCATGCTTAGGATTGATAACTAGAATGTCTAGATTAGTAGATCAGAAGAATACCAAAGCTATGTAAATTTCCTGATATACTTTCTTCTGTGATCATTTGGGGGATCGAGTTGGAGAAAGTGTACCAGATGAAAGTAAGGCATCATAGACTAACAACTGGTTCAAAATGTTGATTATCAGCCCATCAGCATTGCTAGAAAGGAGGCCCACATGGGATTTCACAAGGACTTTGCTTGGGTCAATATATTATTATATATATATATATATTCTAAATGTAGAAAACAGAATTACTAAATCTGCGTGTGACAAACACTTGGAAAAGATTGTCTAGAAGATTAATAAAGGTATTAATTTTCAAAGTCCACAAAGTGATATACTGGATTGAATGCAACAGAATAAAATGTGCTAGGCTCCCTGACCATGGATTCAGGATGGGCAGGATGGGCTTTCTGGCTTGGTGACAGCTCATGTGAAAACACTTGGGGCTAGTAGTGCGGACAACACCGGTGGGAAAAGCACAAGATTAGAAGTCACTCAGACTCTGGTGTGGGCTCAGCTTCCCTTACTTGTTGCATGATCTTGGATAAGTTGCTTAACCATTTTGAACTTCAATTTTCTATCTTTAAATGTGAATAATAATCAATTGCAAGAAAAATTGAATTTGTGGAAGCATGATAGTTTTGTGAGATTAACTTTTTATTTTCCTTTCCCCCTCTATTTAGTTCTCCTTCTCCTCCCTATTTAAGCTTCTAGCTTGTGTATGCTCACAGCTTCTGGACATGAAGGGCTGAAGAAAAAGTAAAAGGCTTCAGGATTTCATAACCTTCGCACTAAAAGAACTGGGGAAGTCAGGGTACAGATAAAATGTTGGGACACAGCAGAGAAAGAGAAGTTATGTCTCTTTTCTCAATATGGAAGGGAAGAAAGAGAAATGGGGAGCATATTGAGAGTAAGAGCTGAGTGGTTTCCTGCACCCTGCCACTCAGATGGAAACCCAGAGAGGAGTCCAGAGACAGAAGGGCTGCTTGGGACTAGGCTGATGGACAATGATGGCCCATCCGGGAGTCAAGAGAGAGCCGTGAACCTGGAGAAGCCTCATAACAGGACTGACAACTCCTGTGTGGACTGATGACCAGAGACCAGACAGGTTGATAGCTGCTGACACGTTTAAGTCAAAGACCACACTTCTACCCCACTGCTGAAGAAAGCTACAAGCCCGGTGTAAGGCAAGGAACTGAATTAAGGCGGAATGAGAGGTAGAAACAGAAACTGGGTTAAATTATTTGCAAATTAAGATATATGTCTTGAACAACTTGATTTGTAGAAAAAATTTTATATACTCCTTGGCACATAGTAGAAGATCAATATAACAAAAGCTACTCTATGCCTACTATAAATATTTTATGTGGCTATTCAAAAGGTCAGTGTTAACTTTTATTTACACAAGAGTAAATCCAGTTTAGGAAAGGTAAGGATCCTACTGTTATCAGGGGAGAGGTGAGGAATCCACTTGGAGTATGTTGTCAAGAGGGCTGATAGTGATGACTCATGTGTTGATAGGGAAGGGCGGATCACATGTGTGGGAAGCAGCCAGGCACTGAAGAGTTAAAATAATTAGGGCGGTGAAAACGGAATAAGGAAAGGCTGAGAAGAGAGATGATTGCTGTCTTCAGATATTTGAAAGGCTTTTTGTGGAAGATAGAATGTCCTTGTTCTGAATGGAAGTTGATGGCATGAATGTCTGATTCAATCAACAGAAAGGAAGTTTCTCATAGTTGAGTGTTCATCAATGTTAAGGATTCAAACAGATGATGTTCAATATTCGTTTTGTCTGGAATGTTGTCAGAAGATTCCTGTATGCAGAGGAATGTAGTCCTGGCACTTTCGGTTTTAGAATGGTACATGGGGCAGGAGGAAGCAAACAACATTATCAAATTCCAGGAAATATGCTGGGTGCTCTGTCCCATTAGCTCACTTGAAACTGCCTGATGGCCCTATGAGTTGAACGTTATTAGTATTATTACAAATCAGATTACATAGTTTACATAGCAAAATGCCAGAGTTCACAGTGCTGGTTAATTACAGGAACAAATTTTGAACCCAGGGAGTTACACTAAAGGACCATGTAGTTTTCTTTACATGTTCCACTTCCCTAACATACTCTTTCAAAGAAGAAGAACAAATCTTTAGTCTGAAGAAAAAAGTATCAAAATACATAGATTTTACTAATGTACCAACCAGTGACAGCGATGACCCCTTGAACTATTTTAGATATGATTTTAGAATTGTATAGAAATATCAGTACATAAATTTATAAACATTTAACATATAACAGCACAGGTAAGTATACTACTCTTATCTTCTAGATAGACATACATTTGTTTTTGGTTACCGTGATGGTTAATTTTATGTGTCCACTTGACTGGGCCAGTGTCCAGATATTTGGTCAAACATTATTCTGGATGTCTCCATAAAAGTGTCTCTGAGTGAGATTAACATTTAAATTGGTGGGCTTTGAATGAAGCAGATTGCTTCCCATTATGTGTCTGAGCCTCATTCAATCAATCGAAGGCCTTAATAGGACAAAGACTGACTTCCTTCAAGCAAGAAGGAATTCTGCCAGCAGACTGCCTTTGGACTTGGACTACAACTCTTCCCGGAGTCTCCAGCCTGCTGGCCTCCTCTGCAGATTTTGGACTTGTACCTCTACAATCATATGAGCCGATTCCTTAAAGCTTTCTCTCTACATACCTATACACACCCAATTGGTTCTGTTTCTTTGGAGAACCCTAAATACTATAGTATTTATATTTATTTGCTTGCCCTTATGTTGCCTAATTTTTCCTAATTTTAAAATTCTGTGAGTGGAACAACTGCATGAATGAGCTGGGAAGCAGATGACTCCCCAGTCAAGCTTTCAGATACGACCATAGCACCAGCCAACACCTTCGCAGTTCTGTGAGAGACACTGCACTAAGCTGTGCTCAGATTCCTTAACCTAAGAACTGTGAAACAATAAAGGTTTTTGCTTCAAAAAAAAATTCTGTGAGACACTGGTTTGCATGTCAAGTTTGTAGGTACTCTCTGCAGATTTCACATCTCTGAGTCTCATTTTCCTATCTGTAATACGAGAGGGCTGGACAGAGGAACTTGAGTTTCCCTTAAGTGCTACAATTCAATGTCTCCATTAATCATACTGTTTATTTATCAACATAAATACTGATAAAAGTCACAAGAAGAACACACCCTGGATTTTCAAGCCTGTGGATCTGGTGGCAGTGTTCCAGCTTCCTCTCTGCACACAGCTGTCTGTGTTCAAGTGCTGCTCTACCTCTTTTGTTCCACCCAACAGTTCCTTATCACTAGCCTATCAACGTTATATAATTTTGGGGGCACTTTTATGTGTGGCCTGTGTGTGTGTGTGTGTGTGTGTGTGTGTATGCAGGTGCACTCTCACAGTTCACGCTGGGCTGCTCTGGCTCTGAATGTGTATACAGTTCTGGTCCATAGTTCTATCTCTAGCATTTTGTGGATTAACTCTGGCAGTACACAAAGGGAAGGGAACTTCTTTCCAAGTGTGACAAGTGTGAGTCCTTCTTCTCTCTTATGGTCTTCAGGAAGGTGTGTCCAGATCCCTTTGCCAAACAGCTACTTTAGAGAAGCACTGGAGTCCAGGCAGTGGACTTTCCCCAGATGAGTAACTCAATTTGCATCAATAGTGCTGAATAAAATGTTATTTAAACATCTTCCAAGCCCCTTGTTAATTCTTCTTCTTCTTCTTCTTCTTCTTCTTCTTCTTCTTCTTCTTCTTCTTCTTCTTCTTCTTCTTCTTCTTCCTCCTCCTCTTGTTCTTCTTGTTCTTGTTCTTCTTCTCCTATGATGCAGACTTTGAAAGAAAAATATGGCTTATGTAGCCTTGTTCCTGAGTCCCCGTGAAACAACAGAGTGTTCAAGCTGTAGGGTCCCAGGCCAAATTGTGGACCAGGCAGTTTGTCACTACTCCGGCCAAGTTTGGCTTTCCCACTCTCAGACCTTGAGGTTGTTTACACAGCAATGCAACACCCCCCCCCCTCACACCCCCAGTTCTTTCTAGAAGGGATCTGAATAATTCAAATCATGGGCAATGGCAAAGGTTTAAAGCTTTACCAGTCCCTGGGGGTATTTAGATGCATTTAAACAGAATACAAAATTCTAAGCCAAATGTATGAACCTCTATTTGTGCAACTACATACAGGCGTCAACAAACCAATGGGTCTATTTCGGTGGTGGGCGCGGTGGTGGGCATAGGTGCACTGAAACCGCTGCCTGTTCAGCCACCTCTGAAAGCTGGTCTTCGTCCTTGGCTGGAGACCGGCGTGTTGGGGTACTCAACCCCTGTATCCCCTATCTCCCCAGGGACCAAAAGATGTGGTGATGGTCAAGTGTGGCTGAGTGTGCTCTGAAGACAGATGGACTCCCCCTCTGATTATGAGAGAGAAGAGAGGGGAGGGGGAAGAGAGAGGGGGGGAGAGAAAAGAAGAGGAAGAGAAGAGGCAGAAACAGAAAAGGGAAGAGCGGAAAAGAAAGGGGCAGAAAATTGAAAGAGAAGGAGGACAGTGGCCTGGAGCTTGGCGGAGGGGTCCGGCGCGCTGACTCGGGTGGGCTGGGTGCAGAACCCAGCGCCAGGGAGGGATGCCCACATCGCCTCCTTCGCTCCGAGCTTCTCATTTCTTGCGCGGAGGGTCTCCCGGTATCAGGGCTCCCGACTTGCGGGCGACCACCGGGTCGGCCAGGTCCCCTCCGGCGCCTGGGAGCTGAGCCTGGCCCACGGACACTCTCCCACCCCCACTCGGCGCCCGCGACGCTCTCCGGGCCGCCCGTGCCGGGAGCGCGACTTCTCGCTCCTGCAGCTCCGGGGTGGGGCTGCGCCTGCGGGACGGCCCCCGCCGCCCAGCGCCGAGCCGGGGCAGCCCCGGGCCCCGGGGCCCAGCCAGTCGCCGCGCCGCCGGGCCAGCCGCACCTGAGCCCCCAGCGCGGGCCGCGCTCGGCGCCGGAAGCGCGGGCGGAGGGGACCGGCCGGGAGCAGCCTGAGCCCGCGGGGGGGACGGGAGCCCCGATCGGGTGACCACGTGCCGCCTCGCGCCGGCGGGGCGAGGACCTGCGGAGTCGGACCCCTCCACCCACCCGGCCGGCCGCCCAGAGCGCGCGGCGCCAGCTGCCTCCACCTACTCGCCCTAACTTCGCTCAACTTCTCCGCGAGGAGGAACCTGCCGCCCGCCCGCCCTCGCCGCCGCGACCCGCCCTTGAACCCCGCGCGGCCTTCCACCTTGCGGCCCGAGCGCGGGCGACGGGCGGCTGCGGGGACCCGATGAGCTCTCCGGAGAGAGCGTGATCGACGGTCCGCCCGCCGCGCTCGGCCCGGGCGCCAGGGTCTGCGGGGAGCAGCCGAGCGGGGAGAGACGGGGACGATGACCGCGCAGCCCTGGGGGACCTCAGTGCAGTAATGCCAACATGTAAGTCCCCTCTTTCATCTCCGAATGCCGTCACACCTTTACCTGCGTAGCCCTCCCCCGCCCCCCTGCCCTAAATGATTTTGTAAGGACTTCGACCGTATTGACAAAATAAACCGGTTTGTCTTCAGTTTGCCCCCAGGCACTGAGGAATGAGCTAGTTTTGCCAGAAGGAGCTGTGACATGTGTGTGCGGCTTGCTTTTTTTCCAGGGAGAGGTAAACCTCACATTTGGGCGGTGTGAAGCATAATAAAAAAGGGCAGGGCTTCAAGAATGGGGAAAGCGTGTTTTCGATTCAAATTGAACAAGGAGTAGCAGGCCAGCTCCTCCGTCCAGGGGCCGTGCCCTGCCAAGAGAGCGCTCTCCTGGACCGACACCTGGGGGCTTGGAAGGTACGGGTATGCTGGGGAAATGTTGACTTTACACATTGTCACCCTTGACTGCAGAAGTTATTCTTGGACCTTTGGGTTATTAGAATGGTTTAAAAAAAGAGGGCAGAAAAGGTTCTTGGTTTATACTTTGTAGATTAAAAAGTAATTAGGGAGTATGCTATTTGTGTGACGGGATTTGTTGGGGGACTTGTATAGAATTAGAAGTGCGGGGGAGGGTATAGGGCGAAGAGAAGGTTAGTGAAACCTAATAATAGGTTTTGCTTCTATGGAATTAGCATCTAAGTGGTGAGGTGCTTCAGAACAACCCTGTGAAAGGGGAACCGAGCTCGGCCTGGCCTTCCAGAATGGAAAAAAAGGAAGGTTGTTCTCAAAAGGGCCAAGCTTATTTTTGTGGCCAACTCAGAAGTTGTAATATGTAATTTTACCTCTGGTGTTTTATTTAACCTTGGGCAGACACCCTGATAGACAGTTTTCTCCCTTCCGCTGACTAAGATACAAGAGTTTCTAGAACTTGATAGTAACCCTCCCTACCCCTGGGTCCTTATTTATTTCTATTTAAATTTCCTCTTACATTTACTACTTGGGAAAAGACATACCCCCCCCCCCATCTTTCCCTTCCTTGTACCTTCACCTCCAAGTCCCCCTAGTACACATTTTTAGGAAAAAGAGTAATGCCCGCCCTAGTACTCTGTAACTCTGTTCCTGGTAGTGACCAGTATAATTAGAAAGGAACTATTTAATTTGATTAAAACTGCATGTGAAGTAATTCCACACCTGTGAGTTTTAAAGTTTTATTTATGCCAGTGGAATCGTCAAGGTATAGCCTGAAATAATTTATTTTGGGATACAGCCAACAGTCTCATATAAGAGTTGTGCTCATATAAAGGCGACACATTTTTAATGAATGTGAGTTTGTTTTAAACTTCACTTTTTCCTGAAAATATAGCAGGGTTTTAAACAGCAGATATTTGTGTAGCCTATTTTCAGCTTTCCTAGGTAATGTAGATCTTATGGGGGGAGGGGGAAGCATGTTATACATAAAAATAAAATGTGAATAGCAATTTAAAAAATAAAAGATGTGAAAATAATCAACAGGTAATAGGAAAATGTCCTGATTTGAAATGAAGGTATATAGTCCATTTGAATTTGAACATGATTAAAAAATCTTATGTCATTATAGAGTGAAAGCGTGAATATTTAATCACATGAAATACAGAGTTTGAGTTCTTTATTGAGCTATATTGGCTGAAAGTTTTTCCATTTTTTGCCAGATAATAACTGTGTTTTTTTTTTTCCATTTTGCTGTTTTTAATTCATATGGAATGGCTTAAGATGATCCGATTCTTTTTAGATATTAGTATGTTAGAACATGTGGAAATAACACCAACCTTTCCAAGGTAAATATTTCTACTGTTTTGCAAAAAGTTAAAATGAGAAACATAAACTATGTTACCTGTTAAATTTTAATAGTTTCAAGTATACAAACTAAGTATATTTTCTGCCTACTACTTGTAGAGAAAGGGTATTTATATATCATTACACTCAAGTTCTGAAATTACTACGTACGGATTTTTATAAATGTATTTTGGAGTTGTAGTGACTGCATGTTTTTCATACCTTAAGAAATTTAATAGGTTTAACAAGACTTGCATTAATTGGTCTCAAGCTTCATGAAACTACTGTTCCATTTATGGCTTATATAAATTACATGACATTGTGCTTTTCCAGTGTGAATGGTGAATGAGGCTATTGTCTCTTGGCTTATGGGAAATATTAGAAGCTTGTAGTTTTACTGCCTAACTGGACACGTCACTCTGATTTCTGGAAATAATGATTTGAAAGAGAATTAGTTTATATATTAAAAATAAACTTACAACTGCTTCCTTAAACCTGACCGTTTTTAAACTGCCCATATATTCCAGAGTTTATATTTCTGATAGGATGATTAAAAGTTTCTAAAGACTATTTAGACTTTAGACTAAATAGAAAAATACTTTGTTCAATGTGTGTGGCATGCTTGGGCAATAACTGTATCTTTCCATTTGCATTTCTGATTGGATGACATTATTACATTATCTACATTGGATGCATACTGAAGCGATAACATTTAAAGAACATTTCAATTGTAACTAAAAATGCTAATAAAACTTAAGTGTGGCTACCTGAGTATCATCCAACTTTCCTTTATAAGCAATACTCAGGATGGAATTATTCAGTTTCCTTTAAGGAAATCAAGATTACTTCAAGATTGTTGTATTTAAAACATTCGTAGCAAGTATGACAAAGGTTTAACATACTTACTTTAGAATTGGTAAAAAAAAAAAAAAATCACAAATCAGTAAGAAAACCATTTATATTGTAATAGAACACTCTGCAAATAACTTGAACATGCCAATCCAAATAAAGGAAATCCAAATGAGACACTACTTCTATCAAATTGGCAATGATTTACTCAATAGGAATGAATGTGTCATAAAGTAAACATTGATACACTTTAGTGTAAATGCATATGTATGTATTTAACTTTATTTAGAAATAATTTTAAACCTACAGTAAAGTTACAAGAATAGTACAGAGAACACCTGTATACTCTTATACAGAATCACTTATAAATACTTACATCATTTATTTTATCATTTTTCTTCCTCTTTTCTTCCCTCCACCCTGTACACACACACACAAACACACACACGTAATTTTTTTCCAAAACATCTGAGAGTAAGTTACATACATCAGGGATTTAGGGTTTACTTCCTTAATTGAAAATTTTATTGAGATATTTGTAGATTCACATGCAGCTGTCAGAAATAATACCAAGAGATCCTGCGTACCCTTTACTCAGTTTCTCCCAATGGTAACATTTTACAAAACACTAGCGTATTTTCACAACTACATGTACTCATGCATGTGTATTTCTCAAGGGTGCCTTTTATTTTTTTCCTTTTTTTTTTTATTCCTCACCTGAGGATATTTATTTATCAGCAGATAGAGTGGGAGGGAGGGAGAGAAAGAGACAGAGAGAAACATCGATGTGATAGAGCCACATCGACTGGGTGCTTCCCGCATGACCTGACTAGGGCCGGGGACAAACTGCAACCGAGGTATGTACCCTTGACCGGAATCGAAATCGAACCCACGACTCTTTGGTCAGCAGGCTGACACTCTAACCGCTGAGCCAAACCAACTAGGGCTCAAGGGTACCTTTTAATTTCACCTTTGGTATAAGCCAGTTATGCATGTTATAGCTAAAGTAAGGGTCAAGATTTATGCAGATTTGAAGACTAGTTTAACCTTTCTGCCTTTTTGAAGCGAGGTGATCCCAACTTAGGAAAAGATCTTGAGTAATACAATAGCACTTCCCCTTTTCATCCATTGCTTAGGCTCAGGAACATGATCTTTAACCAGAAGAAGAAATACAATTATGAGCAGACTTGAATAAACCAGATTACCATTGTCTTTACTCTGGAAAGATTAAGGTATGCTCTGTGCACTCCTCGCTCCCCTTCGTGAAAGGGTTTGCCATAGAAATACAGCTGGGACATGGAGAATGAGCTAATTCTAATTATTGCTGGTATTAATAGAACTCATAGCATATCGATTTCTCCACCAATTTCCACATTTCTTCACGAATTTCTCTTTAAACTGTGATGTTTAAAGGAGCAAATAGGAGCAAAAAGGTGAAAGATGGTAGGTTTTTTAGATTAGTTCAGTGATGCATTTGGATTAAATCCAAAGGGTTATACCCACATGTAAAACAATGCCCATGGCCCTGGCTTGTTTGCTCAGTGGTTAGAGCTTCGGCCTGTGAACTGAAAGGTTTCGGGTTCCATTCCTGGTCATGAGCCTGTACTTGGGTTACAGGTTCGATCCCTGGTCCCAGGCCCCTGAGTGTGGGAGGCAACCAATGGATGTGTCTCTCTCACTTCTCTCTCTCTCCTCCTCCTCCCTCCCTCCCTTCCACTCTCTAAAAAAGTCAATGGAAAAAATATCCTTAGGTGAGGATTCACAAAAAAACAGTTCCTATGAAAGGGTTAAGTTTTCAAGCTGCCTGAGACAACAGGACTCAAGCGAATTGTATTTTGTGGCCTATACAGATGGAAAAGAAGAAGCAAGTTCACCATTGAGGTAGTTTGGTTCTCAAAAAGACAGGGGAGCTGGATGGCAGGGACACAGCGGTGGGTCTGTGGCTCTGTCACCACTGATCTATGCTCTTGGGCAAGTGGTTCAGCATCAAAGTTCTGTCACCTGTGAGATAGGTTTGACTGTGTAATTTTTAGATTCTTTTCAGATTATGAAGTCTGTGACTCTCTTTTCCTGAAAAATATTTTTGCTCTCTCCAATGGAACTTTGAGGCCACAGCCCAAGTGACACAGATTGTACTATTTTTTTTTTTTTTTTTTGCAGTTCTTACTTGGAACCCTAGTAACCCTGTTTGGGATTTTCCATTCTTGTGAGAAAGTTGTTTAAATCTCAGGGACGTGTCTTTGCTAAATGATCCCCTGAGAAGACACACAGTGCTTTCCTTCCTCTGTTCTATTCTTAATTTATTTGTTTCTGCTCTTCAGTAAACAGTAAAGTGGACGAAAGTTGGCGCGTCATATGGTTTATGTTTGGTTACAAGTCCTTGCCCTGTCCCGTGCTCGTTTTCTGGACAAAATGATGGAGTCTTTAGAACTGGAATGCATCAGGCCCTCGGTGGTCTGACAGGACTGCGGGCAGCTTTTGTAAAACAGCTTCAGGTTTGGATTTGGCATCCATGACTGTCAGAACCTTTTATAGTTCAAGAAAGTTGTGTGAGCCCATGAAATAAACAGTATCGAGTGTTGCCAAGCTAATGAAAGTAATTCATGGAATCCTGTTTTAGAGAGCTTTTGAACTGAAAAGGGGGCCGTTAGTCACGTATTGATGGAGGAGAATTGTCACACGCCACAAAGGTTAAGAAGCTGGGCGTTCCCTTGGGCTGACTCTCCCTTCTGTTAATATCTGTAAGGCGGCCAAGCCACGTTTGATTGGTCTGCTCCTTTAATTCTTCAGCTTCCTCCTCTGTGAAATGAGGAGGTTAGACTTCATTTTGGGTCTTCCCAGATCTAAACTTTTTGAATATATAATTGTGCTTTTGTCTTAGAAGCGCACTCATTCATCTGCAGCATGAATGGGAAACACCTCATTCATCCAGCATCAATGGGAAATGGACACATTCATCCCAATGAGTGAACTTTCCATGCGACAGAAGTTTATCATTTACCCCTTGTAAAGCCCTTACTCAGTGGCATGCAGTGCTGTCTCTGTTCTTTTTGGTGGATAATATCCTACTGACAGAAGAGGAAATAAGCGCAGAGTTTTTCCTCCCAAACCACACAGTGAATAGAGGCTCCAGGATATCCCAGAGTTCACATCCATTATTATGGTGATGACTTACTCTACCAGATTGCTCCTCACAAGCAAGAACACTGCTCTTAATTTCAAATATTTTGGAGGGATGTATTTGAAAACATACTTAATATACAAAAAATAGCTTAAGACCTTAATCTTTCCCTAGTTTAGAATTTCCATTAGGAGCTGCATGATGCTGGAAATTGTAGTTTGGTGACTATAAAAACGTGGCGTGAATATGAGGCACCACTTGACATTTTTGTATTCATGGCCGAGTGAGTAATTTCTTTTATTTCTGTTCTCAGGTGATCCCAGAAGTGGCCACAAAGTCAGTTCATTGGAGTTGGCTTATGGCATTAATCCTATTGTCCATTCCTAAGTCTTTTCTTTTGATTTCACTGTTGACAGAATAACCACACCTATATTAGAATGTCTAGGATGATGGAAATAATAATAACTAATATTTACTGAGTGCTAACTGAGTGTCAGTCACTGTCCTTAAAGGACATGGTCTGATTTAATCATCCAACAACTTTGTGGACGAGATTCCATTTTCTGTTCCTAACTTACAGGTGAAAAATAGGAGGCCCAAGGTGGTCAAGTAAATTTCCCAGAGGTTACATGGTTTATCAGTAGCAAACCCAGGTCGGTCTGACTTTCGGGGATGTTCCCTTTGCTACTTATATGGTCTGTAACAGTAAAATACAGATTGAAAATGCAGGCTTGAGGCAAGTGCAGGAATCACTTGATGTCTGTTTTTGCTTGAGTATTTCTCTCCCCACTTCTCCAGTGTTCTGTTTAGTATTATATATTTTACTTCTGATAGACACCTTCAGGCAAAGAAGGTATTACAGTTGACCCTTGAACAACATGAGTGTGAACTGCTTGGGTCCACTTATATGCAGATTAAAAAAAATAAATATATACAATCAGCCCTTTGTATCCCTGGTTTCCCATCTGAGGATTCAACCAACTTCAGATTGAAACAGCATCTTTGGGCTGAGGTGGGGAATCCGGGGAGGCAGAAGGCCGACTCTGTGCATTGTTCCACACCGGTTTATACCAGGGACTTGGGTATGTGCGGATTTTGGTCTCCTTGCAGGGTCCTGGAACCAATCCCTCGCGGTTATTAAGAGACAATTGTAGTTAAGTTTTTTGGGGAGTCATAAGTTATGCATGGATTTTCGACTGCACACAGCAAGCAGCACCCCTAACTCCTGGGTTGTTCAAGGGTCAACTGTACTGTGACCCTGAAGTATCTCATTAGTTGCCTCTCTCTTTAGAAGTAAAATGACTCTCAATTGCCACTTATAACCAAAGTAATTAACTCCCTTTGCAGACTTAAGATCTGGAGATTTCTTACTGTTACTTATCTGTCCTCCTGCTTCATGATTCTCTTGTCACCAGTCCATTTAGGGTCCCTTTTGGTGACTGACTTTTATACTCGCTGCCCCCTTCTCTGGCTTGCCTCTTTTGATGGGGCTGAGTCAATGAAAGGTATCAAAACACTGTTTTGAGCCAAGATAACATGACTATTCCTGTCTAAATCATTGTTAAGCATACTTTTGAGTTTAAAGACATTAAACCATTCGTTATACAGAGAATTATTTGAGAATTTTCAAAGTACCACCCCTCCATCTAATGTCATTTACTACTTTCTATAATACTTGGTGTTTATTAGCCATATGAAAACATTAATAGCTAGGTAAAGAAAACCTTTTTGATGTTAATGCTTCAGTGCTTCATTTTAGCAGCAATTTAATTTTAATTATCTCCATTTGTGAAGCAGCAGATGTTATAAAATGAAAATATTTCCTTCAAGTTCAAATTTCTGGGAGATTATTGGGGATGTTGATATAATCATCCTCTTGCCACCCAAATGGTCATATGACCAGTGATGCTAAACTCTGAAGCTGAAATTACTTTATTTTTCTTAATAAATGATCCCCCCCCCTTGAATTATATGAATATTTCCCCATCTTCATGCGGCGGTCACCTATTACATATTCTCTGATAAGGAAGGAAGGTGCCACCAGGTGGCAAGTAAAATAAATGGATTTTTAAATTTTGCCTAACTAGTCTCAAGGAGGTGAGTAGTTCATCATCCCTATTGAGAAAGGTTTCCATCTGCTGGTTCCTGCTGGAAACCTGTACATTTACTATGATTGTCCCAACCCTTTGTCGAATTCTGAGTGTCCTTATTGCTGCTTTCTTTCATTGCAGGATGTTTCACGCAGGTCGAACGTGGAGCTGTCACTGGAAGTGGAAGCCAAGTTCCCTTTTGTTCTTGTTTGCTCTCTGTGTTGTCTCTGTTCCTCACTCAGGTACGTAAGACTTTCCCTTTTTGAAGCCCCCAATTTAATAACGACGACATTGTCTTCAGTTTAAGTGTGCTGTTTAAGTAACCTCAACTTCATTTGTTGTTGTCCTTTTCCGTTTCTGTCCTTACAGGCTCTTTCTGCCCATGGCCTCCCACTCCCCTCTGAATTCTGTGTGAATACTATTACTTTGATCATTGTTTTATTTTCTAATGAGTATATTTCTTTAATCATTACTGCGTTTCTTTTAGCTTTATTTGTTTATCTAGCTCACGTTGAGTGATGAGATAGCCACATATGTGACACTAAAACTGTACTAGCTGTTCTTCTACTATTGAATAAATACACAGTACTCAGTTTTTCTCTTTTCAAGTTTTCATATATTTATTTATAGAAAGTAAAGTATAGACTTTGCTCTTTTTATTTATCCTGATTTCATCACCATGTATGAGACAGGGATTTGAAATTAAGTTTTTAGACCATGAAGTTTATTTAGTTGAGTTAAAATGATATTAAAAAAGTTATTTTGAATTGCAGTTACCATTTTTTTTTGCAGTTACTTTTTTTTTCTCCCCCTGACATTTGAAACAAGATTCTTTTAGCTGTTGTTGTAAACTAAGTTTTTCATAAACAGCTAATTTTATGAATAAGCTCGTCAGAACCTGAGGAATGTGCAAGTTGTTTAAAAGTGAACTGTTTCTCCATTATCTGGTTTTGTTACTGAGCAAACTGCATTTCTCTGAAGTTCATTTTATGTTACTCATTTTTTACCGCTTTACTCAGTTTATATTTTTCTTTAGAATAAAATCATTATTCATGAAGTTTTGTGTATTTATTACTTAGATTTAACCAAGATGTTATATATTCCATATTTATAATATATCTGTATGTTATTACGAAACATACATTTAATGAATCATAGAAATAGATTATCTGCTAAAATTGCTTATTTATGGATCAAGAAATTCAACTTGTATTGAATATATAAACACTGTTTTTCCAGGCCATCAGGTATTTTAAGAGTTTCAGCTACTTGCTTGGAAAATCCCTGGCATTTGTTTAATGGCTTCAAAACAAAACTGATCTTTGGGTGAATTTTTGTGTGTATTTGTTTCAATTTCGTTATAGTCATTCTTTGTTACGTTTATTGCCAGAAGAAACAAACTTGTAAAGTGATCTGGAAACTACATATACATTGGATTTTTATGATGCACAGTGTTGAACAATTTCCTAACTTTCCAAAGTGATACTCCAAGAACCAATCACATGATGTAAGATAAATTAAGAGATTAAAATTAGTTGTAGTCTGTTTAGTTTCATTTTTGTTAGGTCATGGAATTTGTAAATTTTTAAGCCCTCTTCAAACTTTAAATTGGGATTTTAAAAAAATTTAGATGTTAACATTTTAACAGACATATATATGTGTATATATATATATATATAATTTTAATCAGTTGAATAAATGAAATAAAACATATTTTAGACTAAAAGGCATCAACTGTGCTGGATGTAGGAGAGAGGGAAGAGTAAGCACTAGGGTACACAGTTTAAGGAAGCACTCATTCTGAAGGACTTAGGAATCAAAGTACCTAAATATGTTTTTAAGTTACTGTTTTACACAATAAACCTTCCTCCAAAAATTTCTTTCATTACCCAACACTTTATATGCACCACGTAATAAAGATTTGTGACAGTTAGTGTGTTTAGTCATGAAGCCAAAATGTTTTGTTTTTATATATCTGTAAACATGAGTCACTTAAAATGTACCAAATCACTCATGAATATCTGATCTCAACAATATATTAGGGGGTCATTATTGCAACTGTAATATAAATTTGTTACCTTATAAGTAACTCAGTATAGTTAAAATACTGCATATTAAAGCTTTAAATAGATCTAATTTTCAAAGTCCTATCTTTAAATCATGGTGTAACACCACTATAGTTTCAAGAACATTTAGTGCTTAACTGTGATGGTATATTTCCATATATGTACGCTTCGACTTTTTTCACTTCTCCAGATGACCCGTAGGTGATCTTATAGAGTCTAGTGGCTTTAAATAGCATCTTGATGTCGATGTCTAGTAAATCCATATCGTTAACCCTGGACCCTGGAGTCACTTCGTGGTTTGATTAACCTCATCTACACTTGAATATATAATAGGCTTCAAACTCCACATGTGCAAACAAGATTTTTGATTCCTACTTCTTATCTGCTTCACTCTCAATCATTGTAGTCCATCCTCCTACCCTGCTGTTATCTCCTACCCTCACTATTTTCTAGACCCATTGGCCTTGCTGTTCCTTGACCATGCCTTCTCGTACCCTCTTCTCACTAATCTACACACACCTGGCTCTTTTCTGATACTCAGGTCTTAATTATTATCACCTCAGATAGGCCTTCCTATCCCTCAATTCAAAGAGCCCTATTATCACTAGCATATTATCCTTTAGTGATAGTTTGCAGATTTTGGTTGCTTTCTTGATTGTTAATGTTTTGTTAATTTGATTTTGATAGCTAGGTTGTTAAGATTGACACTTAGTTCAAATGATTAAAAATTAGAATGCTGTTGTGTAATTCGGATAATATCCACAGTTTAATTCATATAACAGAATTGCGACGTTAACTCTCCTGGTAGGTAAGTTTACATTTGTACTTTCACAGGGCATTTACAAAGCAAACAGTATACAAGGTTTGTGTCCTTCAGGATTTTAAAAAGAAATGTAGAAAAAGAATGCAGTGCCTCTTGGCAAGTGATGAATATAACTTTTAATAAGAGCTACAATAAAATAACAGCTGAATGTTTCAACTGGTCCCATGGAAGCGCAGATTACAAAACCTGATTGTTTTTCACTCTCTAGCTTGACAATATGTAGAAAGGTTGATAACATATAGCATTAGCAAAGTTGCTGGGCAAAAGGTGCACACTAACACTGTTGGTTCTGTCTTTTGGGAAAGTAACTGGGCAGAATTAAAAAAAAAAAAAGGGAATGTGTCTTGTCTTTGACATCACTCCCGCATGTAGGCATCTGTTCTACAGAAGTAAAAAGCATAAAAATATATAGAAAAATATGTACTGGTGTATTTTAACTGTAACATTTTAATAGCAAAGCAGTTGGTAGACACTGTAATTGTTCATCAACAAGAAAATGGTTATATACATTTTTTTTTTACATTAATAGGGTGACATGCTGTGCAGCCTTTCAAAAGAGTGTGGTCAAATTGTGTATCTTGGCTTGGAAAGATGTTTATGATAATGTTAAATTAAAAAGCGAATTGCAGAACAATATGAGATTATCCCAGATTTGTAATAGGTTGTATTACAAAACTGGGATATGTTATGCATATATATACTTGAATAAGATTGTATAAACATATTAGTAAAACATAGAATGATACACAAGAGGCTTTAAAATGGGTTATCTCAGGGGCATAAGATGGATTATCTTCAGGTTGGAGTGAGAAGGAGGAAGGTGATGGATGGAACTTTATATAACTCTGAATCACTTGCCTCGTTACAATGAGCATGTATTACTTTAGTACTTTGGAAAACCGAAAAAAACCTTATAAAATTCTTTGGTTTTAAAAAAAGAAGAAGCTACATAAAAAAAGTGGCCAGAGAGACTGTTGTGTATGAATATTATACTTTTCTGTTAGTCACTAAACCGTTACTCTGGCTCTTTCTTCACTTGATAAGAATGTCTGAAAGGTGTTTCATATAATAACCTCTTTTTATGTGGCCTGACACCCCATGACTCCGAAGATGAATGATGGTATCTCAAGCAGACAGAGGTTATGGCTTCAAGTAGAGTGGGAAACAAAGAGCCAAGAGCCAATGAATTCCTAGGCAACCAGGAGCCTGTTTCCACACAGATAACCTCAGTCCTGAGCACTGAGGGGAGGAGTCTCCCTTCTCTCTTGAAAAGTGATGATATCAGCAGATTATTTCAAAGCTCAGTGTTATTCTGATATCTGTGATACGTAACTAAAAGGGGAAATGTTTCTGAAAGAACAATCTGGCCGGAACCTTGAGCTTTCTGTCCCAGAGCACAGCACCATTCTGGAAGGCAAGGGACTGGGCAAAGGAATCTTATGTTTCTCTTTGTCCCTGTGTCATTCTCCTGTTGCAGAAAGAACAGTTATTCTGTAGCATCAACTGCATTACAACCTGTATTTATGTGTTAAACATATCATTTTATGCATATGCTTATATTTGATCAAAAGGCTTTTTCAAATGCATAGGAAAATTATCCTTTTATAGATCTGCCAGTATTTTGTGTGTTTTTTAAAAGCCATTTTAGTTTTAATGTGTACTTAAAATTACTAAATAAATGTATCTGAAAGGTCAAAATGCGATATGCAAACTATTCTTATCAAGCGAAAAAAAGAGCCAGGGTAATGATTGACTAACAGAACATTGTAATGTGTAACAATAACTGTCTTTCAGTCAGGGTCAAAATTATACTGTCTGAAGCTTTCAGCTGACTTTGCCCCATTCTGCACTTCAGAGGAGATGAGCCAATGGGATCGAATAAACACACTCTAGAAAGCTGTGTACAAAAGTTTCTTTGGGGCATCTTCCCCAGTAGTTTTCTTCATACACCTTTGAGATGACCTGAATTTGAAGTAGGTAAATATGAAATCCTACACTGGGGTTATCAACTCAGTTACATAACAGTGGATTAGGGATGACTTATCACCCCAGTGACAATGTCAAGCGACTGAGCAGTATGATGGGGTTACAGGTGAAGTTGATACCCTCAGAGGGCATGAGAAAGAGAGGGTGTCAGCAAAGAGTCCTGCTCTTCACTGGTCAGGTCACACTGTCTCCAGTATGGTTGTCAAGCTGTGTCAAGTTCATGATAGCAGATCTCGGCAGGTGGTCCTCAGGGTCAGGGGCCAAAGCCATCTGAGGGACACTTCAGAGTACCTCTGTCTACACTGTGCTCTGTGAAGCCCCTGGGGGTGGGTGGGCTGCGGCTGTAGGTGCGTGTCCTTTCCGTCAGCCACACCTTGTTGCTTTTGAGTAAAAATTTGTTTTCCTTTTTAAGAGTAAAATCCTGCTGAAAAAGAAAAAACAAAAATTAGGGAAACAGCATCTTAACTTTGGAGTAGTGAAGTCAGTAGGAACAAGATGGTGGTCTTAGACATGTGAAGGGTGGCCATCTGGAAGTAACAGACTTATTCGAAGTACCTTGCAGAGCAGGGATAGGACGACTGAGTCAGTGCCTCAAGAACCAGATGACTCTCTTAGTCTGTGGTTGCCAAAACAATGAAACCAGCTGTCCTTCAAATTCCTCCTCATCACTGGAATCAGGACATGAAAAAGGAATCTTAATAACGGAGAGGAATTTGTACTAAAAACTTTGAAGTCTTCCTCAGCCTTCAGTTAAACCACAGTGTGTGTGTGTGTGTGTGTGTGTGTGTGTGTGTGTGTGTGTGTGTTAGGGCCTGTTTTTTATATGTGCCATATTGTGTATATCTTACTTCAACAGTTTTATCTGAAAAGTTTCTCTGTGCATTTCCTTTCAAGTTTAGCAGGTAACGTTTATACTGAATTAGACATTGAGCAGAGAACTTTCTTGGACAAGATAAACCTGAGGAACTCTAGACTTTGGAAGGTACAACAATTTCTGCCACTTCCAAATTAATAATTCTTTAAGGAATATTCTTTTTATTTCCAGTCAGTTGAATACATGCTCTTTGGCACCATTCGTACTAAGATTGCAATATCATAGTATTCAGCAAGTGAAGAATATGGAAAAGAACCAAAAAAAAAAGGAAAAGATAACATTTTAGTTTTAATGAGTAGATACATTTTATAGGGTAGGGCAGCAGGGGAGAAAAGTATGGAGGGTAGATGAGAAAATATACTAATCCCATAATGAGCGTGGAGTCACAATATTAAAAACATCCTTTCTCCTCTACCTGAAAAGAAAGTAAGCTCACTTGTCAACATATGGGTGGTGGCTGTCACCAATTCGGATGAACCTTTTTAACCACTTTCTGAAAACAAAACAACAAAACAAAACAAATTTTTAGAAAAGGAATAAAGTAGTCCAACAGGGACTATGTTGCCACCATATTTCTAAGGTTAAAACTAATTATCTGAATTTACAGAAAAAAAACATTAAAATATTTCTATACAATTAATGCTTTTAGATAAGCTTCGTTTTTAGAAAAATAGTTTGAACGATGATGCATTGCATGTCAAAATATCCTGGGGAACAGTCATTCCTAAAACAGCTTCATCCTCAACTCGTGGTTTAGAGATGATAACTTATTTAAAAATTACGAAATTTTCTTCAATAAACCAACTGTTATGAGTCAGAAAAAAGACCTCCCGCTAGTGTATTGTGCTCCCAGTGTGGTGTCGCTAGTTTAGGTAAAGAAAGAAAGTGTTCACACTAGAGCCCAGATAGTGGATTGTGCCAACACACTTAAAATTCAGAATTTTTCCTCTTTATTTTCAAAATTATACGAATCACTATTATTGACCTGGGCAAAGCTACAAGAAAGCAATAATACTCATAATTTTTGCAAATCTCCAAACACAAGGATCTTTTTAGAAGATTCTTTACCTGGTCAGAGCTTTCAAGAATACTCTGAATGAGAATATTAATCACTACTTTTAAATACATCTACAGTTCCTTCCTTTATTTATTTTTTCCTTAAATATATGCACAGAAATATGGCATAAAAACAATTGATATTGGCCCCTAATGAATATATGTAGCAGTTTTGCAGGGATATTGGCTTCATTGAACAGAATTTTAAGGCAGAGGATGAGAGTTTTCTGTTCATAGTGATTTCAGTGGCTTCAGTAACGGTCTATAGGGACAAAAAGCTGGATATTCAGAAATATTTTGCCTCCGTGTTGGTTTTTTTAAGCGAGAATGAGTTCCAAGTACATCCCCCAAGGCGCAGTGGGGTGTGGCCGCCAGCTCTTCCTAGACTCTCCTCTGCAGACTCTGCACACCAATTGCGTCCTGGCTGTCACCAGAGGTCAATATTAGCTTTTTGCTTAGACTGCTAATCACATCTCTCTTTGGAATGGTAACCTGAAAATCTGTTATTCGTAGGATGTTCATGACCACAAATGTTGTTACAATACTGATGCAGAACAAGTATTTCAGTAAACAATAAGGTTTGTAGTTCTGCTCCGGCAGCCTTTGCTATCTTGATATAGGACTTTTCGCTTTCAGTTCAGGAAGCCCTGGTGCTTTCCTTGGTGTTTGGTTAGGACTCTCCTTCTTTCTCATCATCTGACTTGCTTACATGTCACTCACACACACACACACACACACACACACACATTAAGAGGTCTGCCTCTTTTAGGAACTATTTCAGAATAAAGTTCTCTCTAAATTTGCATCCATTCCTTTTTTTAAATTGAGGTATAATTGACATATAACATTATATTATGCAACCATTTCTTATTTTTAAGGTGGTGTCTATTTATGAACACAATGCTATCCATGACTGTGCTGACACAGAAGAGGTTTTCGGTGAATGAATCAAATTGCTTTTCAAGCTTTCCTTCTGCGATTTTAGGTTTTCCTTAGCAGGATAAGTCAAGCAGATCTGAGGGTTACATATTCTTCATCAAAGCCTTTTTCTTCCCCCATATTATTAAAATAATTTAAACATCTGTGAGAGCGTTATAGTACCTAAAGGAGTTGCATAGAGAACACAGAGTTAGCATTGCTACTCTTAGACACATTTAAAAGCTAAGGCTATGTTATATTAATATCATAAAAATATTTGAGCGTTGTGTGTGTGTATCAGATTTTTTTACATCTATATCAGCCTCTTTTCAAAGTCCTGGCTATGCAGAGCTAAGTCATGGCCCTTAGCGTCCAGGAGACCGACATGAGACAAACAGGAAGCGCTATGATATGTGGTCTGATAGAACTGCAAAGGTGTTATCAAAGGCTACCGAGCTCTCAGAAACGTTTTCATGGAGGATGTAATGTTTAAACTGCATCTTCTAGCAGGGGTGATGGAAAAAAATAACTTACAAAATGATACGGCTTCAGTATTGATCATTTGGAGAGATTTTTCTGCAGATTGGATGCAAAAACGAATGCAGCTGTGGGAGTGGTTTGTACCATAGAGTATCAGCCCTGACAAGAACAGAAATCAAGAAGATGGAAAACGGGGAAGGAAATGAACAAGGGCTATCTAGGCAGAAGAGGCGGCAAGGGCAAATGCACAAATACATTGAAAATGGTTTTATGGAAGGATAAAGGTAGCAAGCATAACATCATTTCCTTCCATGTCGTTTTGTTATAATGTCGACGAGATGCCATGGGAACTTAACCCTTGTTTGTATCAGTTAGCCTGTGCAGAGGTTGGTTGTGTTAGACATCCTTTCCCTTAAAGTCACAGAACCTATCGATGATGTTAAGTGAGGACTCGGTGTCCTTCCTGTTAGGAGAATAAAGGGTTTCTGCAGAAGAGAGTAAGGAATGAAGTTAGACAGGGAAGTAGGAGGCCACACAGTGGAGGATGTTACTTGAAGGCCTGTGCTGACAAGACCGAGGAGGAATTCCAGCCCAGTAGGTGAGATAGACAATTCCCCACTAGCTGTGATTCAGTAAGACATGTGCCCTTGGAAACGTGTGCTGTAGGGAACAGACAGTAAGAACGTTCCTGGGTCACAATTGGGTAACTCAGTGGCAGAATTGCTCTTTGTTTATTAAATGTGCAGTTTGTGCTTTTTCTCTATCATACCACTTTGGCTCAGAAATGACAGACTTACCTCATCGGTGAAGAGCGTTGATGTGGATATTGAAAAGCTGAAGATAGTAATAGGACTTCAGGCACCCTCGAGGCCTCCTCTTTCTTACTCAGACCCATGTTTAGTTGTGACCAAAGATTGCTAAATCTAGATCGGAAATGTCTTCTTGATCTTTATTTTTTTTATTTTTATTTTTTTTATCCTCACCCGAGGACATTTTTGCATGTATCTTCAGATAGAGCGAGAGGGAGAGAGGGAGGAAGAGAGAGAGAGAAACATCGATGTGAGAGAGACATCGACTGGTTGCCACCCACACGACCCCAACCGGGGCCGGGGACAAACTGCAACTGAGGTACGTGCCCTTAGCGGGAACCGAACCAGGGGCTCTCCGATCTGCAGGCTGATGCTCTAACCGCCGAGCCAAACCGGCCAGGGCTCTTCTTGATCTTTATAACTACTGCTTCTGAGTCATCTCTACCAAGTGTATTGTACACACTCCTAAGTCATCTCCCTGTATTCAGTATTTCTGTTAAACCACAGTTGGAATCATGCCTCTGCCCTGATTAAGCTCCCTTGAACCTTCTCCTTGCCCACAGGCAGTCCTGAATTTATGTAATTTCATTGCTCCCCTACCTTTGTAATGCCCTATCAAGTACCTGTCAAATACAGTAGTAGGATATCAATTAAATAATGAATGAGCACAGAAATGAAAGACTTTATATATTTTTGCTAAGCAGAATTGGGATTTAGACATGGGTGTTCAATTATTTAAGTTATGAAATTTATATTTGGCATAGGTACTATGCTGAGTTTTAAAAACGAATGTGAAAGGCTAGCTATTTGATAGAGGACATTTCATAAAATTTCGCAATAATTATTTGTGCCAAAAGAAGAGAGTGGTCAGTCTAAATGAGTAAAATAACCAGAATAATATATTTATTTTTACTTATTTCAAGGGCTGAGCTTCTCATGGAAACACATTTTTTAAGTGCCAAACTAATTGCATCACTATTAAAATGTAAAGTTAAATAATAACTACTTTTGCTGAAAATGTAAAAAAGTGGTTATTTTGTAAATTCCTTTTTAGCTAGTCCCCCTTTCCCCTTGGTGATCTTCCCCACAGTTATCCCCATTATCACCTGTGTCTTCAACATTTTATCTTGGTTTATACCTTCCCCAGCTAAGCCTACAAACATATTCAGGACACACAGAAATTTTTTTTTTTCAAAACTAAAAAATTTTCCATCTCCCATCAATGCTTTTGCTCTTCTGTGCAAATTTTCATTTTCACTTGTCTTTTCCTTCATTTCTGATTGTCTTGAAAGTGTAGTCTACATTTGGATTTATTACCTCACCATCCTTAAAAAAATAGATTATTCTATTGTGGAATGCATTGGCTAGTATCAACGTGTGTGTGTGTGTGTGTGTGTGTGTGGTGTGTGTGTGTGTGTGTGTGTGTGTGTGTGTAAACAATTATATTATGGTTTTCTAAAGATCTAAGTAGTCTGAACTTCTCCAAAGGCTTTTATTTTACAAAATTTAATATATGGAACATATTTGCTGAAATAATATTTATTATTAAGGGGACAAGAAAACACTGTCTTCATAGACAGTTTGTTTTAGGATAAAACTGGGTCACAAAATAAGATGACTAAGTCCATTTACTTTTTTTATTAGACTTTTAGAATACACCTTTTTGCATCAAATGTTTTCATATTCTTCAAAATGATTTTTTAACTGCCTCTGACTTCCTAGCAAGCTTGTATCACTTCTTTGTTTTTTATTTCTCATTTAAATCAGATTTGCATCCTGATTTGCTCAGTGGGATCTATTTCCCATTTCTGTTCCTTTCCTTTTACATACTTTTCAGTATTACTGTCACATCCTAAACATTTCTATATGTCAGTTGTAGGATATTTATTTCAAAGTGGTTGGTTGAAGCGAAACTGAAAGATTTATCTTTATTGTCTGCTCACTATGTGTGCCTGGCTTTAAAACAACCTGGAATGGGGGATTTTTGGCAGATTTACATATAAAACTCTCATTTGTGGGAAGCAGAGACATATCAGATAAAAAACTCCGTGCTGTAAGTCACAACTTATTGTTTTGGTCAGAACATACAGTTTAACAGGCTTTGTTAAAATAGATGTCTTCTAGCTCTTAGGGCAGAAGATATAAACTAAACCAATTTTGTTATTCATATGGAAGCAAACAGTTAGATTTGGAATCTAATAATACAGCTGATCATGTGTAATGTTTTCCCTTTTATTAAAGAACTTTTCAGTTTTTTCAAAAGTAAGACCCTAGTTACTTCTAAGTATTTTAAATTTTAGTCACTCTAGTCAGAAATGAAATCAGAAAATATGTTATGGGCTTTTTCAGGTTAAAACACAAGTGAATCCTGTACTGCTTGAGAGGAAAGTGTGCTTTTGAAAAATATTTAAAGTAATTAAAATCTATGCTGGATTTTATTTAAACTGGAACTGCACGGACCAGGGCATCAAGGACATTTTCAGTGCATCTGAACAAATGATGAAAAAGTTGGTTCGATATTATTGCCGCTGCTAACTTGACTCTGAGTAACTTGATCCATCAGTAATGAGTTAAATGCTGACTCTGAAATAAAATTTCGCAAAGATATTCTTTTACAGTCAGAAATACCTTCTCATTGTGTGCTGGGGCTTTGTTCCTTGTGGACTCCAAACAGGAGGAGACAGTTACTACACCTGAGGAACACCGTCTGCCTGACCTTTTAGGTTCTGTTTCTGGCGAAGTCAGGCAGAGGATGGTTAGTCGTAGTTAGAGGGGAGAGGTGATTTCTGGTTTTCTGACCACGTAGCCCTGATTTCACTTGATCAGAAATTAACTTCAGTTCTTATTTATTCAGTAGATGAATGTGGCACAGCTCTACCTGAAATTCTTCAAAAGTTGAGAAAGCATCCTGGCAATTTGCTTTGTTATTTTGTATTCTTCTCTTTCTGTAAATGTAATATATATCAAAGTAATAGGTTTTCCAAAAGCTAATGCATTTTATAATATCTATCAAGCTTTTTCAAATTCTGTGACTGAAGGAGACTGTGAGTAACAACACAAAGGATTTTCATTGCAGAAATGGTTACAATATTTAAATATTAAAGACAACCTAAATATGCAAAAGCAAGGTATTTGGTAAAATGTGGTATGTTTGCATAGGGAAATGGTAAACATATTCCTAACTTTATTTTTTTTCAAATGTTTAGTGAAATAGGATAAAGATTAAAATGTAATTGGAAAGAACAGGACATCACCCTGTGAGTAGTATGGTTTTATAAACAATGGTCTGAGTTTTAAAAAGAACGGAGAAAAATAAACACAGTGAGACAGCAATCTCGGTGTTCCTAATACCCAGGTAGCCCCCTTTTTAGCATATCTTTGTTTCCAACAATAATTATGCATTGATTTCATAGTAATATAAAATCGATGCATACTCATTATTGTTTTCACAGTTTTACATAACGATGTGATTAGAATACTTCTCGATTTTATATATGTGTGTGTGTGTTATAGGTATATCTACAATGTAAACATAGAATGCTCATTGATTGTATATGTTTATAAAATTCCCTAATCTTAATTCTGATGCTTAGATTTTTGCATAAGAAAACTGGTTTCAGTAGTGGTAATCTCACCCTGAAAACTGGAATTTACCACTTCATCTCTGCTAAGTTGCCTAGAATTAAAAAGGCTGAAAAATATTAGTTTTGGTAAAGATAGTGAACAACTGGAACTTTCATACATTGCTGGAGCAAGTGAGAAATTATACAACCACCTTGGAAAAGAGTTCAGTAGTTTCTTAAAAGTACATGATTTAATAATTATGTTATTAGGTATTTATTCAAAGGGAATATCCACAAAAAGATTTCTGTAAGAATTCCATAATATTATTCATAATATCCCCAAACTGGAAAAAATCCAAATGTCCATCAGCATATAAATGGATAAACAGATTTTGGTATATTGATAAAATAGAACTCTACTCTGCAAAAACAAAAAAAAAGGAATGAACTTCGGATATATGCAGCAACATGAATGGGGATCTCTAAAACATGTTGAACAAGGAGAAGAGATAGAGTACATAGTCTGTGATTTTATTTATATGGAATTCTAAAAAGGCAAAACTAAGCTATAATGATAGGGATCAGAATAGTTGTCTTCAGGGAGCAACTGAGTGGAAGGAGACCCAGTAAGATACACTGGGTTGATGGAAATATTCCAAAATTTAGTTGGGATATAGTTACATAGGAGTATAAATCTATCAAAACGCATTGAACAGCACACTTAAAATATGTGCATTTTATTGTATGCCAATTGTACCTCCAAAAATATCTTAGCTAATTGGGAAAATATCGTTAATAGTTCCAGGACACAGTAAATAGAATTACAATGCCCCCAGAACTATCAGGATTTGACTAGCTATATCAGGAATTAATAACTTCTAAAACACAACTTCTTTGTTGTATTTGCTGGATTTTGTTCTTTTGTTTTGGCCAGCAGGAAAGGAATATTCTGCTGTGTATGGCTTAGTTATGCTTATTGTAATATTTTCGGAACTTAAGAATATTCTTTTGTGTGTGTGGGAGGGAAGAGATTTCTGCAAATAATACAGATTCTCCTAGCTCACGTGTAAGCTTCTGTTTCACCCTTCTTTAACCTCTGCACACATTCAGAAGTTCAAGTTATTAAACCTTTGCCTGGCAGTTTTTTTTCCTTGAGAGCTCTTTCCTCCGTTTTATAAAAATGCATGCAGTGGTCATTGTATCAGTTTTCCGTATTTTTCATACATATATTGGATTTTGTTTTTCTAATGAAGATCTTACCGGAGACTTACTGATATTTTTGGCTTGTTACCATTAATAAAAATGAAAGATAAAAAAGGGTGGCCCAGGAAAACTTACTTCATTTGTTGTCTTCGTTGTAAGCACTTTTTTCTGTTCACTTTATCTTCACAGAGCTGTTCATCATTTAGTATAAAGAGATTTGTACTTTTTTCACAAACACATGATATTTGTGAAAACTCCACAAACCTTTTTTTTTTTTGTAAATTTCACGCTCAGCAAATATAAAGCTTGAACCAAAAAGTAAATTTCAATCAAACACTTGAAAATTCCAACCTAGAGTAGACTCAGCACCTGGTGCGTGGTTTCTGAGGGGTTATTTGTTCTGCCCTGGTCACTGCCTTGAGAGGTTTACTTGGGTAAAGGGTGGGTTGAAAGCATCCATCAAGACAGTCTCATTTCTGAAGAACCACCTGCTCGGCCTGCACCCCTGGATAAAGGTCACTGTTTGCCTAACAAGGGTGTGATGAGAATGTGGCCATTGATGCAAGCAGAGCGGTGGGACCCATAATCATCATCTGTTAATATTAAGTCCCAGATGCTCCGATTATACAAAAACATCTCGTGAAAGCAAGGTGTTCTTATTCGATGGATGATTTGAGGAAGCACTATGTATAATTCAGTCTGGCTTTCATCTTAAAGTCTGATTTCATTTCTGAGTTTTGTACAGGTTTAAAATGAAGCTGATTTAGGAGACGTTTTGCTGCAGGGTCTGTGCTAGTAGTTGTAATGCCATTGGCTGTCGCCATTGAATAGGACAGCATTTTATTTTCTTAAACATCTTCATATATTGTAGAGATACCTTGAAACCAAAAGCCTACATGATAATGGAGTAGGGAAATTGTATGGATCTATTTTGTGAAGCCACTACTCTGTGTTTGGGGTCCAGACACCTGTGCGACGGCTTAGAACGTTGTTAGGCAGAAATGTGGGGCTCCCCGTCTGTGTTTTTTCTCTCAAGGAACAGAGATTTATTCAAAGTCTGAAAACAGTTGCTTCATATATTTTGTTTACTTATATTTTTGTGTGTGCTGGAAGTGGAATGGTACACTAATTGTTACTTCCTCCAGGCTGGAGCTGGAGTCCCTACCATTTTATTTGAACTTTATGTAGGCTTACATTTATATACCAATATATATTTTTTTCCTTTATTGATTTTAGAGAGAATGGGAGAGGGAGAGAGAGAGAGAGATGGGAACATCGATGAGAGAGAACATCGATTGGCTGCCTTCTGCGTGCCCCCACTGGCGATTTGGCCCACAACCTGGGCATGTGCCCTGACTGGGAATCAAACTGGCGATCTCTTGGTGCATGGGTCGATACTCAACCACTGAGCCACACCGGCCAGGCTATACACCAATCTTTTGACATAGAGTTAAGTTCTTTTCTTTGAGGATAGATCTGCTAATTGGCACTCAGTGTTGTCTCTCTTGCATAAATTATGCCAAGAATGTGTCATCTGTGATTTTTAGTTTTGATTTCTTTTCTTCTTCTTCTTCTTCTTCTCTTTTTTTTTTTTTTTTTTTATAGTGGAGGGAGATTGCTTATGAAGTGATCGGAACACTGAATCCTTATTTTTAGGAGTTTAACCATCAGTCAGCTATTTTTACTTACTTTTGTAAAAACTTTCCTAACCATTCAACCAAGTTTTCTTAAGTGCATTTATTCTTTTATGTCCATAATTTTATTGCTTCATGTAAAATGCAGTAACTTTTGTAATAGAAGATGAAGTACAACTAGAAAAAGCTAGTCTGGGAACAAACACTCTAATAAACACAACCCAACTCTTGGGAGCAGCTGTTCACGAGACTCTTAGCTTGGACTGTGCAGCTTTCTGTATCATTCAGTGTATTGTAAGGGGAGAGTGATGAGAGTCGGTCAACCCCGGTGATCAGCCAGGTGCAGGTTGGTCGGGGAGCTTCTCCCGGTCCTCTGTACAGCAGTCTGAGCGCTCCTGCAATCTAAGCTCTTGTTTTCTGGTTTCAGTGTGCCACTAATATCATTATTATTATTTTTCCCTTTAGAATCAAAATTTCAGAGGTGGTATCTTTGACTCTTCCTTAGCAACTCTTCTCAGAGATCTAATCCATTGCTAAGTCTTGGAGCATCTCTGGCATCTCTCTCGCTCTCTCTCTCTCTCTCTCTCTCTCTAATGTTCTTCATTCTAATGCAGACCCTTTTGCCTCTTGCCTCAACTTTTCCAATAATAAGGAAACCTGCCGCTGTTGTCTCCTGTCTTTCTTTGTAATCTAATAATAAGCCACTTTCATATAAGCATTTCTTAAAGTGTAATTTGTTCAGGAACCTTGAAGAGCTTTCAGTTGCTGAATTAAGTACTGCCTTTACGGATCGACAGTCCAGGTCCTTCACCATGTCTCCTCAACCAGTATTTTCTAAGCTATTTCTACATTTTCTTACTCATGGTCTAAGAAATAAACAAATTGGAAAACATATTTTTTTCTAATATTTGATGTGCTTCCCTGCTTCCAAGTCTGTCTTTACACCATTTCCTCAACCTAAATCTGTTTCTCTTTTTTTGCTGCCTAATAAAGTGTTCCCATCTCAAGATCTGTGTTAAATGCCTCTTCATGTAGGGAGCATTTAATAGGAGGCTGGTAATAAGGGTAGTTTTTTCCCCTCAGTTTGTATTTATGCTAACCACCTGTTGGATAGCATTTTATAGGTAGAAATGGGGCAAGAAAGTATTTTCTAAATTTTCAGTCTTTCTCCATCTCTTCTTTAGGATTCTATAACAATTTGTACTCATTCAATATTTTGTTGCCATAATTGTATTTTATGATTATAAATGTTTGTATTTCTTCCTTATTATGAGTGCCTAAAAGGTAGGGGGTATGTCTTCTTTATTCTGTCCAAAACCGAGAGAGTGTAGGTACTGCAATACAAATGAATTAAAGCACACTATTGAAAAGGAAACATTTAGATTAGGGTGACCCATCCATTCTGCAGGTTTGATGTGAACGGCATAGACACGATGCTGTGAAAAAGTAGAGAAGGTACATCCATGCTTTTCGATTGTCATACTGGAGCAGCATTGCTCGAGCTACTCAGAGTGCTGCAAACCCTGGGGGTTCATTCTGCATTTCATTCATCTGGACTCTGTTGATGTACACACACAATTGCATAGTACCCAAAAAGAAGTGGGGAACATAGGAACCCTGGACTTAACAACATGGCTCAAAGGCCAGTATCGTGGAGTTTACCTCTTCCCGTCTTTGCGTGAACTATCCCCTGTGGTAAGTGTATGCTCCCCACATCCTCCACTGGAACCTGCCTCCCTCCCCTCTTCCATGGGGGAGGAGGAGAGGGACTGTGCTTCCATGCAGCTCCACCATCATTTCTTTATATTTTCCCCAAGGCTCAGAGCTTAGCAGAATCTTGGACTGAGGCTCTAGGGTAATAAGTAGATTTGGGACTCTGGGCTGCTGTTAATTTTCTTTTAGCTGTTATGAGTTAGCCTGGAATTTTAACTGAATTTTATAATGTTATTTCCATGGGAAAAGGAATTCTAAAATCCAAATAACCAACTGGGAACTTAGTTTATGCAATATAAGGAATTAATACATTTTGGACTTGGTATTTTTGACTATTTAAGGCCAAATACTTCAAAATTCATTGTATCTGAAAACATATAATCATTGCTTTAAACAGATCAATATATTGAATATGCTTCTCATTTGAATGACTATTTATAGATTTTAGGAAAAGATTTATCTCTCTTATAATTGGTGGATTTATTATGCTAAAATTAAATGTATATGTTTGATGTTTTTTGTCTAATCTTCACCCAAGGATAAGTTTTTATTGATTTTAGCTGGAGAGGGAGAGAGAGAGAAAGATCGATGTGAGAGAAAAACATCAATCGGCTGCTTCCTGCATGCACCCCCACCTCGGATGGACCCTCAACCTAGGTGTGTGCCCACACCCAGAACTGAACCTGCAACCTTTTGGGGTACAGGATGATGCTCCAACCAACTGAGCCACACCAGCCAGGGCTAGATGTTTGATTAAAAAAAATAATCCATACTGGAGTCATCCAAGAAAATTATGTTGTACCTTCTGATTAATTACTGGGAAATTTACCAAAGACAGTAACTTAATAGAAATAAAGTCTTCACACATAAAGAGGCTCATTTGATATTATCGATGGTAGGAAAAACAACAACAACAACAAAGAAAACCTAAAATTCTATGAATTCAAAGTGACTTTGTGAATTACTTCAAAATGATTACAATCACATTATAGAAATATGCATAGGATTTAGAACAATAAAATATCGATATTAAATATTAGCTATGCCATATTTGCAAAATATGTATGCATATAGATGACTGAGAGGTAGCAAGCAAGTATTAAAATAGGAGAGTAAAAATATTAGCTTTTTTTCAAAATAATTCCATTTGATTTTTAAACAAGTTGCCCCTGGAACAGAAACACAGGCTGGTTTAAAGCAGCATGCATCCAGACAAATTCAGAGCTAAAATTTTTGTTTTTCTGCACACTCCCTCTTAATAAGAAAAGTTATCGTCAATAAGTGATTCCCACTTGTTGTTGTCTCGTTTCCCTACATTGCTGCAAAATTTGTGAATTTTCAGAATTCCCATACAAAAATAAATGGGAGTTAAAAATTAACTAGAAGTTTAGCTAGATAATTGGCATATCTCATTAGGCCTAACTATTTTTAATAAGAGATACTATGATTTTTCAGACTCTCAGCTTCTTTTCGGCTTCTTTTTCTTTTCTTCTTCTTCTTCTTCTCCTCTTTTTGGTCTTGAATGTGGTTCAAGAAGAGTGTCACGCTGAATGCTAACTCCTTGTCCAGAACAGAGTTGTTTTGTTCTTATGTACCCCTTGACTCTTCGCTGTTCTTTTAAATTAATGATGCAGGGACAAACTCATTCTATGAGACTGAGATCATCTGTTATCAAAACGCAGTTATTAGGTGGAGACAGAGACCTCACGGCTGAAGTGATCGCAGGAGTGTCTGTGGAAAGAAAGGGCTCTACAATCAAGTGACGTGCGGGTGAAGGGAGTGTGTGTGTGTGTGTTGGGGGTGTCTGCAGTTACTTGACTGTGAACCCCTTTTGTAGACTTACGGAATTTGTATTTGCGTGCATTCTTGAAGTGAAAAATCATTTCGCTTCAAGAATCCTTTTCAGATAAGTTGACATAGATCATTGTTTCAGAAACTGATAGCATCCAGAAACATCTTAGTACATTGTTGAATGATTCAGTACCAAATCATGGGTATTGTGAAAGTGTCATTTTTCATCTTGGTCTGATTATGAAAGACTAGTGTCCCATCTTGCTCTAGTACTTGTTTGGGTATTTATACTTTATTAGTTAAGTTGTTTTCAGATATAATTTAATCATCAATGGGATATTATTTTTTGAGTGTTTTAATTTTTAAAGCCTCATAAAATAAAGGATGTCTCAAATGAACTACAGCTTCACCTAAAATAATGATAGGCAAGAAGAAAGAAAGGGGAATTTAGGAGTTTTTAAAAAAATAAGTCTTTAAAAAAGACTAGGAGGAACTGGAAGTACCATAAAAGCAACTTTCTATATAAACTGGAAAATTCCCTAATTCAAATTTAAAGTTGAAGTTCACCTTTTGTGTTAGGAAATGTGGTTTCTGAACACAGTATGAAAATTATTGCCAGTAAGAACCAGATTTTATCAGTAGAGACATAGAATAAACGTCAGAGGCTGAATACTGTGACTCAATTCAGTTTAAAAATAAGCTATTAAATATTTTTAGGAAATATATATTATATTTTCTTGATAATTGCATAACACCAGAACTCTGACCTGTACCTGGTGGTAAATGCAAAGGGCTTCTTACCCATCCCCTTTCCCTCTGTTCCTGTTCTTCTTCCTCAAGAGGATTGCGTAACCAATCTCTACTCATTTTATTGTTCAGAAGTCAGTTATTTTTATAAAGGGTAAACTCTTTTTCTATTTCCCCATTGAATTCTCTTCCGTTGTCTAACTCTTCAGGAAATTTTTGAATTAAAATATGCTCTAATCATGACTCATTACAATGATCAACAGTCATAAACTGGTATAAAATGTAATTATCTCTAAAGAAAACAAATGTCCTACATTTTGAGATGAAATCAAATTTAATCAGAATTACAGTAATGCTACTTCATTATGTGTATTGTTCCTTGGTATATAAAGTATTTTTATTCAATTACTTCATCAGAGTCTTACAGTGTTCCAAAAAAAAAGCAAAGGAATTCTTATTCCTGTATACCAGAAGAGGAAACTGATTTTAAGAATAGTTCAGTGCAGCTATGTAGAATAAGGACCAGTAAGTAGTTCTTCTGGCTCTTAGTCCAAGTTCTTTCCATTTTGGTAGAGGTCAATCGCCTACGGGCCTACAAATAACAAGCAAGGAAAAACTCACACATGTTCACATGCTATCTCTTCTCCAATTAAATTGACTTCATCTCTATAACCAGGAGTCAGGGTATGTCTTTTATGCCTGATTTATTTTAGTACTCAACAAAATTTCTCCCACTATGTTTCAATTATAAGTATTATGGGAGTAATGGTTTATACCAGTGGTTCTCAAAGTTTGGTCTGGTCCTGGGACAAATAGTTTCAGTACTACCTGAGAACTTGGTAGAAATGGAAATTCTTGGGCCCATCACAACCCTACTGATTCAAAAACTCTGGGGATGGGACCAGTAGATGTGTGTTTTTTTTTTTTTTTTTTTTTTTTTTTTTTTTTATATATAATTTATCTTTATTGTTGAATGTATTACAAATGTTCCTCATTTTCCCCCCCTTGTCCCCCTCCTCCCCATTCCTGCCCCCCTCCTGCCTTTCCCCACACTGTTGTCTGTGTCCATTGGTTATGCATATATACAAGGCCTCCATTGATTTCGGTATAAGCTAAAAATTGAAAACCACTGTGTTAAACTCTTATTCACTGCAGCTGGAATTCTTGTTCATTAAGTTTAATTTTTATCCCCTGAGATATCTAAGGATCTTATCCAACATTTATAATAAACATTTTCTGTCTGCATCCCCTGCATTGTCTACTAAAGGTTAGAAAGTATAATGGTTCAATACATGGGCTCTGAAGACAAACAATGAGTTGAAGCAGGTACTATTGCTTACAAGTGATGTGGCCTTAGGAGAAGTTACTTCTCTGTGCAATGAGTTCAGGATGGTTCCTACTTCCTACGGTGGTGACAGTTAAATAAGGGGATCCATGTAATATATTTAGCACAGCTTGACCCCTTGGGAAGCACCGATGAAATGTTAGCGATAATTATTATTATTCAGCCCAGTAGTTTGCACAGTGAAAAATTATTTACCAAGTAAATATTATTTTGAAAAGTAATATTTTGTTTCAACCAAAGATCTTAAAAATGAGCTTTTGAAGAAAAGAACAATTTAGAAGACTTTCCAGGGGTGGCATAATTATCTGCTTGACTCATTAGCTGTTTTTTTGTTGTTGTTCTTTCTAAAACTTGTGATTTCATCTTAAACAATTTATTAATATCTAAAAGTAGGTATAAGGAAAATGTTTATGCCAAAAAAATCATTTCAAGGTACTATTACTCATTCCCCCCCTCCCAATATTTTTACTTTTGAAAGGAGAAGTAAAGAATTGCATCAGCATCAGCTTCTGGGCATCAGCCATCTGCTGCACCATTTAGTAGTTACTTTTGTTAATTCACCAGATTCTCATGATCCTTACTAAAAGAAACTTCTAACAAAGTGGATATAATCTACAACTTCTAGCATTGCCTCCGTCTTTCAATGAATAGCGTTGTTTGTAGAAAGCTGTTGGGAGCCACACAAAGGGTAAATGAAAGGACCTGTGAGTGATAGAAAGGTGTCCTCACACTGGAGGCTTCTTTTCCTTAAACATCAGTGCTTAAATACTCAGGTGGCTAAGGCATTCCCAGTCGACTCCTTAAGATTTCTTGTTCTTCCCATAAGTTGGCATAATCATGCATCTGCCAGGGCTCTGCCACCTCTAACAAGAAGGAGGTAGAAAGGAGACGGAAGGAGAAAGCTGCTGTGTAGAGGTTAGCGAGGTGAGTGCTGCCCTTGACCTTGACCTCCACTCTTCATTGCAGCCCAAAGCCAGCATCTCTGCTTCTTTATTTTAGTCTTTAATAGCCTCTGGCAAGGAAAAAAAACCAACAAAATAAAAAACCAAAACATGTTCTGCTGGAAGAAATTTTTAAATTTGCCACTGCAAGTTTTTTAAAAGCAGAAAAACAGGGTAGGGAAGAGGTTAGGGATTAGGTGGTGAAACATTTTTTTTTTTCTTCATGGTGTTCTCAAGCCAGAAGGGGCTTATGCAAGCCGGAAAGATGTGGGAGTCCATATGGTAATGTCTTTCATTAATCATGAAAACCATATTAAGAAAAAGGGCTTCCCTAACCCTCAGAGTCATGCACTAGGTCACCAGATCCATTTGGGGACTCAGAGTTTTCTGTTCTCTGTTCAGAATAAAAAAACAGATGATGTTTGATACCATGCCTCCCCCCCACCCCAGGAAAAGAAAAAAAAAAATACTTCAGAACAAGACAGATTTGATTGACTATAACCTTGTAGCATTGAATGTGTTCAGTAGGCAGAGAGTTGAAAATAGTTTATATGCTTTTTTTCGCTAATTGTCATGAATTTGGGGTTTGAGGAGGAGGCACTTAGAACTTACTCTTTCCATTTTCATTACTAGAGTATAAAAACATGTTCTTTCTATCTTGAAAAATCAATTTTCACTTTATTATACATCCGAGGAACTGCAGCAGAGTATTTTTAAAGCCGAAAATTCCTGCCCATGTAAAACATTTCAGAATTGTTTTTGAGAAAGGGTTTTTTAAGCTTCATTTATAACTGGGCTTGGTGAACAGTTTTGTCTATGGGAGCTCAGAAGCAGAAGTTGCCTTTACCTGGAAGTCACTGGTGGGGTCTGGGGAGGCCCAGTTGCCTTTGGAGTTGAGGGCAGAAATAACTCTGAATGACATGGATATTCTATAGAATAGAGCAGGAAAAGAATTAAAGAAGTAATGCTCAAACTAGTGTTTTTCAGTCGCCTGGGATTTTTTCTGTTTCCCTATGCCTCTAGTTCTGATGATATACACTACCTCTCTCTCTCTTTTTTTTTTTTTCCCTCTTGCCTGCCCCTCCCCCACCTTGGATCTTATGGTTTCTTTAAAGTGTGTGTAGTTCAAAGCAAAGCCACAATGAAAAGGGCTGTGTCTTTTTAGGTCCACTGAAACATGTTCTGCAGCCCATGGGCTTTGTGTGAGGTTTTGTGTGATCTCATCTTGCAGGGTCGGAAAGGAAAAGAGATTCTTCTGTTCTGTGTTTGCCGGTATAATCACGCTGTGTGACGAAAATGCAGTGGGAATCCCACAATGACATGACCCTCCGCAAAGGATGCTAAAACGAAACTTTTTAGAAACGCCGCTAACTTGACCTCGTTTTCGTTTCGTTGATGAAAACAATCCTGAAATGCACTGGTATTCACAGACTACAAATCTACATTGGTATATTAAAAGAGAAAAAAAGTTTTTTAAAGCAACAATATTTATTGATCACTATGGGCAAGGTTCATGGAACAGAATAGTTTATGAAAACTATTGCCTTCTGCTCTCTTTCTTTTTTTGAAATTGCTCTCTTTTTTAGAATCTTATGAGTAAGTTGGAAAATATGTGTCTCTGCTCCCCCCACCCCCTCCCCATTAACTAATCAACTAAATTCACAGCTTGTGGAATTTGGCATGTTTTCATGTTCGTTTTTTGTCTAGTATGTTAGGTCATCTTTTAATGAGATGTGAAGAAATATTGTTATCTCAAAAGAGTTAACTGCATTTTTACAATTCAGGACTGCATTAATATCTTGTGTTAAGATGGGAAAACTAAAGATCTTTAGATTTTTAGGATAAAATACTGTCTAATCGAAAATACATACTGTTGGCATTTCAGAAACAGAGAAAGCATATAAACATCCGGGTATGGCACACCATTCTTCTTAAAATAGATGTAACAGAATTTAATATCAAAACGTGGGTAGGTTGCCCCTTGTTGATTGCTTTAAAATGGCTCTGTCTCCGTAATATCTAGCAGGTTCCCACTCGTCCTTCCAGATTTGGACACAGAACTCTGCAGCAGAGAGTTCTGGCATAGTGATGACTAGGTAGCATGTCCTGGAATATTAATGATAATTTCTTCTAATTCAGTTCACAGAAACATTTAAACATATGTATTAGGTGACACTCCATAGAAATGGAAAGGTTTTTTGTTTGTTTGTTTTTAATAAAAGTAAATTATGTAAATACTGGCTTGGTGACCTTTCTCTGTTCTTTCCTAAACGAGAATGTTTTTAACCAGGATGTTTTTTGCCTCATTTGTGAAGGAAGTCTGGGTTAAGCAGAGTTGACGTTCTGCTGGCTTAGATAATGAGCCACCTCATTCCAGGGCAGTTTCTCTAGGAAATGATTTCCTTTCCTTATAAATCTTGCGGGGAGGCTGAGATGTTGTGTGGACATAAAACATTACTATGTACCAAGCCAAGAAGTGATAACTTTTGCCAGCGAGATAAAGATAGACTATTATATATACATCTATTTTGTTTATCTTTGGGGTTTTATCAAGATCTGCCTCCTCTGTGAATTATTCTCTGTAAATCAGTGAGAACACCCTTGAGTCCCTTTCTCTCCCACAACAGAGAAACAAGTCAAGAACCATAATAGGAGCTGAAGGATCATGACAGGGGGAATAGGCCAGGAGGAGTTTTTGAGTCTTTCAGGGTAAGGCTTCTGTCCAGAAGTCTGGAAAGTGAAGCGTGTGGCAGCGCCAGTGTGCCGTCCAGTTATCATCCTAGCCTGGCTGCATTAGGAAGGCCACGAGCATAAAAATAGCCTGCCACCTTACTGACTCAGAAGTGTTTGAACTGTTTCAAAAGCTAGAGAGGAGATGGTTTGCAGCGTCCATTATCCAAATGGTGATAATAGTGGGAAAGAATGAATGATCCTGTTATTTACCTTGAGTTTTACAGCCAAGAGAAAATATGATACAAGACGAGACAAATTTAATAATTTTCCTGCTCGATTTTGTCGATTAATCAGGGTTTCCGTGATCAAATCCTCCCAGGGAACAACCTTGGGCAGAGTGCGAGGCCCAGATGGTTAGAAGAGGCGCTGTGTGTGTTGACTCATCGTTTTTACTTCATCACTCACCATATTTAACGCTGGTTTTTCCGGGTTATAGACTTCTGAACTATATTACTGTTTCCTAGCTGTTTGCATATGTCGTTAGAATCATACATTATGTTAGATCTTGGCCACCAGTGATTCATCCTTATAATCAATGTGTAGTGTACTCAAGGATGGGCGTTGGAGTCATGCCAATGGAGTGATGAATTAACCTTCATCACCTTTACACCTCAGGTTCTGATTCTTTGAGGATGGGGTTAAACATACCTTTGTCATTCTACAGTGAGGTTGTAGTTTATTATTATTTAGGGATGAGGAAACTGAGTTGCAGACAAGTTCATGGATTTGCCCATCATCACATTAGGACTTAGTGGCAGGAACGGGCTTAAAATCAGGTCTTCTGTGTCTAGTCCTGTGTCCTGTCCAGTTACCATTCCTTGTAGTTAAAATGGATTTTGGTGAATAACACTTTTTTCAGTGAACAGTATGTAGGTAAGCTAGTGGTGTTTGCTGAAGGAGAACTGGTTCCAGTTGTCAATTAATGATATCAAATTGTTGACTAGGGAAGGAAAGTAGGTTTTTCAATAACTCCCGATGAATTGGGTGTGGCAGTCTCTTCTGTGGTGGTTTCAGGACGTTTCTAAGGTGAACTCTAAAGAGTGACATCTTGACTTGAAATTCTAGAAACAAAATATGATCATTAGAGGAAATACAAAATTCGTAGTAAAAAAAAAAGGAAGAACGAAGTCAATGAGGAAGCTAGAAAGTAACATTTCATATAAGAAAAAGGGAATCAAAAGAGTGAATTTGGCTAAAGGACGAAAGTGTAAGAAAGGAAAGACAAAGCTACTCAGCATTACCAGATACAGTAGACATACAGTGCACTGGTGAGCAGCTCAGGGATCCAGATTGTCTGCCATCCTGTGCCCCATAAAATAATATGGTACATTTGCAAGCATTAACAGATTGTAGGAGTCCTATTACCTAACTCTCCAGAAATAACAAAAACCAAGTGTTTGTAGCATTAGAGCTGGGACTAATGAGGAAAAGTTACCAGGAAGTGTTTCTTGGCCCAGTATAAGGAAGAACTTTCTATCAATAAGAGCTGCCGACAATGGAATGTCTTATTTCCCAAGGGAATGAGCTTCCTCTCACTGGAGAGGAGGCAGCAGCCAGAACATTGTCAGGCAAGGGTGCCATTGGGGTTCCAGAGTTGGGTCACAGTCTGAATCGGATGAACCAGAGGGTCCCTTGTCAAGGTTCTGTGATTCTATGACTGTTTTGGTTACACCTTATTTCTCTTTCATACTCAAAGTCGTACTGTGTTTCACAAATATCCTGTCATATACACAGACAGGGATTTGGGCTTATGAAATGAGATTCACTGTGACAATCCTTTAAAAAGAAGTAATCAATAAATTTTGTTATACATATTTTACCACATATTTAAATTTTTTAATTAAAAAAATCTTTCCTACTAAAAAAAAAGTAATCACATGAAATGCAAAATAATGTTAGAGCTAAGTAACCAAAATATGAGAATCTTATGAAAGTCATATTGTATAAAGGCCGTGGGAGAGGTGAGAAATCTCATCAGAATCAATACAGGTGCCATGGGCAGACATATCGAGGAAGGAGTTTATCAGTTGCATTTAGTACTATTCGGGCAGAGGAAATAGCTTACACAGAGGAAGCAAAAGACATATTTAAGCAGCTCCAAGCAAACGTTTTCCTCTAGTGTAGCTGATTGGAGGACAGTATTGAGGACAAAACAGTCAGAAATAGTGTCCGGTATTTTAGGCTCAGGTGTTTGGCCTTTCATGGACACCTGATTTCTATGGAAGGTTTTTTTTGTTTGTTTGTTTTTTTAATAGAGGTGGACATGATGAGTTTTGTTTCACAGATACTACTTTGGTAGTGGTTGGAAAGAAGGTGTAGAAAGGAGAAGAATTAGAAAGGAGAAGAATTAGAAAGGAGGGATGGATCGTTAGGTGAGACAAATTGAAAGCTACAACAGAAGCAGGCTGGAATTCAGCTCCTTTCCTTTGAAATGGGGAACCCACGGGGAGAAAAGGTTTTAGCTGGTATGGGTGTGAAGGCAGGCTGGCTCGTCCAACGGATGGCCACAGTTGCACAATTGGTGCGTGGGACAGAGGTCAGGAATTGAGACACAGATTTGGGAGTTATTTACATAGAGGAAGGAACTAAAATGATCAAATTTGATGAAACTCCAAAGGGAGAAACTGTTGGAAAAAGATGAGTGACCTCTGACCTGAACTTTGGGGAACAGCAAAATATAGACAATGAGAAGGAAAGTCATCCGATTTTTAAGAATAAAAAAAGAAATGAAAAGGAAACGTAATGAATAAGGAGAAAAACAGAGTATTTTTTTGGAACCTGAGAAAGAAGAGAATTTCAAGAAAATGTGGTTAGGGACCCTCGGAGAGACCACAGGGGTGTGGGGGAGTAAGGAAAAATCCAAGCTGGAATGATTCTGACCACCCTTCACGAGCTTGGGAACTGGGTTAACCGTATAATTTTGTAAATATGAAGGAATAAAAAGCAGCCAAGTTATGAACTGGTCAAAGTTTTGTTTGCTACTCGAAGCTGCTCTTCGTGATGTCTTTTTTTCTCTCTCCCCATTCTGGGTGACAGTGATGTCTCTCTCTGCCCAGGTGAGCAGCCTTCTCTTTTCCCAGACTGCAGTGTGGATTTCCCTCCAGTCAAACTTAATTTGTAATGTTGGGCCAAGCTCCGCTGTTGCTCCTGGTTTTTTGTTTTTCCCCTTGAGGGGAAGCAAACAGTTGGGGCATACAAGAGCGGAATTTCCAGTTACCTTTGAAATATTGCTGTGCATGTGATAGCCTCATTGTAAGACTGACTTTGGTCTAAACAGTAGTTTGCAAAGGGCCGATTCCCACTCACAACTAATTTCAATATAAATACAGAAAAGACTGTCATTGGAGAGTACCTAAAGGTTTGCTTTTTGTTTGTTTGTTTTGCTATCTGATATGATAAATATAAATAACTGGTTTAGTTGAAACTTCAGTCCTTGATTCAAATAGTTCACCTATTACATTGTAGCAACTATAGTATAAACTACTGATAATTAATCAAATACACTAGTTCTACTAATATAAATGTAACAGCCACCACAGATATATTGAGGCATGCTCTGAGGGACTGTGCTAGACATTAGATGTAACTATAAATGTGTACACACATGCACATATGCATCTGTATTATCTTCTTGTATGACAACCACTTTAAAGGGGTGATATTATTGTCATTATACAGATGAACAGACTGAGTTTGTGAGAGATTTTGTAACTGCCTGAGCTCAGATGGATGTATAAATTGAGCTGAGAAATGGCCCTAGGACAGTCTGTTTTCAAATCTCATTCTCCATCCTTGTGTCAGGTTGCACTTCCTGGGAGTGGAGGCCACCCACGAATTTCACCTACCAGCTGTGCCAGTGAGGGAGCTGAAGGGCAGAGAGGCTCAGGACCAGCTGGCGGGCAGTGTGGACCAGCTCAGTGTCCGGTCACTACAGGGTGCCTCTTAGGGGCATTTTTTTCTCTCTCTCTTTGAATAAATTTCACAGAGCATTCTATCCAATTTTTATCTTCAAAATTTCTTTCCACTTAGCATTCTTGAAGATAACATGCTTTCATTTTATTATAATACTATGTGCCTTTGAGAATGTAATGTGATCTGGTATTCCGTGTGAGTTTGGGACTATGAGTCGCCAAAAAGAGCCCAGCACTCTGAAGGTAAACAACATTTTCACCTTCCAGAAGCTTTCAGATGGCCTCAGAATGAAATAATGTTCACTTTGTCTTTGGGAAGTTCAATTAAAATAGATTGTGGTACTGTTTTAATCTTATATAGACTGTTTTAGTGAGTGTTGCAATGTGACTCAAGCAGTAAAGCAGAACAAACCAGCAAAATGGCAACAGAGCATGTTGGGGAGAAACATATTCTTTCTTTTGATGGTTCCTCCCTATTAAAGGAGCTCCAAGCTGACTATTCCTGGAGGGACTTAAATGATTGGGAATTTGTTGAAGGCATAACTGGGCATGCTCAGCCTGACTCCACCCTCCTATGTGGAGGTAGCTGCCTACCTGAGGGAGGAGGCATTCTAGAACATTCCAGAACATCTCCACAGGGGCCCCTATGGAGATGAATATATGAAGTGAATATTATTAGTGAAGAGCTAATAGCTAATCATTTATATACATGTCTGACAATTTAAATACAGGGTGTGGCAAAAGTAGGTTTACAGTTATTCATATGGAAACGAATACAATAATAAATAATAATACAAGAATAAGCTGTTTCACGTACTCACAACTGTAAACCTACTTTTGCCCCACCATGTATACTTATGTTGAAAATGAACAAATATTCTGACAGTAAAATTTTTAATGCCTTGTGTATTTGACACTATTTTGAAATTAAGGAGATACATCTTTGATTTTATGTTATTAAAGTTGTTTCTTAAGTTATGTTGAGAATGTATAATTTTCTTTGGTTGTATTTCAAAAATGTAGTTCTTAATGAAGCTTCTAAATAAATTTATTATATTCCATAAATTTAAAAATTTAAAACACATTCTTGGTGTTTAAATAATGACTAATAACTTTATATTGATATATCATCAAAGTCATCTTAGCCATAAAATTTTTAAATATCCAAATTAATTTTTTAAGTTTTATTTATTTAAATTGTTTTTTCTTTATTGATTTTAGAGAGAGAGGAAGGGAGAGGGAGAGAGAAATAGAAACATCGATGAGAGAGAACATCAATTGGCTGCCTCCTGCATGCCCCCCACTGGGATCGGGCCTACAACCTGGGCATGTGCCCTGACCGGTAATTGAACCGGTGACCTCTTGGTGCATGGGTCAACACTCAACCACTGAGCCACACCGGCCGGGCCAAATTAATTTTCTTTAATATTATTTTAATACAGTGTTCTTAGCTAAAATATTGTTAAGGTAATTACCATTTTATAAATAGTTATAATATAGTTAACATTATTAGATTTATATATTATAATCCTATAAATAAATAATCTATAAAAGTTAAGTATAATTTTATCTGATATATAATTGAACCATTTTAATTTTTTTTTTCTAATTCAAATAGCAATCCATCCACCTGTCCACTCACACAACTACACACACACATGCACACGCACACACACACACACAAACTTGGAAGCAACCCAAATATAAATGTACTTTTCTCTCAATGGCTAAATAGAAATTTGTCAAATTTCCCTCCCTGCAGACACAAATGCAATCCACATTCCCGTTGGAAGTGACTGACGTATTAACTCTCTAAATTAATGTAAGAATTTTATCTCTATATTCTGAAATCTTCACATCCAAGACAGTTACTAATCTGTAATGTGTTTTAACCAGCTATTGTATGAACCTCAGATATTAATTTAAATATTTATATTCATTAACAGTGTTCTTCTCATTTGGAGGCAGGGACCATTCTGAGAATCTGGCACTAGCTCTGCACAAGCTTCCACAGTCGCTTACAGGAGGTTAACAGACCCCTGAGAGCTTGTGCAAGGACCAGCCAGGTAGAGAATCCCTCTTCTACTGTAAGCTGCCCATTGGCATTGGAGGCATAAGGACAGTGCAGATGCCTCTGAGCTGCAGACCAGCAGATGGTAAAAGCTGGCCTGAGTCACTGAAACCAGGGATTTGATTTAGGAACTATGGAGCATGGTTATATCAGAGCTGATTCAGAGCTTTCTAGAAACCACACTAAAATTAGAACCCCTCCTTTTCCTCTCCAGTGCCAAGAATGAATCCTGATACAAACTTTGGCCCTTTCTTTTCTCTACTTCTGCTTTGCTATCCCAGATTTGTCATTCTTTGTTGTTACTGATGTTGTCTTATGTTAAAAAAAAAAGCAAACAAACAAAATCCTTTGTGATATCAAGGGCCAGGTTTATGCAATGCTCTGTCCCACTTGGCAGTGGTGAACAGGCCTTCCTAGGACTATCCATGCTCTTTGGATGTTTTGACTTTAAGGATAATTATGTGTCTCACTCAACGAATCAAAGTCACTATGAAATTACCTATTTAATCTTTTCATTACAACTCTCTGTATTTAATGCCAAATAATTGTTTCTGGATTGGCTTACATCACTGAAACTTTAGAAACCAGGTGATTTTTTTTTTTTTTTTTTTTTTGCTTTTCTTCTAGTATATTACTCTTCAACATAATAGGGTAAGTATTCCCATCTGTGTTGCATTGTTATTTATGCATGTGTTTTGCAGGTGTGGAGGACATTGGAAATCCTGGCCTTTGATCTACAAGACAAATTTAGATGCAGAATTGGGTGGTGCTAAGCCACTCCTGTTTAATAGAGTTCACCTCTTATTTTGTCTTGTTAACAATAAGTATTGCATTCATGAAGCTTATGTGCGCAGTTGGGCCAGGCTGCCTTTCCTGTGCACAACTACACAGTGTGGAAAGAGGAACATTAGAAATGGGCCTCAGATTAACGAGGGCCGTTATGCTGCTGCTGCAAGTTACTTTTCAAGGAAGACAGGATAGAATGCAGATGTAGTCCCAAGAATAAGTGTCTGTCTGTGGCAGTTTATACATACCAAGTATTTATTGACTATCTGCTATGTACAAGTCTCCCTGTTCATAAATAACCCTGTATTTATTCAATTCACAATGTGTGTGTGTTCAGTTCACTATAGGAGGTTTTTATGACAGTAAGGTCACTTGTAAGTATTTGGAAGTATATCATATCATAAGTGCTCTTATTTACATGTAAAACAAAATCTGGATGTGCTTAGAAAAATAGTCAGAAGAATATATCCCTACTCTTGCGTTAAGAGTAAAAATAAAGAGGAAAAGATATTTTCATTTCTTAGGCCCTTTGAATTGTAAACATCTCAGAGAGAGAGAGAAACATCCTTGTTTGCCCCAACCATTCTAAGTAAAATCAGAGAAATCTTTAACTCATTTTATTTTTTAAAGTTACCTTTATTGTTGAGAGTATTACAGATGTTCCCCTTCCCCCCTCACTGATACCCTTCCCCCGGCCCCCCCACCTGCCTTCACCACACTGTTATCTGTGTCCATGGGTCATGCATACATGCATAAACTCTTAATCAGTGAAGTTTCTGAGTTAAAAGTAGCTAACCTTTAAAATTTTAGAGCATTTATTTGAAGTCTATACATACAATGTATGTCTCTGTTACTGGTAGGTTTCTAAGGATGCTCTCATGGGGAATTAAGGAAATTAAATGAGTAGAGTACTGCCCCACTGCATTATTTTCTCTGGTCATGTTGGATTTCGAGGAATTGCCGAGTGACTGAGGTTGCAACATTTTTAATAATTACAGAAAATAATAGTCTCATAAAATGGAGGGGTAGGAATTAGTTTAGGAAGTCATTGTGAAAAGGTGTCTTAAATAAAAATAAAAAGGAATGTGATCAGAGAGTCCACTTCTTGCTAGTAGATTTTAAGAATGAAAGAGGTTGCTCAGCCGGTGTGGCTCACTGGTTGAACGTTGACCCATGCACCAAGAGGTCACAGGTTCGATTCCTGGTCAGGGCACATGCCTAGGTTGTGGGCCTGATCCCCAGTGGGGGACATGCAGGAGGCAGCCAATCGATGTTCTCTCTCATCCATGTTTCTCTCTCTCTCTTCCTCTCCCTTCCTCTGTCTCTAAAAAAAGAAAAAAAAATCAATAAAGAAAAAAAAAATAGAATGAAAGAGGTCTCAAAAAGTTAAGTGACAGCCTAGGACTGACTTTGGTATTTGAAAGTCATTAATAATGATGCTTCTAAGAGAATGGGGAGGCCCTAGAGCCAAATCCTTGAGTTTGAATCCTGATTCCGCCGCTTTCAAGCATTGTGACTTAGCAATTACTTAATTCTCTTTAAGCTTTAATTTTATTAATGATTCAGTAGGGTTATCAGTAGTGTCTGCCTCAGTGGGCTACTTAACATACTGTAATATATAAACTTAATATTTTTTAATGGAAAATCAAGATCTTAGTTTATTGTTTGCTTGGAAATATGAATGACGAACTCATTAGAAAGCAAGATTCTAATCATAGTTATGCCACTATGTGGCTTTGAACAGCTTGCACTGTCCTCCCCCTCCTCTTTCTCCTCTCCCTCATTTTTCTCCTCCTTCCAAATTATAAAGTGAAACAGTGGACTATATGCTTTCTAATTCTATAGTCCTATGAGTATTTTACAGTTGAATACTAAATTAAAAAAGAACTTGATCACTGGAACTTGACTCATTGACATGCCCCCAAAACTTTTGTTCTGTGAATGTCAGAAGTGTAATCTGAGTCAGACCTCATGCTCTGAAGGCTTGCCATTTAGGGTCATCCTAGAAAACACTTTTTTGGTGAAGCTCACCTCTTAAGATGCTCATAGCTCCAGCGTTTGGTGACTCAGCTGATTGTAGGAGCCTGCTACTCTAAGGAACTGTGTGCAAAGAGAATGAAATTGAGTGGATGGCAGGCAGGGCGGTGGGAGTTTTGGAGAGATGTAGCAAGTGGTAAAGAGGCAAAGTATAACTGAGTGGAAAAAAAATTCTCCAGAGACCAGAGAAAATTGTGGAAAGGAAAAACATTAGGAAACTAAGTTTACCTCAGGGATTTAGTCCAAAAATCAAATTCCAGAGGAGATCCACTTCCACAGTGCTTTCTCAATCCATATTTATGTTGTAATGTGGTGATCATTACCATTCAAAATGAGAAATTATAAATATCCTTGATAATCAAGGGAAAGTAGCATGGATTTATTGTTCCATGACGCACATTATATTCCTTTAAAAAGAATTTTAGGAGAAATTATCCCTACCACTAACTTAAAAATATTTATTACAAAACCTCTAATTTCCTGAGTATTTCTATTGAAGCTTTACCATCTAAATAAAGCATATAGATGCTATCATAATTAACTAGCCATTTCTGTTGTTTTTCTACCAGGATCAAAGTTAGTAAGCCACAAAACTGATAGTGTTTTTTTCTATCATTCTCCTGAGGTTTTTAATTTTTTTTTAAGTTTACTAACCTTATAAGCAGTTTTTAAAATTATTAAAATTCCTTAACTAAGTCAGTCAAACAGTAGAAAAATGAATGAAGTTAGGTTTATTCATACTCATCTGGCATAAATTATCATCTCCTCACAGTAAATATACATTTAGCTATTTAGGAGAAGAAAAATAATAGAAGAGTTCCAATTTTATTTATTTAAAAATATATTTAGATAAGTAAAATTTCTGCTGAGAATGCAGGTGAAATTTTGACGACTTTTTTGTTGTTGTTAATCCTTACTTGAGGATATTTTTCCATTGATTTTTAGATTGAATGGAAAGGAGGGAGGGAAGGAGGGGGAGAGAGAGAGAGAGAGAGAAACATCGATGTGGGAGAGACACATCGATTGGTTGCCTCCCACACAACCTCAACCAGGGCCAGGAATCGAACCCATGACCCTTTGGTCCTTGGGTCGATGCTCTAACCTCTGAGCCAAACCAGCCAGGGCTGAAATTGTGACTTCTAATTAACTCATGTACTATTACTTTTATATGTACCCCAACATGACTCCCGTATACACATGAGTGGATTTTTTATATTAAACTAGGTAAAAATTTAAATACTTGTTTATAAATGTATTCTTTTCTATAAAATGAGATATGTGTTTTTGATAATTATGTAAAATTCATTTCCTGCTTTTCCTATATTTTTATTCAACAATTTTAATAATACCTAAATAAATGCTGGTGTATTCTTCATATTCACGAAGAACTTAACAAAAACCTACCTGGTCATTGGAATAAAGAGTGCTCTTGGAAGTAAGAAAATAACATATCTTTTTTAAAAAATTAATAATCAGAGATAGTGAATTGTCTTAAAGCAAATATATAATACTGCTTTTAATAATATACAGAAAAACAAATTATATGTATTACATTTGATAAAAATGAGGAGGGATATCAGCATCTTTGACCAAAGATCTCTATTTACAGTTTATTTTATATTATGATTTTTTCCCTCATAATCTCACTAGTGAAATTGTTCTATGAAAGTTAAAAAGGTAAAGTTTTTAGAGGTACATATTTTTATTATATACAACTTCAGGTTTTTCCTGAGATTATAAAATTATAGATTTGAAATAATGAATTTTTAAGTTTGAACAGTATAGTTTTAATATTTTAATTAGCATTGAAGAAGAGAGCAAGAGACAACCAATTTGGGAAATACATTTAGTTTTCAAGCATAATAATTAATCATGTATAACTTTTAGGTTAACCAAATCCAAAGACATGAAAAATTGTAGTTCACTCATTTATTTTAATACAGTACAACAAGTCAAGAGATTTTGTGTGACTTATCTAGCAAAAGAAAACAAAATTCAAAAAAGGGAAGTTCTCAGTTTGTGTTCTGGATTGAAACCCTAACCCTAACCATAGTGTTGTATTTGGTATACTTCATGCATACTTGAAATTTATGGCACTGAATTCCTGTTTCTTTTTTTTTTTTTTTTTTTTTTTTATTTATTTATTTATTTTTGTTACAGAGGTTTCTCCTTTTTTCCCCATTGACACCCTCCTCCCCATCCCCCCACCCTGTCCCCAGCTTTGTTGTCCATGTCCATCACTTATGCATACATGTGCATAAGTTCTGTGGTTTATCTCTTCCCTCCCCCCCACCCCCTCTCCTGAGGGGTGTCAGTTTATACCCTACTTCCACGTCTCTGGGTCTACCCTGTTCCTCAGACTGCTATGTTCATTATATTCCACAAATAAGTGAGATCATGTGATATTTGTCTTTCTCTGCTTGGCTTGTTTCGCTTAGGATAATACTCTCGAGGTCCCACCACGTCGTCTCAAAGGATAAGAGATCTTTCTTTCTTACAGCTGCATAGTACTCCATTGTGTATATGTACCACAGCTTTTTTATCCATTCATCCACTGATGGACACTTGGGCTGTTTCCAGATCTTAGCTATTGTGAATAGTGCTGCTATGAACATGGGGGTACATGTGTTTTTTCTGATTGGTGTTTCAGGCTTCTTAGGGTATATTCCTAGAAGTGGGATCACTGGGTCAAATGGCAATTCAATTTTTAATTTTTTGAGGTAACACCATAGTGTTTTCCACAGTGGCTGCACCAGTCTGCATTCCCACCAGCAGTGTATTAGAGTCCCCTTTTCTCCACACCCTCGCCAACACTTGTTGTTTGATGATTTGTTGATGGCGGCCATTCTGACAGGTGTGAGGTGATACCTCATTGTTGTTTTAATTTGCATCTCTCTGATGATTAATGATGTTGAGCATTTCTTCATATGTCTCTTAGCCATTTGTATGTCCTTTTTGGAGAGGTGTCTATTTAGTTCCTCTGCCCATTTTTTAATTGGGTTCTTTGTCTTCCTTTTGTTGAGTTGTATGAGCACTCTGTATATTTTGGAAATTAACCCCTTATCTGATGTGTCATTGGCAATTATGCTCTCCCATGGAGTGGGTTCCCTATCTGTTTTGATGGTTGTTTCTTTTGCTGTGCAGAAGCTTTTGAGTTTGATGTAGTCCCATGTGTTCATTTTTCCCTTTGTTTCTGTTGCCTTAGGTGATGTATCAGTGAAGATTCTACTGCGTATGATGTCCGAAATTTTGTTGCCTACATTTTCTTCTAGGATTTTTATGGATTCACGAGTCACATTTAAGTCTTTTATCCATTTTGAGTTTATTCTTGTGTGTGGAGTAAGTTGATGGTCTAGTTTCATTTTTTTGCATGTAGCTGTCCAATTTTCCCAACACCATTTATTAAAGAGGCTATCTTTACTCCATTGTATGCTCTTGCCACCTTTGTCAAATATTAATTGAGCATAATGTCTTGGGTCAATTTCCGGGTTCTCTGTTCTGTTCCACTGGTCTATATGCCTGTTCTTGTGCCAGTACCAGGCTGTTTTGATTACAGTGGCTTTGTAGTATAAGCTGATATCCGGTATTGTGATCCCACCTACTTTGTCCTTCTTTTTCAAGATTGCTGTGGCTATTCGGGGTCTTTTTTGGTTCCATATGAACTTTTGAAATATTTGTTCTAGTTCTGTGAAGTATGTCACTGGTATTTTGATGGGGATTGCATTGAATCTATAGATTGCTTTGGGTAATATGGACATTTTAATGATGTTAATTCTTCCAATCCATGAACAAGGTATGTGCTTCCACTTTTTTATATCTTCCTCTATTTCTTTTTTCAATGTCCTGTAGTTTTCTGCAAATAGGTCCTTTACTTCTTTGGTTAGGTTTATTCCTAGGTATCTTAATTTTTTTGCCGCGATGGTAAATGGTATTGTTTTTTTAGTTTCTCTTTCCGTGAGTTCGTCATTGGTGTATAAGAATGCCATTGATTTCTTGACGTTAATTTTGTATCCTGCTACTTTGCCAAATTCATTTATTAAGTCTAGTAGATTTTTGATGGAGTCTTTAGGGTTTTCTATATATAATATCATATCGTCTGCGAATAATGACAGTTTCACTTCTTCCTTTCCAATTTGGATTCCTTTTATTTTTTCTTCACGTCTGATTGCTGTGGCTAAGACTTCCAGTACTATGTTAAATAAGAGTGGTGAAAGTGGGCATCCTTGTCTTGTTCCTGTTCTTAAGGGAAATGTGTTTAGTTTTTGCCCATTGAGTATGATGTTGGCTGTAGGTCTTTCATATATGGCCTTTATTATATCAAGATATGATCCCTCTACTCCCAAATTGCTGAGCGTTTTTATCAGAAATGGGTGCTGGATTTTGTCGAATGCTTTTTCAGCATCTATTGATATGATCATGTGGTTTTTATCTTTCATTTTGTTTATGTGGTGTATCACATTTATTGATTTGCGAATGTTGAACCAGCCTTGCATCCCTGGGATGAATCCCACTTGGTCATGGTGAATAATTTTTTTGATGTATTGCTGGATCCGATTTGCTAGTATTTTGTTTAGGATTTTGGCATCTACATTCATCAGGGATATTGGCCTGTAGTTTTCTTTCTTTGTAGTGTCTTTTTCTGGTTTTGGAATTAGGATTATGCTGGCCTCATAAAACGAGTTTGGAAGTCTTCCTTCTTCTTGAATTTTTTGAAATAGTTTGAGGAGAATGGGTGTTAGTTCTTCTTTGAATGTTCGGTAAAACTCCCCCGTGAAGCCATCTGGGCCTGGGCTTTTGTTTGCTGGGAGAGTCTTGATTACATCTTCAATTTCCTCAGCTGTTATTGGTCTGTTCAAGTTTTCTATCTCTTCCCGGTCCAGTTTTGGGAGACTATGTGTTTCTAGAAATTTGTCCATTTCACTTAGATTGTCGAATTTGTTGCCATATAAATGTTCATAGTATTTGCTAATGATCCTTTGTATTTCTGTGGTGTCAGTTGTTACTTCTCCTCTTTCATTTCTGATTTTGTGTATTTGGGTTCTCTCTCTTTGTTTCTTGGTGAGTCTAGCTAAGGGTCCATCAATCTTGTTTATCTTTTCAAAAAACCAGCTCTTTGTTTTATTGATCCTTTGAATTGTTTCTCTGGTCTCTATGTCGTTTATTTCTGCTCTGATCTTTACTATTTCCTTCCTTCTACTTGCTCTGGGGTTTTCTTTTTGTTTGCTTTCTAGTTCTTTAAGTTGTGAGGTTAGATAGTCTATTAGAAATTTTTGTTGTTTCTTGAGGTAGGCCTGTAGTGCTATGAACTTCCCTCTCAGAACTGCTTTCGCTGCATCCCATAGATTTTGTGTTGTTGTGTGTTCATTTTCGTTGGTTTCCAGGAAGTTTTTAATTTCTTCCTTGATCTCCTCGGTAACCCATTCATTGTTTAATAACGTGCTATTTAGCCTCCATGTATTCAAATGTCGTTGCATGTTCTTTTTCCAATTGATTTCTAGTTTCATGCCATTGTGATCTGAGAAGATGCTTGATATGGTTTCAATCTTCTTGAACTTGTAGAGACTTCGTTTGTGTCCTAACATGTGGTCTATCTTTGAGAATGTCCCATGTGCACTTGAGAAGAATGTGAATTCTATAGTTTTGGGGTGTAATTCTCTGTAAATATCTATTAAATCCATTTGGTCTAGTGCTTCGTTTAGAGTCTCTGTGTCCTTGTTAATTTTTTGTCTAGATGATCTATCCAGTGATGTCAGCGGGGTGTTGAAGTCCCCTGTTATGATTGTATTGCTGTCAATTTCTCCTTTGAAGTCCTCCAGCAGATTTTTAATATATTTTGGTGCTCCTATATTCGGTGCGTATATGTTTACCAAGGTTATATCTTCCTGTTGGATAGATCCTTTCAATATTATATAGTGACCTTCTTTGTCTCTAGTAATGGCTTTCGTTTTGAAATCTATTTTATCAGATATGAGTATTGCTACCCCAGCTTTTTTTTCCTTTCCATTTGCTTGGAAGATTTTTTTCCATCCCTTCACTTTCAGCCTATGTGAGTCTTTTGTTGTGAGGTGGGTCTCTTGTAAACAGCATATATATGGGTTATACTTTCTTATCCAATCCGCTACTCTGTGTCTTTTTATCGGAGCATTCAATCCATTTACATTTAAGGTGATTATTGATATGTACTTATTTATTGCCATTATTGTTCAGTGTGGTTCTACTTTCCTTCCTATTTCTTCTACTAATTACAGCAGTCCTTTTAACATTTCTTGCAGTGCTGGTTTGGTGCTAATGTATTCCCTTAGCCTTTTTTTGTCTGAGACGCTCTTTATTTGACCTTCTATTTTGAATGACAGCCTTGCTGGGTAGAGTAGTCTTGGATTCAGATTCTTGTTTTTCATGACCTTGATTACTTCATGCCATTCCCTTCTGGCCTGTAGTGTTTCTGTTGAGAAGTCAGCTGATAGCCTGATGGGGGTTCCTTTGTAGGTAACCTGTTGCTTTTCTCTTGCTGCCTTGAGGATTCTCTCTTTGTTTTTAATTTTTGGCATTTTAATTACTATGTGTCTTGGTGTGGGCCTGTTTGGATTCTTCTTACTTGGGACTCTCTGTGCTTCTTGAACTTGAATACCTTCTTTCTTCACCAAATTAGGGAAGTTTTCTGTCATTATTTCTTCAAATATATTCTCTAACCCTTGCTCATTTTCTTCTTCTTCAGGGACTCCAATTATGCGAATATTATTACGTTTCCAGTTGTCCCACAATTCTCTTAAGCTGTCTTCCTGTTTTTTCATTGTTTTTTCCTTTTGGTTTTCTGATTGGTTGATTTTTTCTACCCTGTCTTCTAATTCACTGATCCGGTCCTCAGCTTCCTCTACTCTGCTGTTTAGTCCTTCCAATGTGTTCTTCATTTCTGCTATGTCATTCTTCATTTCTTCTTGCTGCTTCTTCATTTCTTCTTGCTGCTTCTTCATTTCCACTTGGTTGGTTTTCAGTGTTTCTATGTCTTTGCTCATGGTGTGGATGTCTTTACTCAAGGTGTTGATGTCCTTACTCATGCTGTTGAGCTTCCTCAGGATCATGGCTCTGAATTCTAGCTCTGTTAACTTGCTTAGTTCCGTTTCATTTATCTCATCTTCGGTAGAGGTCTCTTGTTCTTTCATTTGGGCTCTGTTTCTTTGTTTCCCCATTTTGGCTATCTCAGTGGTTTTTGGAGCCTGCCAAATTTTCCTGTGGCTGTTGGTGTTCTGTTGTTTGTGGCTCCCTCTACTGGGTTTGGATGAGCGTGGGAGGACCCACGTTAAACAGCACCCTGGAGTCTTACTTTCCAGGGTATATTTGCAAGCCCAGCAAAGGTTAAGTTATCCTCTAGCTTTTTGCCTAGAGGCTATTAGTTGTGGTTGCTTGAAGAGCCTTGGGTTTTCAGTTGAATGAAAACCTCCCTCAGGTGTTCAGTGTGAGAGGATTTCCAGGGGGTAGGGCAGATGCTAGTAGTTAATGAGCCTCAGTTTGCATTTCAATGGCCCTCTAGGGTGTGAATGGTTCTCCGAGGGAGGGGCTGCCGCCTCTCCCCAGAGCCCTGGGATGGAGTAAGACGACCAGGCCACAGTCCTGGGTGGCCGCAACTCAGCAAAAACTCTGAGCGCCCTCCAAATCCCGAGTGTCCCCACACAGTTCCAGTCCAGTCCACCCTCCCTCTGCCGGAGCCCAGGTGAGTGGCTGCGGCTATTCTAGCGCTCTGTCCAGGCTCCGCGCGGTGGGGCCGGCGTGGACTTCAGCACTCTCTGCCCCGTCTCCGCGCGGTGGAGCCGGCGCAGACCCCAGCACTCTCTGCCCCGTCTCCGCGCGGCGGAGCCGGCGCGGACCTCAGCGCTCTCTGCCCCGTCTCCGCGCGGTGGAGCTGGCGCGGACCCCAGCACTCTCTGCCCCGTCTGCGCGCGGTGGAGCTGGCGCGGACCCCAGCACTCTCTGCCCCGTCCCCGCGCGGTGGAGCTGGCGCGGGTTTTAGCGCGCTCTGCCCCGTCTCCGCGCGGTGGAGCTGGCGCGGACTTCAGAGTTCTCTGCCCCGTCTCCACGCGGTGGAGCTGGCGCGGGTTTCAGCGCTCTCTGCCCCGTCTCCGCGCTGTGGAGCTGGCGCCGCTTCAACCCCGAGGGCGGGCACTGCTCCGGCTAAGGCCGTTGCTGTCCGTGGGCTCCCAGCCCCCCTCTCGCGCCCTCGCAATCCTACCAGGATCGAGTCAGTGTCCCTGGTTGTATCGTCCTCGCAAGCTGCTTTTCTGTTGCTTTTTCCCCGACGATTTGTCCTTATTTTAGTTGTAATTCCAGTTTGGTCCTGGGAGATGGTCTGTGTAGCTTCCATTCACTCCGCCGCCATTTTCCTCCTCTGAATTCCTGTTTCTAAAGTTTATCTAAATGTTAAGTGAAACGTATGAAAGATACTTCTGTTGAACAATAGCTACAGTTCATACTGGCCTTTTTTTGTTGTTGTTTTTTTTTTTTTTTTTTTTTTTTTTGGTTGGTTGGTTGGAAGAAGACAAGTTCAGAGAGAAGTCAGAAAGATCTAGCTTACACGCTAACACATGATTTATTATTCTGGATTTATTACTCTGTGAAATGTGAAGAAAAAGAGCCTTCTCTAGATGGTGTCACTGATTGTTTTGTTTCCAAAGTATTAGTGATAAGAAAAATATTGCATGAACTCAAAATTCTAAAAGAAAAACACACTTGAGAACAAACCATCTAACAGTGTGATCAGGATAAATACATTTTTCCTTGTACTATAACTTTATAGTAAAAGGGTAATAGAAATGCTTTGTTAATACAGTCTGAATATTTTACATGGGCTTTAGCACATCCCATGGCTTTTCTAGGTCATGTCTTCAGTACATTAAAAAATTATAATTTTAAAAGAAAATGTATGACATTAATCCTTTGGATGTGTTTAAAATGTACTTGGCATTTACAAATATATTTTAAAGAAAATGGTGAAGAAGAATATTTAAAAGGTTCTCACAGGAAGGAAATTTTTGAGTTTAAGCAATCTAATAACTTTTACAATTAACTAGTTAAATGATATTTTCTTTAATCATTTGATACTATGAGATATATTAAGAGGTGCTGCCTCCTCCAAAAATTTTTGTTAAAGTAGCTGGTTGCCTTAAAATTATAAATGAAAAGCTTCTGTGTTCATTCTATTTTAGGCAATAGTAGATAAGATTGAATGGAAAGGATACATGGAGGAGCTACACACACACACACACACACACACACACACACACACATGTTACTTTTAGGGTATCTAATATATTCAATATGAGTCTAAAATTGTAATTATCAAGTTATCTGTGTAATAAAATAGATTGATGACTACAAGGATATTGGAAAATCCCTTTAGATGACGTGGATACTAGGCAATGAACTATTCTACTCCCATTTCAATCATTCCTGGTACTTGAGGCTAGAACATAAGAGAATTAAGAGTCAAACCAGCTCAACTAAATGTTAGAATTATGGGGCATTCAACAATTGGATTATAAAATATTGTCAATTATGAAGTCAGAAGAGACTTGAGGAATACTCATTTTTCATTTTAAAAGCTTTTCATGACTGAAAAATTTTCTACAGAGTGGCAAAGGAGGCAAATATATGTGCTACAGTTTTTGATGTAAAAATACAATTGTCCCTAATTTTTCTTTAGTTTTCAATTAAGAACTAGACTAGGGGGAAGTGGACATGACTTGACAAACATATCTCAGCATTGTTGGCGGCCAGAGCGAAGGCTGTGCTGCTTCTACTTGTTGGCTGATCGTTATAAACATCATATACATAGTGAAAATCTGAGCAAAGGTTTGAAAGCTTTGTTTGTAAATATAAAATTAAACACTATATTAAACCTCTTTCCTTTTTTTGGTTAGAAATCTTTTTCACATCATGATCAACTGTGTTTGAATTCAAAAATAGTCTTTCTGGTTTACATGTCAAGTTAAATGCATGGGTTTTTAGTGGGTGTTTTTGACATGCCAAAGGGAAGGAAAGAGAACATCATAAATATTAGCCCCTGCCAGCATGTTCTGAATATACCCTCTAAGAGGGTGTATTTTATGTTTTACATAAATTTATGATCAAATAATTTCATCAACTAAAAATGAATTTTTTCCAGTGGCAACGTAGTTAATAGTTTGGAGCTAAAGCATAACAAATCAAATAGGGACGTTTTGTTATTACATGATTAAAGTGATTGTTTTAATCAAACTTTTAACTACCGGTCAGACTATAAATTGTGGCAGAATTGGCTTATCTTAATCCATTAAATTAGTTAGTTGCTGTTTGTCTTAGATTTATGTTGAGATGACAAAGAATGTAAAGTTGTTCTCTTATGTTGGTAATCTCACTATAGATTCTATAGGGAAGGTACCCATGGTGTCTGCAGGGCTGGGTCAGGATGATGGGCTGCCTGTAGGAAGGCTACTAAAATTGTTTCCCAGGAGACCTCACTGAAGGCTGCTCCGTGCTTTTGTGACTTGGTCTAACCCTCCATCTTGAAGGCTTAGAAGTTTGATTTGAACCCACTGTAAAATGGATTCATCTTTTGAAGGTAGATTTATCAAGCTAATATTTGTTTGTTGGTTCACTCATTCATTCGCTCATTCATTCATTTGTTCATTCATTCATTCATTCTCAGGGCCAGGGCCAGGAATTTTACCAGGTGTTGGAGATACAGTAGTAAATAAGACAGTCCCTGTGCTCATGGATCTCACAGCATAAAAGGGAAGAAAAGTGTTAAACGAGAAATTGAAAGTTTACTTGCAGATAAAGGGACAGACAGAAATCTCACAGTTAGAACTCATATTCAGCTCTTTTGAATGGCCAGCATCTAGTCTGATTGGTCAGGGTTCATGTCCTAATTGTAATGGGTTGTTAAATATTTTAAATATTACCCCGGTTGCCATTGCTGTTATGGGGATATCTCTCTACTTGAGAAACCAAGTTTTAATGAGCCAGTTTGTTGCTATATAATGAGTAATATCTGTCAGAGGAGCCGAAAGAGTAGATGGTCCACCTATATAGGAAACTAAACAATGGTCTGAGAATGAATTAGAAGATTGGGATGAATCCAGTTTTAACCCTATCAATCCAGAGAAGCCTTATGTATCCATCTCACGAGAGGCTTGATCTTATTGGTGGCATGAGGGCACTGGGTCATTTTTCTGGAATTTTTTTTTTGCTGGCCCAGTATAGTCATTAGATAGGTACTACCATTGAGTTGTTAAATTTTTCTTTTACATATTCACTATATTTCTCCAGATTCATTCTAGGAACAGTCAAGTCTTACTCAGAAAGAGTCAATTTTTCTAGGATGACTGTGTCTGTTAGTGTCAATGCAAAAGAGTTAAAATTTAACACTTTAAAGAACAATCAGATTTCTGAATTCCCAGGAAACTCTTCATCATAGATCCCAAGTACTGACAAGAGTTTGTATTTAAATAAAGTAGCTAAGTAGTCTCCCAGAATCTTATGTTAGTTTTTTTTTTTTTATTCTAGACCAAACTACCATGTTTTTTCTGGCCAACAGGTTTAAAATCTAAACATAAAGGTTTATTTTTCATAAATATGTTTTGAATTTGACCTTCACAGGGAACATTTTACGTGTCGTAATCAAGGAGGTTTCAGGTACCTCTTTACAGAGAACTACTGTGATTATGTTTTTGTGGTCGGATTTTTCTGAGCCCATTAGCTACATGGTAATGGAGTGGTGGAATTAAGGTTTTGAGAACCATCACACCACCCGCTTACCAGAAATTCAATAAAAAACAAAGATGACTGATAGGTTTATGTTCTAGTACAGTATATTTTTAAAATGGTGTTTGTTAAACCCTCTAGAGGATACATCAAAGGGAATATGAAAATTCAACTTGCATCACCCGAGCCTTCTTATAATTAGACTCTACATCAAATGTTACAAGATCAAATGGAAGAGGCAAATTTAGATATAAGCATGAGATAGATCCTTTTCCCAGCGGGAACAATGTGTATCTTTGGATTGGTAAAAATAGGATAGTAGGAAAATGTCATTTTCTAGCTCCCTACATTATTTAAAAGTACCCTTCTGTTTATTCCTAACATCATTGGAAAGCCTCTGCTACTTCAGTGTGAATACAAAATACACTTCAGTAACTAAATAACTTTCTTTCTGTGCTTCAGAAAATTCATGAGTCATAAGCAAAAGTACTTAATCATGACGTTTTCTTGTGACATATTTAGAGTTCATAGACACAAAATAACTAGTTCCCTAAAATTTACTTTCAGTCTTAATGGTAATATAGGCAATTTCATTTATCAAAAATATACTTTGATTAGTACTCTACAATGAATTAGTTAATGAATTTCCACTTGGTTAGATTAATCTGGAAAATTCTGCATTCCAGATCTGTTAAGAAAAACATCACAATCTTTTTTTTTTTTTTTTTAATCCTCACCTGAGGATATTTTTCTATTTATCTTCAGATAGAGTGGGAGGGAGGGAAGGAGGGAAAAAGAGAGAGAAAGAGAAACATCAACGTAAGGGAGTGACACATCGATTGGTTGCCTCCTGCACAACCCCTACCAGTGTTGGGGATCGAACTGCAAATGAGGTGTGTGGCTTTGACTGGAATCGAACCTGCGACTCTGGTCTGCAGGCTGATGTTCTAACCGCTGAGCCAAACCAGCCAGGGTGGAGAAACATCACAATCTTTAAATTAGTCAGCTTGGCTCTATGAATTGATTGGGATTTGATGAAATACACTTACTGATTTTTTTAATACAGGTAATTTTTTTTTTTTGTGGCCTGGTAGGAATACCAGAGCCTAAAGAGAGAACTACAATGAGGGATTCTAAAGCCGAGATGTTAAATAAGCGAGCAAACATACCTAGCTCGTGACTTCAGTGTTTTCCTACTACATCACTGCAGTTGGAATGGAGATTCCTTTATTGAGCATCCACCATACTTACTGTTTTACTCAAGCATAAGACAATGAAATGAGCAGATGTTGCAGGTAGAGTTCCTGTGATTTAAACTCCGAGACAGAGATTAGCATGTAGGAGTTTAATCAGGGAGCATTCTTCCACACCTGTGGGGAAGTGAAGGGCAGAGGGAGAAGCTGGGCTTTGACACAGTCACTGTGATCACCTCGGCAGAGACCACCAGGCAGCTCTGGAGCTGGGATGCCTTTCAGAGTCCTAGATGGAGGAAAGAAGGTTGAGCACTGTGCCCCTGTTTTGGTCAATTACTGGATGGGGCCTACCCCACAAAGGGAGCATGACCTAGAGTGAGGTGTCTCCAATCAACTGACAGCAGTCTTCTGAGGGAGACTCACCTGTGAGTTGTGGTGCCTAACAGTCTCAGCTGAGAGAATGAGTACAGTGCTGAAGGGGTGTGGCCAGTGCTCTGCAGCACCCATTGTGTGTGTCATGTGTAGTTGAGTCTGCTCTGACTCCTGGTGACCCTGTGAATGGGTGACATCCACCCTGTCCTGTCCTCAGCAGCCCTGCTCAGCTCCTGTGGTCTCCTGCCTATGGCTTCTTGTGGAATCAGTCCATCTCACATTTGGTCTTCCTTTTTCCTGCTGCCTTCTATTTTTCCCCAGCATTATTATCTTTTCCAACGAATCCTGCCTTCTTACAAGGTGCCCGAAGTAGGACAACTTCAGTTTTATTATTTTTGCTTCCAGCGATGTTTCAGGCTTAACTTGCTCTAGGACCCACTTGTTCATCTTTCTGGGGGTCCAGGGTACCCATATGGCTCTTCTCCAACACTGTGTTTCAAATGAATCCATTTTTTTCCTATCAGCCTTCTTTACTGAACAACTTTTGTACACAGTAATATGAGAGTGTAGATGATCTAAGCCTTGGTCTGTAGTAACATCTTTGCTCTTGATGATCTTCCCTAATTTTTCCTTTACTGTCCTTCTGAGTCTTGACCTTCTCTTGATTTCATGGCTACAGTCTTTGTTTGAATTGATGACTGACCCAAATTAGACCACCAGTAACCAAGTGACTAAACTATTGGCAGCATTGTATAAGGCACTTCATACAGTGCTTCATTAAACCATGCAGTAACCACCAAAAAGGAGGTAATGTCTTCCCTTTCCTAAGAGGAAACAGAGGTTTAAAGAATACCTGCCCAGTATCACATACAAATGGCAAGTTTCCCTGTCTCCAAAGCTCATGATTTTTTCATGTTGCTTCTTACAGTAAGAAAGATGGTGGGGGAGATTATTTAAACTCTGAGTCCTTAAAATATTTTGATTCAGGAGAAAATTTGAAGATTAAGTCAATTGTCACTATTAATACTGTGTCCACCCATATATACTACCATCATTAGAAATAGCTTTAGCATGTAATTGTTGACTAAACCAAGTTATACATAATCCCTGACTATCAGAAGTGGGTAGACTAGATTACATAAGCAAAGCAATGCACTAAAATTATATATGGAAATCTCAGTTTTTTCATCAATAAAATTGTGGTAGCACTATACTTTGTGAGGTTGTTATAAGAATTTAATGTAGTTGTATATGACTTGAGACACCTTAAGCTCTCTAAAATTTATTTGCTATGCTTAAATTTAATATAAGCATATACATAGAGAATATTTGCATTTACCATAGTTGGGAAACAGAAACGATTCTCATTTTTATTTTAATTCACTGGGTTCTTTTGGGTAAGTCATTTGATATCTCAGGCATATCAGTTGGTATCCCTGGGCCTTAGCTTCCACACCTATAAAATGAGGGGCATGAAGTGGGAGAACTAGTAGGTTTCTGCAAGCAGTGATATCCTACCTAATGTTATTGATGACAGAGATCCAAGTGGTTCAAGATGAAATAATGCATAACGTCAACAGCTGGCCTTAAGTACAGTGACCCTCCTGTGTCAGGAAGTTTATGGCACCTCTGCTGTGGTTTATTGTTTTCCCCAAAGTAAATATTATATTTCCTCTTTTGTACTTATAATTCATGCCTTATACATAGTATGTGCTGAGTGAGTATAGATATATTAGAGTGAAGCAAGCATATTATATGAATCAAATATAACCTCAGCTTAGAAGAGAATTCAGTTTAATTTTTATTATAGCCAGGAAGAAACAAACAACTTGATGTTCTTCTACCATGTAAAAATCCTGATTACTTAAAAAAATTATCTTGAAATATACATATTTAAAAATATATGTAAAATAATATATGTTGTACATATTTTGAAGCACACACAAGTGTGTGTATGTGTGTGTCCTTTTTCCTCAGTTTCTGGGTATTTGAGTGATGAATCTTTGCCATGTGTAACACTGGGCACTGGGCATTTAGAATTGAATCAAGTAGACCGTGCTGCCTGACCTCATGAAAATTGTCTACATATATATCATATATGCATCCAGAAGGCACACGCATTATGTACACACATGTAGAACTCCACCCATTTTTATTCTTTACCCTCCTTTTTTTAGCCTTGTTCGTCTTATGAAATTTTGGTATTTAATTGAGAAAAAATATCTGGCAAGGAAATAAACTTAGATGAAGAATGCCAAGGAAAATAGTCTTAAATTTCAGAGGTTGTACCACAAGATTTTCAGATCCCCACCCCCCCACACCACCAAAAAAAAAAAAAAAAGAAAAAAAGGAACAAAACACCACCCAAACCTTTTTCTATGTGGGAAGAAGGAAGTCTGTAACTTTGTGTACTGGCATTACACAATGTCAAAGTATGAACTCAAGATTAGTGGGTTATCTTAGAAACATCTACATTTTTTTCCCTCTCTACTTCCATTTTTATTGGATATAACCCAAAGAATCAAAGAGGAAGCAGACAGCAAAGGACTCCCAGCCAAGCTATGCCCAAAATGTACTTTGTTTTACCTTTCTGAGTTACTGTAAGTTATCGAAGAAGATCGAGAGGAGAGCGTGGTCGTGTTTACTGCCGTCATGCTATTACAGTTATATTTAACATGGTGATTTAATCACAACTCATATCAAACATTCTTAGTGTAGACTGTTTCCTCCCAGCCTTCCCCTAAAATCCTGGATCAAATCAACTGAGTATTGGCATTATCTTTTCTTAAAAAAATTTTTTTTTAATCCACCAAAGGCAGCAAAAGGATCAGCACATTAATATTACTTGGATTTGTACCAAGTAGAGTACAGTTTGATAACACTTTTTTTCATTAAAATTTTATTACTATTAAAATGTGCCTTTAATAATGGTTTTGATAGAAAAGTTACACTAGCATATGAGATTTTCTAACTAAATCCCTTATTTATTGTAGTTCTGAGAAGAGTGTACCCCAGGAGGTAGATATGCTTCTTTTTACATGGCTTCTGTATCATGTGAAGTCGTGTAAAAAAAAAGAAAAATCAAACTGTGCATTGAAAGGCCGTACCTAAAAATGATGTCATGAGGCAAATTGACAGAACTAAACAGGGTATAGTGCTGCCTTTGTCTCTTGCTTCAGCAGCCCAAATCTCATTGTTGAATAATGTGCTTGAGAGGACAGTAGTGTCTTTCACTGAAATGCTGTGCAGAAAGTTCCAGCCAGGCAGTGTGCTATTTCCAGGCAAGTGTATGGAGGGTTTACATGCTGAGAGCAGCTGTAAAGATGTTGGCATTGGAGCAGCTCCGAAGCCAGTTCAAATAGAAACTTAGATTTGTGTCCAAAGAGCTTCAGTGAAACATAGGTGTTCAGTTTTCAGCTCTCCTGTGAGCGGATGTTTAGATGTAGTCAACAGAAATAACAGGTAGACTTCTCTTTTAAGGTTTTGCTTTCCTCTCCTTTTGTGAAAGTGGTCTTTGCTGTGTCCAGGTCGGCAATGACCAGATATGATCCTCACTTTGTCGACTATACATTAAGTCTTACAACATCCTCTTTTATGTTTTGGCCAAGAGCTTTGCCTGCATTTTAAGTTCAGTGTCATATATATATATATATATATATATATATATATATATATATATATATATTTTTTTTTTTTTTTTGATGCATGCATTTCTTACTGACTCTGTTCATTACAAGACAAATTGTGAGCAAGGAACTTCATCTGCATTGTCCACTTTTGAATCGTGACTTAGTTTTATAGAAAAGAAATTTGTAAAACAGCATAAAATAATATCCATAAAAATTATGTATTAAAGAAAAATGTATTTTTAGTAATGGAAAAAAAACTATTCCTTTCAGGCAAAATTACACACATAAATAAACTACTAACATCATTTTATAAGAAAATATTAACTTCTATTAGCATTTCAATTCACTTTGTTTTGTTTTGTTTTTTGGCCCGTTTTGCAAAGCAGCAGCCCTTTCAGTTAGAACAGAACCCCATTAGCTGGGTCCTTCAGCGAAATGCCTAAAGTCTTCCTTATCCTAAAAACTGAAAGTCAGCTGACTATATTGGAGGGAGAAGAAAATCATTTTGATTTTCATGAGTAGAGATTCAATTCATATTATCTTAGCAAATAACTTTCAGAAAGATCTGTTATCCAAATATCTTCTACTTACTTTAGTTATTAAAGAATCCCCAAACTTAAAGTTTCTCATGTTCTCTTAGTTGAGATTTGATGCCAACATGGTACATCGTCTTCCCATCGTAAACCCTCCCCTAGGAAAATGATGTATGTGTGTCTAAAGCTGTGTATTTACATTAGATCCCAAATGACCATTGTTTGAAATTTCTCTCAGTTTTTCTGTAACATAGGCCTCCCTATGTAATTTCAGTGGTCACCAGGGCTCAGTATGTCTCTTCATCGGTGTTGTTTTGATGAGGGGTGGGGTGACTAAACTATGTTATGTAGCTTGTATTGGACCAGAATAGATGGATAGCTATTATTTTTTCAAAATAACTTTATCTTTTTTGTTTATTAAAAAAAATTTTTTTCTTTATTAATTTTAGAAAGAGGGAGAGAGAGAGAGAAACATCTATGGGAGAGAGAGAACATCGATCGGCTGCCTCCAGCATGCCCCTTGCTGGTAATCAGGCCCACAACCTGGTCATGTGCCCTGACCGGGAATCGAGCTGGCGACCTCTTGGTGCATGGGTTGATGCTCAACCACTGAGCCATACCGGCCGGGCTCAAAATAACTTTAGATAATATGCTACAGAACTTCCCTACTTGATATTCTAACCAAGATCATGAAAGGTATCTGTATGTTATAATCATATTTCTCTTTCTCTCAAACACTGCAAAACTGAATGGTATTCCAAAGCCTAGAAACCATTTTCCAGAGACTCTGAAGATCATTCAGCTCTCCCAGTAGTGAGGAGGCAGATGTCGCAGCCTCCAGCTACAGTGAGGTGTGCCCCCGCTCAGACCTCTGGGACACTGACAGCCTGCTGTTCTGAGCTCTGCGCCGCCAGCCGGAAACACGCTGCTCTGTTTGCTCCTGGACCACCCAGCCCGCCCCCTTTCGGTGGCCTGGCCTTCTGGAGGGCTTGCCTGCAGGTGTGACCTTACTCACCCACCTCTAACAAGTCACTCTCCCATTTTCGTGCAGTTTAAAAATAGAACTGGCTGAGAAAAGAGAGTAGCAAGTCAATTTTTATACTATCCTGGAAGCTTATAATTATAAAGTTTGTGAACTTCATGAACTTTTTCAAGCGTGTTTGTGCTGCAGACTTGTGATTGATGTGGAGGATCCCTGGGGCAGAGGTGAAGCGGGTTAAATGCGGAGATGCCCACTGAGCCGCCCGGATGTACACAGCCTGCCAGAGGCTCTCCAGAGTTAGCACCTACATCACCTCATCCCAACCCAGTGCAGTTTCAAATTAGATAAACATTTCGGCAACGGCGTGGCAAGCCAGAACTCAACCTTGCTTCTCAATAGGCGTGTTAACTTTATAAAAGTCAACTATTTTTTCTTTTGTAAAGTAAGCTGGTAGGCATCAAGAACACGAAAGCATGAAGTCGAAAGGAGGCGATTTTTTCCCCCCTGATGTAACCACACACTAAATCTTCACAATCTGTCACAGCTTGCTCTATAATTCGAAGCCAGCAGGATTCCAAATAGCACAATAAGGACTGTTAGCAAGATGTGGAAATTTTCTTGAGCAGTCGGAATATATCCCAGAAGCCAGGATGTTTGCTGACCATTAGCTCTAATTTCATTCAATCTGTATTGGCTGACGGATGGCCCCAAAGTGGACAAATGAGCACAAACAGGCTGAGATTCATGGCTACTCAGAAAGACCCTCTTGTCTCACAATCTTGGGAACTAGACATCAGTATACTCTTTTCCTTAGGAAGCATTCGATATCTTTATGACTCTCCTGGTAGCTTCTTCCTGGTAAAGGGAGCAATGGAAGCTCTGGTGTGTAAGGACCTGAATCTATCGCCCATACTAGGGTTTGAGAACCCAAACAGACATTTCTTTCAGATGTGGGAACCAAGGCCTCAGTGCCCAGTGACAAGCTCAGAGTCATATGCTTGGTTAATGGAAGAGCCAAGACCAGAACCCACTGTGATCCACTTGTAATATGGCCAGATATTCACAGAAACACGGATATTTTAAGAAGAAGGCCAGTTACTTTGCTCTCATCTGGCACAAAGTAATTACTCACTAAATGCTCCTTGTAATTACTGTTGTTACTGTTTTTATTTCACTCCTTCTCTCCATATTGTTAACAATATATTTTATAAATGTATATGGCTTATATTCAAATTTTAAAAGAAATACCTTCAAAGGCATACTTTTAGATCTTGAAAGCATCTTGATAGAGCATCTGGTTCGGCCACAGTGTCTTGGCCACAGTGACGTTTTTGCAATAATAGCAAAATGTTTTTGACCAGCTAGATTACATGATTTAGATAGAAAGGAGTTAGTATAGAAGAGATCTTTTTAAAGTTCAGTTTCAGACTTTGCCGAAGAACACTTAAGACTATTTCTCTCTTTTATACACTAATATATTATACTTGAGATCTATGTGCAAATGTGTACATATTTTAACATTATATAAATATTTTGAAAAGTAATTCTAGTGATGAATTATGGCAATAAGACAGCATATTTCAACAAGCAGTTTATATCATGGAATGTTTTACTGAGAAAATATTTTTATTTTTGAGAACCTATATTATGGAAATTTTACATCAGCCCTTTCTTATTACTAAGATGTTAACATAAAAAAGCATTCCTTAAAGGGACAAAATTATGCCAGTTGCATCTGTAATTTGCTGTGCTCCAAACCTTGACTATTTAAACTGCTTCCATTTCTGTGTACAAACCTGAGTGGGTTTTTTAATACCCTCAAATTAAAGGCTTATTTGGAAAATTTGAGCTAAAATGCACACTTACCCTGTTACTGCCATCTTCTTCCCAATATATTCTCCCAACTTATTGGGAGGGCAAGTTTTTAAAACCAAAACTTGTTCTAGCTATTAATTTCAGGTTCTTCACCTGCACCACATAACATGGAACAAATTGGAAGCAATAACCTTCCCTGACTTTTCAGATTTGTTTTTCTCCTGCCTCTCCTCCTCACCCTCTGGTAACCATATGCGAAGGCATCTAGAAGAAAACTGAAAATGAACGGAAGTAGGGGCCCAGAAAATGAATGAATGAATGAATGAATGAATGAATGAATAAATGAATGAACACACTGAAACATGGCTAACATGCTTTGCTATTAAATAACAACTATAAGCACAACAACACGAAAAACTAATATTTTTTGAGCATCTTACTATAAGCCAAGTATAGTCCCAGCACTTTATATGGACAGTTCATGTGCTCCAAAAGTTAGTAATGCACTGCTCAGCCGGTAATTACATCATTGCCTTCATGGGTATTAGAACCATAATTAGCTTTTATTAGGCTAAGACATTCTCCCCTTATGCTGGTACTGTTTAGCAATATTTTTCTGGTTAATGCCAACCAAAACAAGTTTTACTCTCCAGTGTTACCTAGGTAATCCATATAGAAAGATTTTCTGTGACATCCTCAAGCGGCATGAACACTGGGTGAGTGTTTTTTGTAGTTCCCTCAGCTTTTCTTTAGGGTAATAAAACATGTAAGATCAAAGTGAGACAGATCTTCGATGAGCTCTAGGTTGGTCACTTTGCTGCTTTTATGTTTCACCCGTCAACAGTTAGGCTTTGCTTCAGCGAGTCCTTGTAGATTAATCTTCCTCACCACTGTGACAGCTGTTTTATGTCCACAAACAAGCCGTCATGGCGGCTTGCTGTCTTTTGTCTTTCTTCTTGTCACCTTTGAAGTCCTTTGCGTTGGGCTGCCGTGATTCTCACAAGGGTCTTTGTTCACTGGTAGTGTTGTGTTGTTTATGTATAAAAGGGTGAGGTTTACAAAACTATCAGTGCTAAACACAAATCTGATTATTTTACTTTCCCATAATTAAAACCACTCTATTTTCACAACTGCTCTTATTACAATTTTTAGTTTTCTTTAGCATGGTTTGCAAAATCCTACAGACCCTCATCTCTGCCTCCTTTGACCTTTAGCTCTTATTTCCCCCCACTTTAAACACTAAGCTTCAGCTAACCTGAACTCTTAACTTGCGTGAACAACCCATGCTGTCCCTCACTGGCAAGCCCTTGCATCTGTTGGCCCTACTGCCCAGAACACTCTGTTTTCTTCTCTGCCTCCCCTCTTTATTGGCCCACTTCTGTGTTGCATAGGTATGTCTCAGTCTTTTTCTCATCTGTTAAAAATGGTACCTTTTCTATGGAGTCTAACCCTAGGTTATCACACCCATCTACCTGCTCTATCCAGAGATTTTCACTTTGTATTATCACCACTTATTTATCTGTATTTGCAATAATCTATACATTCCTTAAAGTTAGAGATTATATCTTGTCCATGACTATATTCCCAGCACCCATGACAGTGCCAGGCATGTAGATGCTTAATAAGTATTTGCTGAGTGAATGGATGTGCGGGATGGTAAGAGTTAGCATGGAGTACTGTATGTGTCATTCAAAGGAGCTTTTCTTGTTGGATTCCAGAGAATATAAATATATATTTTTAAGTATTTTATTTAAAAATTTTTTTTCTTTTATTGATTTTAGAGAGAGAGAGGAAGGGAGAGGGAGAGAGAGAGAAACATCGATGAGAGAGAACATCAGTTGGCCGCCTCCTGCATGCCCCCCACTGGGGATCTAACCTACAACCTGGGCATGTGTCCTGACCCGGAATCAAACTGGTGACCTCTTGGTTCATGGGTCGACACTCAACCACTGAGCCACACCGGCCAGACTCCAGAGAATATTTTGAGTTACAGAAAACATACCTTTAGACTTGCATTTTCATTTTCATGGATGCTTCTTGTAGTGGTGTGGAAATGAGTTGGAGGTGACAAGACTATTGATAGAGAGACTAGTTACTGAGCTTTTTGTCCAAGAGAAAAAAGGTGCGAATCTTAAACTAAGTGGCCACGGGAATGAGATGAGGGAATACATTAAATAACCATGAATAAAGTAAGTGTCATAACCCTGGACAAACTATTTGAAATGGTGTGGGAGAAGAAAGAGATAAAGACTATTCAGAATCCTAGCTTGGATGACTCTCCTACTACTAACAATTGTGAAGTGTATAAAAACAAATTATTTGAGGGCTGGTACTTGGATTGAGGGATCTATGGGATATCCAAGTGGAGATGTCGAGTTGACATTCACAAGTGTGGGTGTGGTGCTCAGTAGAACATGTATGTCATCAGTATTTGGACATAAGAAGACCTGTGTTTGGATGAGATCACCCAGAGAGAATGAGTGTACAGAGAGGAGCCCTGAAGAGAGAGGAGCGCCCCAAAACATATGGGCTTGAAGCACACTTGGTTGTAAGGAACAGACCCACTAAAGCTGCATCGAGTCAAGGACTGGCACGATAGGTATAATAAGAGTTCTTGTCACTGAATCCAAAGACAAGCCACAAAGAATGGCTCCTCCCATCGATGACGAGACATTCAATGTCTAGAATTAAAGTCTGTGTTTCCCAAAGGTCTGTTTCCTCTCAGCTCTCTGTTCTGTACATTTTTCTCTTGTTCCCTTTTTTATTTTCGGTTTGCCCATCAGTGTCCTTTGCAAGTAGCCAAGGCATCTGCTTCCTTTGAATTTACATAATTGCATCATTCGATCATTCACCATTCTCTGAATAAATTATCTGTGTTTCTGACTTCAGATTCTCAGAGAGAGTCTGACTGAGTAGCCAGAGGTCGTGGTATAAATATGACTGCAGGAGATGGAGGAGTAGATCTTCTTGGGAGAAGGTGTATACATGGAGACTGTGACCAGCTTGTGTTGTGTGTTATTATTTAAAGGAGCACTTCTCAGATTTTAATGTGCTTATAAATCACCAGATAATCTTGTTAAAATGTATATTTTGCATAGTAGGTTTAGGTGATTTTGCATGCTGACCAAGCTCTTATCAGGTGATGTTGCTGATGAAGGTGTTTGTCTAAAGACAATACTTGGAATGGTAATGATTTAAGTACACGTAGAGCAGGGGGAATTCTCAGAGAAGGCAGAGTGAGGGTAGGAGGAGAAAAAGGTAGGAACTGTGGAGTAGAGACTAAAATTTAAGGGAGTGTTCAGAGGCATTGCAGAGGGTGAGTGAGATAAAATTGGAAGCCTCTTTAGTATAAATAATGTCCATGCTTTTGTGAATTCTTTTCAGTAGTGCTCAGAAGCCTGTGCATCAGACAGCAAGAAGATCCATGGCTTGGTTAATACAGAGCTGGGGGGTTACAGTACAGGAATATGGAAGGGGATAAGAGACTTGAAAAATTAACCCAAAGGTAGAGTAAATGATAGACCAGGCAATTTAGGCTTCTTCAAATTATGCATTGCCTTTAGATTTTTTTTTAAATATTGGAGAAAGACTCAACTATTTACTGCTTAAGAGAGAACAGTTTCCCATGAAAATGTGTGTGGGTGTGTGTATGCATATGCACTCACATGTGCTTGAGTTTTTAATCCTCTTGCAAGGGATATATATCACTATAATAAGCTGACTCTAGACAGATTTACAACAGTTCATTTGTTTGGATCTTCCAAAAGTATTACCTTTGCCCTTACATATGGAATGTTCTCATGCCACGCTGATTATGGAAAGACAGAACTCAAAGTTTAAACATGAACAATTCTTACAGAAGATAGAAATGTGTTTGAGGGTGTGGTGCATGTGAATTTCTTTGAAGATTCTAAAAATCGTCCAGCTTAAAGGTGCCTCATCAAGGAAACTTTAATTCAGCTTCTTGTTAGTTTTCTATCTACATCATGCTTTATTGACATAATTGAAGTAAAGGGTAGCCTCATATTCATGGTGCTTCCAAAGAACATTTTGAGGTGGAAGCGTTACAGAGGGAAATCAAATAATTTTCTGGTTAACTCTGTGGAAACCAGAGGTTTCAGAATAAACTGATACCCTTGCTTGGCTGCTGAAAGTCCTAGCAGGATATTGGAATGACCAATGGAACCCCGGTCTAGGAGCGACCCTCCCAACGTGGAGATGCTACTTTGAGCACAGAGCTTGAGGAGGAGTGGTGAGGGAGGGTGGGACACTTGCCAAGTCTATCACATTAACAGAATCAGAGATTTGTTGTGAATTGCACACTCACAGCCAGATTGCCTTCATATTCCTTGCCATCCTGAAATAATCAGCAGAGACGCCTGAAATCACTTAGACACGTAAAGACTTACTTGGATGCAGATGTTCAGCTCTGTATATTATCGATCATTTAATACATTCCAGTACTAACATGTTATTTATATTTTACATTTCAACGCAGTTCCCTCTGGCAGCATTTTACTTGATGTGGAGAATTGGTGTGTGGCTGTCCTGGCCTTATAATGATTTAGGCATTAGTACTGGTCCTGAATTCTCAGCTGCTGGCCCTTAGGTGTCATCTTCAGAAACCATCAAATATTTTAAACCTTTTAAAGCAGCTAACAGACTTTTCATTCATCAGAATTTAATATAGTCACATAGATCGTTCAAAAAGGTCTTTAAATAGATGCAAGCTGAGCAGGCAACTTAAACTAAATTTTCTGAAAATGCTTTTCCCTGGCCAGTTTTCCCAACAAATTCATTAGTGACAGTTTTACAGCAATTCAAAGAAAGAACAAGATTTAATTTGAATGCATTCATTTTGTTCACCATTTAACACAGTATAGGAGAAACAGTTATTCCAGGTACAGATCTGTGTTGAAAGCAGCTAAAATTGATCTCTGGATTTATCTCTTGGGATCTGAAACTCCTGTTTTTGAAAGATTTTAAAGAACATATTTGATTTACAGAGAATTACTTGCATCAGGAGTGGAGTAGAAATTCAAATCTCTGAGATAAGAAAAAAAAAGATAATGGTTATTGAATCTATATTGAAATGTTGTTTATAAATTAAGATAGGCTGTGGCATGATCGGGAGATTTTCCATTTTAGGTTTGAGTTTCTTTGAAAAATAATGTTTTGTAAAAGTATGTATGAGTAAATTATTGCCAAACACTCACAAGCATAGGCAAGAACTGAGGGTGAAGTTTGTTTTGTTGTCTAGAATAACTGAAAACTTTTATAAGTTATAGGTGTGAATGTATTACTATATCTGTCTTTGAGCACATCTGGAACCAGATGTTTTGGGTTGGGTATTTTTTTTTAAAGATGTTTTTATTGATTTTTTAGAGAAGGAAGGGAGAAGGAGAGAGAGAGAAACACTGATGTTAGAGCAGAACAGCAATCAGCTGCCTGACTGTGAGTCGAAGCCACAATCTTTCGGTGCCTGGGACGACATCCAGCCAGCTGAGCCACACCAGCCCGGGCTTGAGTTGGGTAGTTTTTAGAAGGTGTGTTAATTATGGTTATCCAAGGCTTCATTCAGTGGCTACTTCAATAGCCATCTTTCTAACGAGCCCTGCCTTTAAGAGAGAACAAATTAATTTCTTAATGAACTAGCTCATAGTGTAGGAATCATTTAGTAGTGACATTTGATTTCTCCAAATGGGAAAATCCTAAGCAGTATATTTTAGACTGTTTAACATTCTTTACTAAAGCATTTCAAAATCAGTCTCTTAAAACATCTTAATTTAGGATGGTTGCACTGTGTTTACGAAATTGCCCATTGAAAAACATTGTCTCTTAAAACAGTGCTTGGGCTTACCACTTGGCGAGGTTTTTGTTTTCTTAAAAAAGAAAAACGTGGCGACTTTTTTTTCCCCCTAGAAAGACACTAGACTTAATTTTAGAAGAGCTGGTTTGACTCTCAGTCATGCTATCAATTAGGTGTGTAACTTTGGGCACCTTATGTAATCTATGTTAGCCTTATTTGTTTCATTTGAAGATGGGGGTGGAACGAATTCTCAGCGCGATTACGATGTCAAATGAGATAATATATGTGGAAGCCCTTTAATGTGAATTGATTTATAAATATATGAACATGGTGATACTGTGCCTACTTTAATGGACGTGTAATCCAATTAAGATGGTCGCCGTTTAGTGGCACTATCTCTAAATGCTGTCTAGCTACTGTAGATGAGAATCATGGAGAAGCATACTTTAAATGTTTTCAAATGAATGATATGGAAGTCTTCTCTTTCTCTTTCCTATCCCAATGAGTGCCTAAGAGAAAAAGGGGTGCTGCTAAGGAGTGATGCTAGTTTTCTTCTCTTAAATTAGAGATGCACCGATTTGGGGTTATAGTAATGATGAACAATAGCCACCGCTTAAATAGTGCTAACTGTACCCGTACAGCTCCCGGACTTCACAGTATTAACCCACAAAACCCTCCCAATACCCCCAGGAACCAGGTGCTGTTATCACTACCAGGGTAAAGTTGGTGAAAAGGCACCGAAAGGTGAGCTTGTTCAAAATTACATAGTGTTACCAGTCAGACTGAATCTTCCTGTTCCCTTCATTCCATTCTTAGGACAGAATTTGGCAGAAGCAAGGTGCCGTGATGAAGGATGTCATGAACATCGCTTGGGTCTTGGATATGGGCAATAGCAGCTCGTTTTGGATAAATGGTGCTGCCTGAGCCCTTGTTGGGATGACACAAGGATGATTGTGTCAGAAAGGATGATTTTCCTTTCTGTTTTTCTTTTTACTCTTCCGTGCATATTACTGGATACATTAGTGTTAACTTACTAGGATTACTTCTCTCTCCTGAGCCTAAGGAGCGGTAACAGGAAGCTAACCTTATCAGAGAGGTCCAGTCATCTCAGTCCCATGCTATGAGTGAAATAATTGAAAGAAAGAGCCCCCCAACCCTATATATTAATAAAAAGATATTCTAAAGCTCACATACCCTTTATCTTTTTTTATTTTTGCTTTTTTTAAGACTTAAACTTTATTTGAATTAGGTTCATATACTGTACTTAGTCCTTTTCAATTTAGGGATTTTCTTATTCATGTAAACTCATTTTTTTTCAAAAATTTAAGCAGTTTTATCAAAGGTCTTTTGGGAGTCAGGGACACGATGAGGAGTGAGATGGTAACTATGACAGTACATACTTTCTGCTTGTTGAGTTTAGAAATTAGCGAGAGAAGACAGACCAGAAGCAAATAACCTTGCAGATGGAAGTACCACACTGCTCTGAATAGTGCTACAAAGGCGAGAGCACGGCGGTCCAGGGGTGGCTGAGAGAGGCATTTGACGAACACTTGATGACCATAAATTGTTTTCTCTGTGCTGTCTTTGGGCCTGTAAAGATGTTGGAGACTTAAGGAGGCAGAGCTGAGGGAGAGCAAGTTAGAGAGAATGGATGGGGAGCAGAGTTTCAAGGCAGTGCATAACACAGAAGCTGCATAACACAAAACAGTGCATATCACAAACTGCATAACACAAAACAGTGCATAACACAAACTACATAATGCAAAAGCAGTGCATACTACAGAAACTGTATAATGCAAAAGCAGTGCATAACACAAACTACATAATGCAAAAACAGTGCATAACACAGAAGCTGTATAATGCAAAAGCAGTGCATAACACAAACTGCATAATGCAAAAACAGTGCATAACACAGAAGCTGTATAACGCAAAACAGTGCACAACACAGAAGCTGTATAATGCAAAAACAGTGCGTAACACAAATTGCATAACACAAAACAGTGCATAACACAGAAGCTGTATAATGCAAAAACAGTGCGTAACACAAACTGCATAACACAAAGCAGTGCATAACACAGAAGCTGTATAATGCAAAAACAGTGCGTAACACAAACTGCGTAACACAAAACAGTGCATAACACAGAAGCTGTATAATGCAAAAACAGTGCGTAACACAAACTGCATAACACAAAACAGTGTATAACACAGAAGCTGTATAATGCAAAAACAGTGCATAACACAAACTGCATAACGCAAAAACAGTGCGTGACACAAGGTGGCCACAGGGAAAAGTAAAAAGCAGAACTTAATTTGAGCAGCATAACAGATACGTCCTTGAATATATCACTATATATAGAAGAAGAATATTTGTTATGACTACCATTTTCAAGAAAAGCTATTGCGTTTTCATTCTACTCAATTCCGTAAAAAAGGGAAGAACACAATAAATTTACTGATTTATATTAACATGGTGAAAGGACTTTACTGTTTGAAACTTTATATGTCATTTCCATGTCAATTACTTTATCCAGAATGTTGGCTAAATGAGATTACTGCCTACATTCATACAGATATTTAAGAGCAGTATAAATATTCATTGCAAAAGCATTACTAGATGGGAAGACAGTAGACCTTGTTTTCTGGTTCTACCAGGTAATCAGAGCCTGGATAAATCATAATTGAGAAATAATGGATTGCTTACTCTTCCCCTACCTCTTATTACCATTTGTCATATTATTTGTTTATCTTTGGGTCCAAAACTGAAATGTAAGAATCATTCAGGCAGAGACTTCATCTTCCCTCTTCATTGGTATATACCTCTTTACAATAGTGCCTGGCATATAACAGGCACTCAGTAAATATTTACGGAATGAATGCCTCAATGAGATAATCACACAAGTATATAATTACAAACTGTGATACACAAATGTGATAAATGCAAGTACTTTCAAAACAATAACTATTCCAGCCCTGGCTGGTTTGGCTCAGCGGTTGGAGCTTCGGCCTGCGGACCAGAGAGTCCCAGGTTCGGTTCCTGGTAGGGGCACGTACCAAAAAAACAACAACAATAACTATTTCACATATGCAAGGTGAGGCTTTTTATTTGAATTTTAGAAATAATACAATCTGCCAGAAGATAACCTGTTTACTTTTTTGCATTGGTTGCTTTCTCTCTCAACTTTTGATTTTTCAGTTACAGTTGACATTCAGTATTATCTTATATTAGCTTTAGGTGTACAGCATAGTAGGTAGACATTTATATAATTTACAAAGTGATACCCCCGATAACTCTAGTACTCACCTGACACCACACATAATTATTACAATATTATTAACTGTACTCCCTATGCTGTACTTTACATCCTTGTGACTATTTTGTAACTACCAATTTGTACTTCTTAATCCCTTCACCTTTTTCACTGAGCCGCCTACCCCCCTTCCTTCTGTCAACCATCAGTTTGTTCTCTGTATTAATAAGTCTGTTTCTGTTTTGTTTGTTTTTTTTGCTCTTTAGATTCCACATATAAGTGAAATCATATGGTATTTGTCTTTCTCTGTCTGACTTATTTCACTTAGCATAATCCCCTCTTGGTCCATTCATATTGTTGCAAATGCTAAGATTTCATTGTATATGTATACAACATATTCTTTATCCAATTGTCTATTGATAAGAAAAAGGGGGGAACTGACTGCCTGTTGGTGGGAATGCAAATTGGTGCAGCCACTATGGAAAACAGTATGGAGGTTCCTCAAAAAATTAAAAATAGAACTACTTTATGACTTAGCAATTCCACTTCTGGTTGCTTTCTTTTTAAAAAATTATTTCCTAAGTATTTCTGTTCCTTTATACCCATGGTGTGTAATACTGAGTTCTACCTTTATGGTTCTGTAACCCTCTCAAACCCAGATCAATTACTCGCTGCAAAAGAGATTCTTAACTAAGGTCAGTGAAGCTTTGTGAAATCTGTTGTTGCCTCCTGAGGCCTCATGCTCTCCTGAAAATGTATGCCAAATGAGGTGGCCCCTGTGCATTTTATTGAAAGGAGTTCCCATAACTTTCATCAGATTTTCAGAATACATACGCCCCCTCCCCCCTGCAAGTTTAAGAATAATTGCTGTAAAATATACTTTCTTTTTTTACTTTTTGTTGCTTTATTGGGACTTGAGATGGTTTCATTTTCCTCTTAATTTTCATGATTATATTTTGGTCCCTTAAACTGTTTATTGTTTGTCCCCAGTGTGTGGTATTCTTGGATTATTGTACGCCTCTGATCCCAGCCCTTCTCTCTTGTCTCTCTTTTGTCTGGCCAACAGTGTGGGGATGTGCCAACTGCAGGGTTGTGCTATCCAATCCTTCTGGGACCTTTACTTCTCCGTGCTACCCAAATGAGTACCCTAACAGCCAGGCTTGCATGTGGACCCTCCGAGCTCCCACCGGCTATATCATTCAGATAACATTTAATGACTTCGACATTGAAGAAGCTCCCAATTGCATTTATGACTCATTATCCCTCGATAATGGAGAGAGCCAGAAGAAATTTTGTGGAGCAACTGCCAAAGGCCTATCGTTTAACTCAAGTGCGAATGAGATGCATGTGTCCTTTTCAAGTGACTTTAGCATCCAGAAGAAAGGTTTCAATGCCAGCTACATCAGAGGTATGTAAACCAAAGACGGTGCCAACCTTCTGCTTTCATTTAGCATGCTCTACAATAAACACGGGGCCAGGAGACAGTTATGCTCTTTTATGTGAATGTGAATGATTAGGATTAGAATTTAAGGGCAAGAAGTTGTTAATATTCTCTGAGTAGTCTCATTAGCAATATATAGCTACCAGATCCAAAAAATCTGGTTACAGTAGAGCTGAATTCTTTCATATTGTTTATATGCAGAACATTTAAAGGCTGCTTGGAAGACACTGGATATTCCACAGCTAATAATTAAAATGTGTAATTTTAACATTTCTCCACTGAATGTTTAAAACATTCCTATTTAGAAATCATTTTCTTTTAGGCTTTTAAGATGTTACCCTTTTAAGGAACTATGTTAGAAGACAAATACAGAAAATTAGCACATAAATTAAAAATTTAAAAGAGCTATTTATTAAGCTAATCAACAACATAATCTGAGGAAAGCCTCTTGATAAATGGCAATTGAAGGAAAGAAAATATATCTTTATCAAATGTATTTCCCAGATTCTGACATATGTTAACATTTAAATAATTCTATTCTTTCCAAAATCTGTCCTTGCTTAAGGAAGTCACAAGCTTCAAAACTAAGATGTAGTTATACATTTTTTTCTCTCTTGAGCTTCTTAAGTAGATGTCATGTACTAAGGAAAGAAACAAAAAGAAAGGCACCACAATGAAAACGACTCCATTGTAAATGGTGTTTTTGGTGGCAGGGTTATTTACTGTTTTTAATTGACATTAGATATATGTGTGGTTAATTGAAACACATGCTTTAATTTTTCAAATAATGTTTTAAATATTACAAAACATTATAGGAAATTTGAAAATAGAAAAGAAGCAAATTGCAATTATCTATTTATATACCCCCCGGGCATAACCACTAATAAAGTGTTGATGGATTTGTTTCCTTCTAACCTTTTTATTTTAACAACATATGTAGAACACTGGGTTCATACTGCATAGATCCCTGTGGGTAAATAGACTTGTAAACTGTTTTATATTTAAAAAGTAAACTAAAATCCCTAATTCTATTAAATTCCATTATGGACTTTTAACTAGAATATTTTTATTAAAATGACATTTTTTCCATAGACCTATTCTTGGTGTGTATTAAAATATATTCAAAGTAGCATTCGTATGAAACCAGTAATAAAGAGTATTTTTGAGGAGAGCTATTTTCTCTCAAATTAGTTCATGATGTTTCACGATGTCTTTATATTAGCATAGGGCTAAATCCATTGTATTATTTAATCATTTCACATATGTTACAGAAAGAGTAGGCTAGTATATGTTTATTTTGAATTTCCTATGCATGTAATAATAGTAATCAATACTAGCTATCGTTTGACAATAGCACAGACACTGCCCTAGTGCTTTGCAGGTATTAACTTATTCAATTCCTGTTGACCCCCTGTGTGACAGAAGCCACTGTCCTTCATTTTGCACATGAAAAGGCCAGGGTAGAACCAAGTGAACAGCATGTCCAGGATCCTGCAGCATCGTGCGAGAGCCGGGACAGGGAGCTCCATCAGCTGCCCTTTGAACCCCTGCTCCTTATTATCCCTCACAAACTAGCTCAAGTGTAAAGGAAATGGTGCTTAAAATTCCGTGCGTGTGTATTGTCTTCCTAGACTTCCTGTCCTCAGTGGAATGGTCTTTGCCTCTGTTCCTGAAATACCCTCTTGATTGGGAACATGAGTAGGATATGGGGTGTCTGAAGGGGAGAAAGGCAATTGTTAATGAAAGATAGAACTGTTAGTTATTATATTTAGAAGTTATTTGAAACGAACGTATTTTTGAAAGTCTTAAGTATGAATAGAGCTTTCCTGAAACTGGTAGTTTTTTAATTATGTTTTTTTCTTTCAGTTCAGGGATGAAGAAGAATACTTGTTATTAATGTGGCTGTTTGTACCTCAAACGTTTAGGTGTGAGGTCCAAACATGGTTAGAGTTTACGTGGGTGGGATTTCTTATTGCTATTATAATGTATAGGTTGGTGATGAAGGGTAGATGGACAGCGAAAGAGGGGCGTGATTGGGCAGAAGTCAGTTAGTGGAGTGGTGGAGGGTTGAATGTATCAGACATTTTGCATCTCAGTCCATATCTGAAATTAACATGTTTTATCTGTTGATATGTTTTGTCCTAGTGGCTGTGTCCTTAAGGAATCAAAAGGTCATTTTACCCCCGACACTGGATGTGTACCAGGTGTCTGTTGCAAAAAGTGTCTCTATTCCGGAGCTCAGCGCTTTCACACTCTGTTTTGAAGCAACCAAAATTGGCAAAGATGATGGTGAATGGATGTTGTTTTCCTACTCCGATGCATCCTTCACACAATTACTCAGCTTTGGAAAGGCCAAGAGTGGCTACTTTCTAGCTATATCTGGCTCCAAATGCTTACTGAACAGTGCGTTACCTGTGAAGGATAAAGAAGACATTTTCACAGAAAGCTTTGAGCAGCTCTGCATCGTTTGGAATAATTCTTTGGGCTCTGTTGGTGTGAATTTCAAAAGAAATTACGAAGCCGTTCCATGCGATTCTACCATTAATAAAGTTATTTCTGGGAATGGGAAATTGTTGTTGGGCTCCAATCAAAATGAAATTGCCTCTCTAAAAGGGGACATTTATAACTTTCGACTTTGGAATTTTACCATGAATTCCAAAATCCTCTCCAACCTCAGCTGCAATGTAAACGGGAACGTGGTCGACTGGCAGAATGACTTCTGGAATATCCCAACCCTCGCTCTGAAAGCTGAAAGCAACCTAAGCTGTGGTGAGTCTGTGGCCTAGTAACTCTTTGATTTTAAAGCATTACTCTATGAATATGTTTGTCAACAAAAATATACATAACTACATATATGCACATATAATTACATTATACATATATGTATGTATAATAACTACACACATGTATGTGTGCATGTTTGTGTATATACATACACACACACATATAGAGTTAGCATTAATGAGGTCTTTTAGTTTTTAAAATGTTGTCTGCTCAGCTTCTTCATAGTATACATTTGATTACAAGCCATGTTTTTTCAATCAAAGCTTTTGGTCCTATCATTTTAAAGTTTTCTTTATGTCATAAAATATTACACAGTTTATCAATAACAAACAATAGTTATAAATATCATGCCTCAAATAGAAATGTTAACACCAGGCCTGAAACAAACAAAAAAAACTAGTAAGTTATTGTTTTAAATTACATAGATGATGCAGTAAAAAGCTGATTTTTATCATCCTGGAATGAAATTTCCATTACATTATTTAAATAAACAACCACCACCCAAAAGCATGGTATTTACTCAGTCAGTATTAAATATCACAACTGTCCAGTCCGTTTAAGGAAAATCTTTGATAATCAGAAATTATTGTTTTCTTTTTTTTTTCTTTATTGATTTTAGAGAGAGAGGAAGGGAGAGGGGGAGAGAGAGAGAGAAACATCGATGAGAGAGGACATCAATTGGCCACCTCCTGCATGCCCCCCACTGGGGATTTGGCCCACAACCTGGGCATGTGCCCTGACCTGGAATCGAACAGGTAACCTCTTGGTGCATGGGCCGATGCTCAACCACTGAGCCACACCAGCCAGGCAAATCATTGTTTTCTTTGAACTCTTTTTCTATTTATTTGAAAATGAGCTTTGTCATTTGTTTCAAATCTTTTTTATTTCTTTTTGAGAGACTTTAAATTGATGTTATTAGAAGTAGCTAAATGCAGAATGCTTAGAGAAGTAATTCTGTGTAACAAAATTATATAAAAATAGACTTCTATCGAATATTCTCTAGGTATATAAGTTAATATTGGAGGTCCTTATTTTACTACAGGATGAATCAAATACAAAATATGAGAGTTTCATTATCACTTTTGAATGTTATATGACTAAATCTATATACTTTTTAGTCACAGAAATAATTCTCATTAAAAGAGAGAAGAAGGGGCCTAATATTAAAATGTAATTTGTATGTGACCGTGGAAGGGATTCTGTCAGAAATGTGTTCCCAATACCTTCAACAAAGTAAGACCCACTGTGAAGACCTGAGGCCACCTCCCCAGTTTCTGTGACCTGTGTTTGCCCCTGGCCTGGGGAACTCCTGTCACCCCCCTGTGTGGGAAACCCCTCTTGCCGTGTGGTCAGGGTGTTCCTGCAGATTCTGAGAGGCTGGTAATGATGTCATTTGAGAGTTATTTCCTTGTGGGTTGTTGGAAAGCGGGTAAACCACGACCCTTTTGCAGAAGGCGACTGTGGAACGTTGTAAGAGCTCATGGTGTTCCCCAGCTGCTCTCGTTTCTGAGGAGCTACAGAGCACCTTCAGGGACTCCTGAGAAGGCTTTTACTCAGGGAGGAAACTGAGAAGATCAAGTGTGTGTGTTTGGTGTGGGATGGTGAACGGGAGGAGAGGGCAGTGGGACACTTCCTACATCCTTCGTTGAGTGGCCTGTTTTCACCAAATCCTCAGTCATTATTAAAAGTCATAATATAGACCATTTAACATTCATCCTTTTGTGGGACAGTATTTGAGGACTCTGACAACAAACAAACAAACAAAAAAACAAAACACCGACAACAAAAAATTTGGCTGGGTATATTAGTAATTGCTAATACTAAGTTACACGATATACATAGATTGAATTAAATACATAGATTGTGTTCTAGGAACTGTTTTAAGCACTTGACACATGTTGACTCATTTTTTACAACATAGATCTTATGATGTGGGTTTTATTATTAACCTCATTTTGCAGAAGAGAAATCTGATGCCCAAAGAGATTAAGGAATTTAACCAATGTCACTTCATTAATAAGTGGCCAAGCTGGGAACTGCATCCAGAAAGTTTCGTTTCAGAGCCACGCATTTTTAACCAGTGTAAGTTAGACTGTTCTTCAGAATAAGCAGGACTAGAAAATGGGACGTAGTATCAGAGTAGATGAGCTAGGGTTTTTTCCAGGTGAGACATATGAAGGTCTCTTCTGGCCACAGTGCCTTCTGTGGGAAGACGGGAGCCTTCCAGGGTGTTCAATGGTATTTGTTTTAAACAAAATTAATAAGGTTTCTTCCCTACAGTGCTTCTTGGATGCCTTAATATAATAAAATGTGAGGGATACAGTATGTAAGAATTCCTAAGTTTTTGAAACAGCCATGCCAGGAGGTTTTTGTTTGTTGTTTGTTGTTTCCCAAGCTTTCAGACTACCAGAGTGCATCAGATACGTGCCAATGTGGCATGGTCAACTATACATTTTCAAGATTTCATTCAAAGGAGTGGCGCAAGCTTACCTAATCAATGATGGGAATTACTTTAATTTTTATAGCGGTCTTGACATTCCAAGATGACACTAAACATCCACATTTCACAGAGTCAGATATCCTGAGCTGAGTTTCAGGAATCACAGCAGGCGAGGGAGAGGGAGTTTCCTGCCGTTTAATCATCAGCTTTGGGAGTTGAAGAACCAGGTCACTTATTAACTGACAGGAAATACCTGTAACACAGATTATATCTAAGTTTATTAGCTCAGCAAAACTTCAAGAACTGAAAAAAAAGAATGCCCTATTAACATGTTAACCTTTCCTTTTCCCCAGAATTTAGTGGCTTGCTGTTTATGGTACTAGTAATTTCCAAGAACTAATGATTGGTACAGTAACCAATGGGAAAATAGAATTTCATGCCTAACATCCCATTGGCCTGACGGTGTCTGTTAAATATGACCTTTTATTTCAGAATCAACTTATGATGGAAAATGAGTAGATTTTTTTTCTAAAGGTCTATTGCTAAGTATATTTTCATAGGAAAATAAGATAGAACAGAACTAACTACATTTAAATGTCCTGTCATGTGTTTCAAATATGAAATATTCTAGCCTTAATAAAATCAATAAATGTTTCAACAATTTCAGAATTGAATTATTTTTGATTTCCTAAACTATTCTAAGCATACTTGGGGGAATATACCTTAATTAAGAAATTTTCATCAGGTTTTCTTAAAAAACATGGTTAATCTTGTTAGTCTTTTTCAGAAAGAAATGCTTTATTTAGTAACACTTCTTTTTTATTTTATAGCATCATTCTTTTTCTTAGAACAGTTTTTATTAAACATATCCAGTTTTATGACCTCCATGGATAGACAGTTTTCTTCGCTGACTCTTTAATTATAGGTGCAAGTATTTGCCTGTGTTGTGATTCAGGTTTAGATACTGGCTGGTGTCCATCAATTTTCCCAAAGAACAGACAGTGCCTTCTCTACCAGTTTTATTTATTTTACTGCTGACTACTCTTTCCTGAGGTGTCATACAGTATAACTCAATGAATAGTCTAGGTTCAAACAAATTGCATTTATTTAACTAGCATTAATAAGCACTTCCATTTATTAGCCGCTGTGGTTATAGAGATAAGATACAATGTGTAAGCACCCAACTTTGTTGTTATTCTTTTCTAGAAATGTTTGGATCTGTACCAACTTTTGTTTTCATTGTAAAATTTTGCACTTAATTACTAAAGCGTCATCAACTCTTAGATTCCTACCCTTCCATTTTCAGTGATTACAGTTCTGTTCCTCGCGGCCCTAAAACTCTGGTCACTATTGGCTCCTTCTTTCCATCCCTAACAAATTTTTGACTAGCATTTTTAGATTGCTAAATTATATATAAATAATAAAGATAAAATCACTTTACCTTTACAAAGGACTTTATTATTTGGAGAGACTTAAACTCTTTATGAACATATATTTATTTGAAATTTATTTACTTATGGACAAATTGTAAAATTCAGCTTAGAAAGAAAGAACTGAAAGGAATTATTTTTTCCCCATTGTAACTCATGCTAAGGGCTCATTGCTGTCTGCCTTTATTTGGATTATCATTAACTAAGGTATGAGATGAATTTTTGGCTACACATCAGTGTGTTTTTTGTTTGTTTGTTTGTTTGTTTGTTTTTACCACAACTCATGTAAATAAATGGTGACTCCTTTCAGTAGCATAATTTTGGAAGAACAACAGATAGAAAAGAAAGACTTAGAGCTTCTCATCAACTGCCCATTTTCAATGATTACTTTTTCTCCCCCCCCCCCAAAGAAATTTGGCTCTAAATTTTGCAGTTAATATTAAGTAAATACCTTTAAACACCTTTGTGGTATCTATAAAAATCAGGGAACATACATAGGTTACATTATGAAAACAATCCCTTGATGATACAGATATTATCATTATCCAGGAGGGAGAATTGTCTTGCCTTACTTAACAGTCTCCTGGTTTATAATCTGTTGGCACAGGAAAACTGATAGCAATAATGACTTTTTATGCTGATATGCTGAGCATGGAACTAGTTAGAAATAAAAAAGTTTGCATGCATTTTTTATATTTCATGTACTTATATCATTTGGTGTTTTTGTAAATTGAGATTTTATTTATCAATATAATTTCCCTCTAATAAGACTCATCACTTGTGTTTGTACTATTCCCCCCCCAAATTATTAAATTTTATATCTCGTGCTATATTGAATCATCATTAAATAGTGTTTATTGAGTATTTATAAAGCAATGTCCATTGCTAAACTTTAAGTGCCTGAAAGGAACGACTGACAACTATTGAGAAGTAAATGTTACAATTTCCCATGAAGAAGTTGCCATAATGGAAATTTATACTTGTTCCTATACAATGACACCAATAAAATGTTAAAGAAAATTGTCAAATATCTTACTGTAAATCATAACTCTTCTGGTTTTCTTTCTTTATTCCCACCTCTGAGTTCTTTAAAATACTGCAGTGGAAATGTAGTCAGTCATAAAACGTCTTTCCCACAGCAGTGGCCCCTTATCTCCCTTTGTCTTTCAGAGATACTGTATCAGTGCCAGAAGTGGCCCAGGGAGCCTTTCACTGCCAACATTGTGTGTAATTTGAGAAGCACAGGAACTCCATCCAAGGGTCTCCTCTCTTGCCTGTTACAGTGGCTGAGATTTCCTCACTCATTTTGAGTTTTGAAGGCCTTTTAGCTTTTAGAAGTTCCTTACTAATGTATAAGTACCTAAAGGAAAAATGAGGTCCTACAAGAAGGGGCATCAGTGAAGTGGGAAAGAATCATGGGCAGAAAACTTGCAAGATAAAATTCGACCTCAGTTCTGCCCGAGGCTGACCTCAACTTCTGCCTCCTCAAATGTTCTTTTTCCGTGGTACACTTGCCCAAGCTTTCCATCTTTAAAACTCCTCCGCCCTATCTCAGCTTCCTTTCATAGCCAAGCTTCCTCTTTTTGCATTCACCCCTCAATCAAACGTTGGCAGTCTAGAATTCATCGTTCCCACACTCCTGAAACTAATTTCTTTAGAGCTGTTACCCAAAATTCCACTGCAAAGTTAAAGGTCTTCTCAGTCTTTATCATTCTTGATCTTTCTGGCACGCTTAATGTTGCCACACCCTCCATGAAACTTTCTTCACTTTAGTTCTGAAAAACTACCTTCTACAGGAGCTATTTTTACCTTCCCAGGTCTATAACTCTTTTTTTAAAAATCTGATCCTAAATATAGGAATATCTATGGTTACATCCTTTTCTCAAATCTTTACTCCAGCTCCAGTGAGCCCAGACCCAGCTAGAGCTTCTGTTGAGTAGTGCCTGGCTAGATCTCTTACAAAGTCATGCACCTGCCATGTATCCATGTCTCACAGGCACCTGTTTCCATTACTGGACTTACTGGTTAGCCCACCTCACCTAAGTGTGCTCTTCTTCAGGTATTGCCTATCTCCTTCTAAGAGATTGTTATGTACCAATTTCTCAAGCTGGAAATCGGAAAAATATCTTCTCTTTTTTTCCCTGTTCCAAAAAGTCACTGAATCCTATACATTCTATTTTCAAATATCTTGTCTTTATCTCTTTCTGTCTATTGTCCTTTTACTCATAGTATCAACTTTGAATCATTAGTATTATTCATACTTCTTGTATCTCCCCTCTTTTAATTGGTTATGGAGCCTTAAAGGTGTTTTCAAGCATAAATGTAATTTTCTCACCTAGTTTCCTTTCTTTTTTCTCCCATTTCCTTTAAGAAACAGTTCAAAATGTGAGCAGTTCATACAGCATTCAGTAGTTCATTCCGTAAAGCCTGAGCACCTACCTGCTATGTGGATGGACACACCATCGTTAGAAAGATAGTTTCTGCACTCACGGTGCCTACATTCTACAGGGCCCTTCTCCGTTACCCACACATCTGACCGTTCCTACCAATGTTCTACCGATTTCCAGCAATGCCATGACACTTGGGTACCCCGGTCTTTTCATGGCCTTCTTGGTATATGTTTCAGAATTCTGTCTGCTAGAGATATCTATCTCTATTCTCTTATCCCATGATCAGTAAGTGACCCCTCATCTTCTTCACAGTTCTTTTTAGTAATGGATCGTACCCTTCTCCCTTCTCACCAAACTGCTGGTCACGTCCTCCTTTGGGCCACTAAATACTTGTATCACTCAGAGAACTGTGAAGCCATTTCCCATTTATGACTCTCTGAGAGCAGTCACATTATCTCAAAGTATTATTCTAGCCTCTGTGCCTCATACACTATAAAAAGTCAGTGAATTTTTATTGAATGAACATGTAAAGGTCTGTAATGAGAGCTTCATACCAGCTAACCTCCCAGACTTGCCCGTAGGGTTGGGCCTTTCTGAGGTAACATGATTCCTTGCTTGGGCCAGGTGCCTGAGGCAATCAGGAATGAAGAAACCATGATTCCCAAGATGCTGTTAAACTGGGACTGCTTTCTGTTTCTGCACACCACTTACTGGGACATCTCATTAGCTCATTCGTTTTGTACCTGCTCTACCTACAGGTACTATTTCCATAGGAGAGTTTGGAAAATGTTTAAACATTTGAATGGAATTACTATTATAGAAATGTCCTTTTAAAATAGAATATATGTATTTATGTGTATTTGTTTGTATTAATTCTGTTTTTATTCATGGTGTAATACGCTTTGTGAAATGTTTAACCCATCTTCCTCCACCTCATACTTCATAAAAGTCTGTTAACTGTCAGAGGGAGATGTAGTGCAGCAGAGAAAACCCATTACTCCCACAAGAAAATCAGCTAAAACTGGTTTCCTCCTGAGGAGGAGTCAGTAAAAGCTTGAAAAAGAAAGAAGACCCAGAGACCAACTTGAAATCACGGAAACGTGTTTCTGGAATGGCAGATGGTGTATGTTGGAGCCTGGGAACTGAAAATGTGCATTTTATGAGTATTAATTGCCAAGTTTACTTTTGAAACTTATCTTTGATGTTTATATTATTCATCTGTATGAATTTCCACCAGAGCTGTATAATTTATTATGTGAAAAGGCCCTGAACTTTTTACACAAACTTTTCCTTTCATGTGTGGATGGCCAATAAATTTAAAGATTTTTGAGGGATATTTCAGTGACTTGATTTTACATTTGCAGAAATTAAGACACAAAGACTTTAAGAGACTCTGTGAAGGGTGGAGTATTACTGGTGGATGCTTCTAGGGCTGCTCCGTTTATACCAAACATATGATTCATGATTTCTTTTCCTGGACAATATTAAATCTTAAGTCAAACTGGTGTAATCCTCTGTGTTGATCAAGGTTCCTACCTGATCCCGCTCCCAGCAGCAGAACTAGCCAACTGTGCAGATTTGGGGACCCTCTGCCAAGGTAGGGAGCCAGCGTCGTCTTCTGGAGTCTCTCTGTTTTCTGCTTGCTGTTTTGGATAATGTAGTTTTTCATTGTTTTGATTTGTATCTTAATTTTCTCTTGGGAAGCTAGAAACCAGCAAAACTGAAGAATTTCTGGATGTGTTTTAGTTGCGTGGGTGCACAGTACGTACAGTGTGGAGAAAGAATGCATTCACATGCTGGGTGACCACATTTCCATAGAGCACTGAGTTTTGTAGATGTGAATGATTATATGCTATTAACCAAGGGTTGATTTCATTTTTTCCCTGTATGTCTCCTCAAGAATATTGCAAAGGTCCAGTATAAATACAGCCATACAATGTTTTGAAAAAATATTCCTGTCTAAAAAACTAAGTTGAATATTCAGTTAAGCTTAAGACAAGGCCATGATGCAATTTATGAGGTGCAATGTAACTTAAATATAAGATAAAAATAGTTAGCCCTAGCTGGTTTGACTCAGCAGTTAGAGTGTTGGCCTGCAGACCAAAGGGTTGTGGGTTCGATGTGGGAGGCAGCCAATTGATGTGTCTCTCTCACATCAGTGTTTCTCTCTCTCTCTCTTCCTTCCTCCCTTCCACTCTGTCTAGAAAGTCAATGGAAAAATATCCTCGGGTGAGGATTAACAACAACCAAAAATAGTTATACTAAACAAATATTAACGCAATTTATTAATTATGATAATGCAAAATGACTATATTATTGTCAGCATTCTACTTATATACAGACTAAACAGTTGCATGCTAAATAATACATAATTAAAGTCCTGTACATTTTTAAGTAATAACATATTTTGCTTTAATTTTATTATTGCTGTTCCTAATTTCCCGTGACCCATTTTCATTCATTTATTCTCCTAAAGACTTCTCTGTGAAGTAGCATGTTCTATGTACCACATTAAGAATCATGATCACGCCTTTTGTAAAGCTGGACCTCTCATTAAGAGGAACATAGCCTGGCCCTGGCCGGTTTGCTCTGTGGTTAGAGCGTCGGCCCACGGACCAGAGGAGGAACATAGCCTGAAAGTGACAGGGGTTAGCAGTGAGACTAAATGAGCAGAAACGGAAGGTGTCTTCTGTGGTTCCAGTGTGGAAGTAGGGCTGTAATTCATTATCATCTTGTTTCCCTTTCTGACACATTATTCTTGATATTATTAATGAATACCTTATGAAATAAAATTATTAATTAGTTTCCATGAACTCAGTGTACTTTAAAAGTAATTATATGACACAGAAAAAAACAATTTTGCCTAGTTCAAGATCTGAAGGTTTTGAAAAATTATTGTTTCTTTTAATCTGAGATACCTATAGTACTGATTCCTTGGGTCACAGGACCAGATGCCCCGCTAATTTTTCCTGCTGTCCTAAATGACAAAAAATTTTTTTCTGTTTTTTGATGCATTTTGCATTAAAATAGTACAGACTGTTCACAATTTCTTTTTAAAAAGACTTCAAAAAGAATCCACATTCTTAAGTATTACATACCACGTTGGAATGAAAACTTTTTTAGTTAAGAATGCATATTTTGAAACAAGGAATTCAATATTTTCTCAAGACCCTTAGAAGGTAATTCTCTGTGTAATCACTTAAATGTTTTAAATTTAGGTAATTAAAAAAAAATTGAGACATAATAAATGGTTATTGTACCTATGAATGTACATTAATACAAATGTACTCTTAGGATCAACTAACGGAAAATTATGTGTATATAGTGTTTTAACTACTTATACAGGGGCTGGCAAAAGTACATTTACAGTTGTTTTTACGGAAAAAGACATGTAGGTTATGATTATTACAATAGTTTTATTAACACTGTGTTTCACATACTCACAACTGTAAACCTACGTTTGCCCCACCCTGTATAGCTCCTTCAGATTTCCTTAGAAAAATATTTTCAAAGCATTACATAAGGATTTAATCTTTGAGAGTTTTAATAATATCAGAAGCATATCTATGACATAACGCTTTGAAAATGTCTCCCCCATAAGGCTTATCCTTATGAAATCCATTTTGTCCATCCCTGTTTTAGTCAATTTATTGGGATCTGTACATTTTATTCTTGCATTTTGCTTTACATTTTTCTCCTCAAGGAGAAATATGTTTTCCTCTGAGATTTTGTTTCTCTGTTCTCAGTGAATCGGGAAGACTAATTTCGCGTAGATCATTTTAAGCTGATGGGTGCTGTATATTCTGCCTTCTCTGACTTTTCCTTTTTACAAACTTAGGAAACTGAGTTCTGCGAGATTTAGTTATTCACAGCGTGTGTCAGCCTGTTGATGGCAGACCTAGGTCTAGAATCGAAATGTTCCTTCTCCATTCCCTTTGTGCAGGTCCAGACTCTTGCAGTGTGGTACCAAAGGCCATGTGAACCGAGTCTTAATGTGCCATAGAAAGCATTGCTTTATTTTATGCATTGTAACCTGGGAGCCTGTTGTAGTTAGTGGAAAGAAATAGCTTCCATGCTTTCTTCATATATTGTCATGAATTAATTACAGATTGCTCATCCCTATTAACTGTCATGGGCTCCTTGCAAAATTACATCTTCTCATCTTTATTAGCAGCTACTGTAAGCTCTCCTAGTCCTGCACCACCTACTGTCACCACTAACATGCCTGTTACTAACAGAACCGATAAACGAAGGAATGGTAAGAAATGATTACCTTTTATATTTGTAGTATGTCTGATGTGATGAAAAAAAGTGGTATTCTAAGGGTGAAAATATCTAAGGTTCCAGCAGAGTTTCGGTTATTGTAATCAATTGGTACATTTGCAAGGCTAGTAAAATAAATAAATACCACTTGGTTGTCTTGAGTTCCTTGTTCTAATGGTGGAATGAGTTCATTTTCAGTACCACTCCTCTGTACTTTTAGCTAACATTTCTTTAAAGGAACTTCTTTGAGAAATGCATTTAATTAAAAGGAATGAATTTATATTATGCTAGAGATCTCAGAAAAAATTATTCGTGGTATTTTTGTCAGGTTATTTTCTTCAGGAAGCTACTTTCTAAAGGATTCTATAATTTTTAAAAAACGAATTTTAGTAATTTAACTTTTCACTAAAGCCAACTTTATGTTTAGACATTTGTGACGTTAAAATCACTTTGCATGGTAATAATTTGCTCTCTGTTTTTATTTGTTGAAGAATAATGGCTAGAATAATGATTGGAATAATGGTTATCAAATAAATCATAAATCAATTTTTGATTGAAAAAAACTTCGAGTAACTACCAATACACCTTTTGCCTTTTTTTCATATATGCTTTCCTATTTATATTATTTGTAATTTGCAAATATAGCAGTTATATAAGATAAGAAATGAGCAGAGGAAATGCCTGGTGAATTGAACTCTTGGTTAATCTGTTTTCTATATGGTTGACGTACATAGCCTTTTGGTAATTCAGAGTGAGTGATCTCAGTTTCTTCTGAAAAAGAGAAATTCCAATCAGGTGACCACACCATTGCCTCAAATACAGTCATATTCTCAAATATGAGGTATTAGAAACAAAGGAATTTCTCAACTCCAATCATTTAAGTTGTGAGGCCAAGACATCTGTAATATATCACCAGGGACCAAAATCTAGAGAAAAGAAACCCACATAGTTCATTTTTTCTTTTGGTTTTGGGGTTACATCAACTTCCTCTGTGAGGACGTTTAAATTGGACGTATGGAATATTTTACATGAAATGTAAAGGGTTATAAAGACATCGATTCAGGGAAGTGTTTATGGTTATTCTGCTAGTTACACCAAGGAGATTTATGATGGAGCAGAAATTCCAGCAACCCCAAGAAAGCAACAGCAGCTGAAGTTTCCAGTGCATATTTCACATGGATGCCAGCCAGTAGATGGGAATATTATAATTCTTACTAAGTATTTCGCTCTTTGTATGAACATACAAAGAGCCTCTGTGGCCTTCTCCCTCCAGGACTGGCACATCCTCTGCTCCCCAAGAACGTTTGTGTGGTGCTCAGAGTCCTTGACTTGTGCAGTAGAGCTGCATTCACTCCGTCGTGTCATTTCTGACATTCTTGAAGAGAGCCTTGTTTAGTTCGTATCTCCCTGCGTCATAACCTTTATTGGAGTTTCAACAAAGCAAGCAAATGTCAGGATCAGTTGAAATGGTTTGACTTGACCACATTAGAGAAAAAGATTCTAATTCAGATGATTCTTGATAAAAATATAACCCTAGCATTTAAACGTATTTTAAAATATTCATACGTTGTCATGTAGTAGAAATAGCCTCAAAATTGTGTACTCAAATGTGTGTACCATTTTTTTTAACCAAATCCTTGAACTCCCTCTACTATCCATTTCATTTTTTTTTCCCTAAATTGACTCACTTTTTTACTTAAACATTTTTATTTGTATGGAAAAATTTATATCACTATTATAAAATGAAACCATAACCACTTGTTTTAAAATAGAAGTGAAAATAAATATAATGTAAACAATGTTGTTGGATTGTCCCTATATGTTATTGCTTTCTCACATCTCAGCACCTGAAGCCTTGATTATCTTTTTCAAAAGTGACAGTAGCAATGAAATAATTGGAAAGAGAATTACTTGTTCACCTTGTGAATAGATAGGGTTTGGTCTTACGTCCTGGACTATGTAAAGTCATTCACATACTGTCAACAATTTCAGATACACTTTTTTTTTATTCCTTGGGAAACTGATATAGTAAACTTTCTCAGGCCTGTGATCTGATATACAGGATGTAGTAAAAGTAGGTTTACAGTTGTTCGTATGGAAAAATAATACAATAATTAATAATAATACAAGAATAAACTCTGTGTTGTGTGTGCACACAACTGTAAACCTCTTTTGCCCCAGCCTGTATTAGAGAATCTATTTTTTCCACTGTAAGAAAGACAGGCACAACTCTCAGATCTGTTTTCTACCTTATCTGGTTTTTTAACTCTGGACTATCAAAGAGCTTTACCGAGTTCATCAGTAATGAGGAGAGAGGGATTGAAATCGGTTCACAATCAGACATATTTCTTCAATATATCAATTAAATGTGCTTTTCCAGCTTTTGTGAAATGTTCCTGTTTTTCTGTGTCAAGTTTTTTGTTGCTGTTATTTTCAATAAGACTTTTATCTTGCCCTGGCCAGTTTGGCTCAGCGGTTAGAGCGTCGGCCTGCGGTCCAGAGAGACCCGGGTTCGGTTCCCGCTAAGGGCATGTACTTCGGTTGCAATTTGTCCCCGGCCCTGGTTGGTCGTGCGGGTGGCAGCCACTCGATGTGTCCCTTTCACATCGATGTTTCTCTCTCTCTTCCTCTCCCTCCCTCCCACTCTATCTGAACAAAAAATGAAAAAATGTCCTCGGGTGAGGATTAAAAAAAAAAAGACTTTTATCTGCTACCTCAGATTATATACTAATACAATCTTATCTTTTAAGCTACTTTTCACAAACAGATATTTCAGGAACTAATGGATAATTAAGTATTTACACAAATAACTCAGCTTTTTCTATTACATTCCCAAGAAAAGCTCTTTGACTAATTATTGTTTCCATTCAAAGTTGTATTATCTATGTTTGAAGCTTCTCTGTAGTGCTACTGAATATTAAATTTTTGTGAGGTCAGCAGCCCGAGAAAGGAACTAACCTTGTTAGTCTTTATTATTCTAAAAACCTAGCTTTCAAGTACAAATTAGAACACTTCTAGTTTCTCACATATGTTTAACTACTCAAATTTAAAATTTCCTCTCAAGATATGTGTATGGATCCAACAGTCAATCTAGCTGTACACGCCAGGTTCTGAAAGCAAGTGTGTGTGCAGGATGGACAGGGCCCCTGTCATTACCACTCACTGGAGGATGGATATAGTCTTAAATATTTTTTCTCCCAAAGAAATGTCTATCATGAATTCTTCTGGCCTGGATGCCATTACTAGGACAATGCATTCATCTTTTGATGTCTCTGGAACAAATGAAGATTTGTGAAAAGCTTTTCTGTGGAGACACTGTGGGAGCTGTATCTTCGTGGGAGAACACGACTTGGCTGCGAGCGTGGCGTGGAAAAGCCTGCAGCGGTGTCTTAATCGTGTGTTTTCCACGCTGACAACGCTGAAGCCAGTTCTTTTGCTGCAATTCAAAACCCTTTCACCAGCCCTTCAATGGGCTTTTTAATTTTGTTTTGACGCTTCACTCTTGGGCATTTCTCATGATTACTTGTTGACTGCATTATTCAAAATTTTGAAATAAGTGTAACAAGTAGCTTCTGCTGAGTAGATTTCAGATAATGATCCAGAGAATCTGTAACACAAGATGCTAGTTTTTTTTGTTGTTGTTTTGTTTTGTTTTTGTATAGTCACATATCTTATTTGTTTTAAGCCATATAACTTTAAGGAGAGTACTATATTTATAAATTGATTTAGGCTGCCTCAGATATTGGATGCCTTGCTCATTTATAAAAACAATGAATTGAAAAAAAAATGAGGTAGGAAATAGTTAAAATTTAAAGAAAGTTATCTTAAATATTTGAATACTTCCATAAAATTTCAGAAATGTCAGTGATTAAAAACATTGATTTTTGGTATTTTGCAATATTTTCCCAAGAAGGAAAGACTACTACTGTTGAACAAACACATGCTTTAGATCTCCACCTAGTGGCAGCTTTTCAGTTCCTCTGCCGACATCAGTGAACATTCTCAGATAGGACCCTGAACTGAATATGGAATCTTGGACTTCTGCAATTTAAATTTCCTCAATTATTCGGAATGTCCATGCTTTGATATGATGAGATCTAGAGTGTAAAAAGATGTTTTTTTTTTAAAATACAAATTATTATTTGTTTTAGTACTGGAAAAACATTCCTTTAGTAATTGGACTGCAGTTTGCATTTTGGTAGATTTGGGAGTTTCCAGAGCCACACTTTTTGTACTGCCTCCCCAAAATCTTTATTAAATCTATTTCTCGTCATTGTTTTAATTATATATATGTCTACATTTTCTGTGCATGTTTTACTCAAGACATGTTTATGCCAAAACATAAACATGAAGAAAGATGATTGACTACAATGGAGATTCAAATCATTGTTTTCTCTCAGTAACCTCTCATGTTTAAGTAAGGTATCCTTTAACATGTACCTAGAGAGATTTAGTAAATCCTGGCTGGTGAGTTTGATGTGTGTGTGTGTGTGTGTGTGTGTGTGTGTGCGTGTGTGTGATACTACTTTAAAGATTGCCCCCAAAAGAAAAAAGCAGAACTTTCTCTGACGTTTTTTTTTTTTTTTTCTTTAAAAGCAAGTTGGTACAATTGAAATTCTTTCTGCAAATATTATTTCCACCCCCTACTTTGGTACTAATGACTACATTTATGGGATTTTGATGAAAAATCTAGTGAAACCAACCCAATAACTTAGTAGACGTAAATGCTTTATTGAGGAGGGGAATGAAAGGAAAGGGAGAGTAAGGGGCCAAGGGCAGTAAATACGTGTAAGCCTCTTCTTTTCCAAGTTACCACCTGCGCATCGTCTCATTTGTTTTCTTTATAATGTGCAAGAAAAGGATACTTTCTTGTTACAAGATATCAAAGTATACATGAAAAAAAAATCACTTTACAGACCATAGATAACAGAAATCTGTAAATTTAAAAATATGAAGAAATATGCAGGTGATAATTTAGGAGCAATGAGTGGATTATCTATAAGAGTAAACCAGTTGATAACTGCAAAGGTCAATAAGCATAAAGTCAAAATATCTCAAGTTTTCTGTACCTGTGTAGATGTTTCTTTTAAATTGTATGAAATTGTTATTATAAATTCACATTAATAATTATATGATTCTAAAATACAATTAATGGGCTGAATCCTATTTCCAATGGACAGATGGAATTATCTATAGAATTTCCGTAGTGGTTCAAAACATCCTTCGTCATCCTGAGGTGAAAGTACAGAGCAAGGTGGCAGAATGGGTAAGTGAACTTGTACAATTTCTTTTTTTTGCTTTATACTGTTAACCTCTAGAAATCTGGAAAAGACCCTACTGTTTGGCTAACTGAGTCCACAGATAATACTGATATATAGGTGCTGTTCATTATAAATATATAAATTGATAAGTGAGGTATAGTGCTTATGCATTTGAAAAAAACAAGAAACTGAGCCTAATAGACTTACTATCTAAGTAAGAAAATGCCCCACAAATGGAAATGTGTGTTGGTAGGTATCTTTATTTGCTATTATGTGCATATAGTTTCAGCACTGTTTTAAAAAATATATTTCTTATTTTATCATTTGATTGAGTATTTTTGCATCAAAAACCAAAAAATAGAAAAAGATGTACAGCCGGTCCTCGAATAATGCCATTTCATTCAATATCATTTGGTTATAATGTTGATGAGATGCCATACAGACTTAATTCGTATTTAGACCAATTAGCCTATGGTAAACTGAGTTTCATTATATATCATTTAGCTTAAAGTTTCAGAAGCTATTGATGACTTTAAGTGAGGACCTACTGTATCATGAAAATCTTCTACTCATCCTTGTAGTTTACCTGCCTGGAGATGAACCTGGAAATCACTGTAACTTTTTCTTGGGTTTTTCCAGAATTTGTGCATCTCAAAGAAAGATTATTTTATCCTTTTTACACTACAAATAACATATTTTACACACCATTCTACACTGCACTTGTTTTTGTGGTTAACAGATTTGTAATATTAGTACACAGAGACCTTCTTTATTTTTTCCTATTCTTTTAGAATTTATTTTATTATTATTTTAAAATTTATCTTTATTGCTGAAAGTATTACAGATGTCCCTCCTTCCCCCCCATTGAACCCCTCCCCCCCACCCCCACCCCCCTGCCTTCACCGCACTGTTGTATGTGACCATTGGTTATTTTTCATCTTTTCCTTAAACACTATATAAGGTTCCATTATGTGGCTGTCATTTATTTAAGTTATGTGCTGATGGGTATTTAGATTACAATTTATTTAACCTGTATTGATGAAAATTTTGGTAATTTTCAATTAAAAAAAACTTTACCATTTTTTCTTTTTTGTTTTTACAAATACAACACATAGATTTATTTTTTCTCTCTCATAACAGTACCAACAATTTTATTTTTCACTGGTTTCCATTATTTATTTATTTATTCCTATCTATGGTATACTATGGGACTTTGTACTGCTTTTTATATATAATACTGTTACAGTTCAAACAGTTGTCATGAATAAAGTCACTTGGGTATACATTCTGGGATTAGAAAAATGGGTTTCTTATAGGTGTCTAATAAATGTGTCCTTGGTGGCAAAAGAAAGTAAAACCATACCTTGAGACATAATGGTGACAATACTTTATATACATATAACATATTTGGATGATAGGAAAACATAGTCTTATTTTTAAAGTCAACACCCTTTAGCCCTGGCCGGTTTGGCTCAGTGGTTAGAGCGTTGGCAGACCGAAGAATCTTGAGTTCAATTCCAGTCAAGGGCATGTACCTTGGTTGCAGTTTGTCCCGGCCCTTGTCTCTCTCACATCAACGTTTCTTTCTCTCTCTCCCCCTCCCTCCCACTCTATCTGAGATAAACAGAAAAATATCCTCAGGTGAGGATTAAAAAAATAATAATAATAAAATAAAGGTAACAACCTTTAAAACAAGTTGACCACAGGAAATAATAGCATGTAATTAACAACTATTACACAGTTGGGGGTAAAAGTGAAATTCTTCAATAGAAGTCAAAGAAAAATGCTACTATTGACCTTTTGGAATGACACATTAACTTTAGTAATTAATGTAAACACTAGAAGATGTTTACTTTCTAAATGGAGAGCAGTCTTTACAGAAAGAGTATTATTATTGCATCCCATTTTCTTTCCAGCATTGTTCTTTCTGTTATTTTAAGTCAGAATGTTTTCAAAAGATAAAACTCTTTATTTTTGTTCCCAAATAAACCACATCTAATGTTATGAATCTCAAAAATTAGTATTCATTGGGAAGTCTGCTTTAGAGAGGTATAATTTCACATTTATATTTATTTCATGCATACTTTTCAACCTAGGATCATTCTCATCTGAAGCTAAACTTTACTGGATACTATCTGTTTAAGATGCAAAATACCAAAGCAGATACTTGATAACAGAGAAAATATAAGTGATGTCCCTGATTCATATTATAACTATTTACAGTTTTAAAAGTTTACACTTTTTGCCTGAATTTCCTAGAATTTACATTTAATTTTAGAGTGCTTGCAAGAAAAGCTAAATATGTATATGAAACATAACTGAAAAAACTCTTTGGAAGTGATATATAGATAAGAGAATTTCACGTCAGTAAGGAAATCCTGTTTTGTGATTGTATTGGACAATGCATCATAAAAATTTGTAATTTATATTGAGAAGAATCCATTGCTTCATTAAAAAGTCTGATGCTGAGACCTAAAAAAAGACTGTTAAATAACCAAATAATAATTAACATAGTTCCCAATATGTTGAATTTATTTTTTGTTTGTTTAATTTAAAGGTTTATGTTGTTGATATATAATTTTTCTTACTGCTAATATTTTTATGAGATGATAATTACTAAGAAAATGTGTTATCACACCTCGGTGTCTGTTGAATGATGACTATGGAAGTGTTTATTGTGCTCATCTTCCCTATGTACAGCTAAGTTCTCAGGGTTGTGACTGACTTGCTCATTATAATATGAGCTAGAGAGGAAAGCATAGTGTTTCCAGACAGACAGACTTGAGTTCCAATCTGGCATCTGCTCATTCTTAGTTGGGTAACCTTGGGCAAGCTATTCCATCTCTGTGAAGCTCAATTTCTTCGTTTTTAAAAAGACAGCGGGGCAGATAATACCTATCTCATTAGTTGTTTTGGGATCAAAAGAAATAACATTTGTAAAGTTCTTGGCATACAATGATCCAGTAACTGTTATCTTTACCTTTCTTTCACTCCTTTGCTCTCTGGGATTTTCCCAAGGTCTTACTCCAATAACAACTTATCTTTTGGGAGGGAAGAAACTTGATTCAGATTGTTTTAAGCATTCCCCAAACTCACCCTTTTCCATTGTATTTTTCAGCTCAATTCAACCTTCCAAAATTGGAACTACACTGTTTATGTGATCAATATCAGGTAAATGACAGGACAAATTATTTGAGAAATAAAAAGTAGCATTTAATTTTATACCACTATGTCTTTCTCTGATTATACCTACACACACAAGCACACACATGCACACATGTACCATTTTCATAATCTTTCTAAAACAACTCTATATTATGTCATTTCTTTGCATGAAAGATTCAGTGTTGCAGCAGTAGTTTAAAAAAATATTTTGATCTTGGATTGTAATCATTTTACTTTTAAATTTAGCCTGTACTCCCAAAATTTATTTGTGATTTTAAATAAATTTTATATGTGTGTGTATGTATTACTTAATGAATGTATTGCATGTTATAATGTATCACAAATTAAAAGAGGATAATTAAATGTAAGTAGAAGTTCCATTGGTTTCTTCTCATACTCCAGGGGGTCATCTAGAGAACCCCCTGGATGGCATGCACCCTAGTTTGGAGACCAATTTTTACAAGATAAGACATCTACAGTCTGATTTCAACCTAGCTTTTCAAAATGATCTTTCACTATTCTTCTATTTAAATACTTCACTAAATCCCAAGCAAATAGTACCATCCACGTATGCTCCTCTGAACCTTGTTTTCACAGCTTTATACCAAAATTAGCTTTCTAAAATGTATTTTGTGAACACTAAGTCTATATTCTGTATACCCAAGGGATATAATGACACAGAAAAAGGGATCATTTGGTTAAATGAGTCCAGAAAGTACATCATTAAACAAACTGAAGCAGCTTTCTATATATCAGAACATCTCACATGCTCTAGCATATAAAATGCACTGTGATCTTGGAAAGAGAGCAAGGGAACATAGTTGCCAAGCTTATTATGACTCTGTGGCTAGAACCTCAGAACACACACTTGAAATACTGGCTTAGAATGTACATTCTGCCTCTTTCTTTCATCTCCTCAAATTTTGCTGTTGATGGTATGGCAGATAGGTTGATAATGAATCCATATGTTTTTATTTATAGTTTTCACCTGAACACGGGAGAGGACAAGATTAAAGTCAAGAGAAGCACTGCAGATGATCAAAGGTAACTCTGAGAAAGTCTTATGTAAAATATAGCATCCTTTCTCTTGCCCTCTGTTTTGACTTTCAGGTAGAGTAATTACAACAATGAGATAGGAGAGAAACATTTTAATCACATAGCACATTTATATTATTTCTTTATCACTCATGCACACTAATTTTTTCTTATAGCTAAAACTGTAACATAGCAGATTGGATATAAATGTATTATCAGATGAAAAATAATTCAGAAGTAGAACATTTAAAATGGATGAATTATTAGTTTTAGTGTTTCCAGTATTTTTACAATAACTGATTATCTCCCGTTTCAAAGAGACCTTCAAAGAAAAATAAAATTGTTGTAGCTTTTTAAAAAATAACGCATTTATTAAGAAAGCATATAATAATATGGGTAATAGGTGCCAAAATATTTTCTGCCATCAGTTAATTTTCTGAAATCTCCATTTTAACTTATATCAAGATCATGACTGAAACAGCAGATAATTTAATGGATATGTCCACTGTATATCATCAGTTGGCATGTAAGAGCCAGCTGTTCAGAGTGCCATATCCTGAAAAACAACCTAAACTAAGTGCAATAAGTTTAGTTGTGCTTATATATTATATTGCATCTCCATAGAACAGAAAGAAATTACTGGAAGAGCAACAGTTTACATAAGTCCTGCTCAGTTTTAATTGAGTGAATTTAAATGATGGATTTACAACTATGATGATGGAGTAAACTTATTTTCAGGTGATACATTGTTATCATCAGAAGATAAAAATAAAATTTCACATGAGAGTTAACCAGAGAGTTTTTTCTTTTCCTTTTTCTGTACAACATTAGAATAAAAAAGTCTTTAAAGTTATATTTGAAGCTTATCATTTCTGTATATATTCAGCAGACTGGATTGAGCCATCTGATTAGGGAAAGTTGTTTTTATTTTGTCACTATTCCTCTTTCTTTATGATCTGAGGAATAGAGTAATGTATTTTAATACTATATTCTTGATGGACATTTCTCCTCTATTTAGCCATAATTTCTTCTCCAACCCTTATTGCCAGATCATATTGAGCCTTGAATAACGAATCCAGCAGTGACCAAGAGCCCTTGCTGGACACCATCTAGCACTTGGGGCAGCCCTAGTTTGGGGTGTCACTAATGGTAGACTCTTTTAGGAGGCCAGCATTGCCCTTTTTCGTTTAGGTATGTGATTGTTCCACTACCTGACAGGGCTACAATCAGCCAACTTTAGTGTATGTCAGCACCTCCCAGACTCTTGCTTGAAAGACATTTAAAATCATGGAGTCTCTGTTTTCCTGTCTGTCAAAGCGCTGGGTAACTTCACCAACTAAGACAATGTATATAGGAAAACCCACACATTTAGTTTTTCTTTGTTATGAACTCTTGACATTGTTTGAAAATGTATTCTCATAGTTTTTCCCACCCTCTCTTTTTCCCTACTTTCTAATGATCTTGATAAACCTTTATAGTCTTTTATAGTTTTTCTTAAAACCATAATCTACTAGTTTTACACATATTCTTTTTTCCTCCAAACTTCCTTTCAATTCGATTATAACACTTAACACAGACCATAGCTTTAGATGACTCTATCACACTCTATTGCCTAGACAGACAGGTAACCAAAGCCAGAGAGACTGATTTATTCAAATAAAGAATGATTGATGGTAACAACAGATAGAACTTGACTTTGTAGCACTACAAAATAGTTTCAGTTTTCAGGATGAGAGAGGAAAACACTGCAGATAAGACTGTGACAATGCGTGCTCATTCTTGAACTGCTGAATTGGGTATTCAACACCATCCACAACATATTGTGGTAATGATGTTCTCAGTATTCCAGAGAAGCAGAAGGTCGCAATCCCAACTGGAAGTTCTCAGTAACTGGAGTGGCGAAGCTCTTCTTTCAATGATAATGTAATCAGTGGTTACTTTCTCATAGACCATGTTAGAAATTGTTATCCCAGGTCACTGTTAATGCTCACATCTGTGTTTGTCTCATCTTGAAACATGGCTTATATATGAACGTGAAGCAGTAGGTCATTTTAGAAATAAATAGCCCTTCAAAGTGAATTATGAAAATAGTAGAGCATCTTGTCCTTGAGATGAGCATAGGTATTTAGGGGAAAATAGAACTATTATTTAATTTCACCTAATCTTGAATAGCAAATATTTCACTTATTCTTTCTTTTCTCTTTAGCACCACAAATCTGTTAATGCTCTATTGCATTGTTATTGTTACTCTCAGAATTTCATTAATAAAATATGCAATGCTGCCCCACCGAATGCTTTCTAGTTATCTTACAATGACTGGCATGTGCACAGGAACTGATGCTGGATAATGACTCCTGTCATATTATTCATTTCTCCTCGGAATCTGACGATCAAAGTTGTGCTATAAACCCAGACCTTTCACATACAAGGGAAAATATTTCTCCTCTACCTGATAAAATAATGTCACTTAATTTTATCTCAATGTTGAATTAATAGCTTTGATTTTTGCTATTGACTATAACTGTGACTACAGTTCAGCCGAAAATTACATTTCTTCGCATTGTAGAGCGAAACGTTTGGATAGGGCTTTTAGGAAACAGCTCTGCTTTCCATAGAGATATGTATTTTTTAAAACATTCAAAGTCTATTAACGTCTTCGGTAATACGCTGGTCAGTCATTGAGTATATTTTGAGTACTTTGTAACTTTTCACCTTGCAAAGTACTTGCAAATGTTTCATTGAGATAGAAATCATTTATCACAATTCTGGAGAGATTGTAACACATTTGTAAACAATAACACTAAATAATTTTAAAAGTCAAATGATCAGTTTAGTCACATTAGGTGAAATTTAATTTTTCTAACAAACTTTATTTGGGGCTGTAAAGAAGTTGTAAATTTAACCATTAGTATGTCCCTTTCTTGCACGTATGCTATAAAATATTACTAAGAATGTTTCCCCAAATAAATGTGGTGTTGAAAAATAAGATTTTAAAAAATCACTTCAAATGATAAAAAAATGAAATGGGGTGATGTGTTATAGGGTAGAATTATACATGTAATGTCCTATAAAATATATTTACATTGAGATCTTTTTCAACATTATCATTTATGTAGCAACAGAAGTCTGTGTGTGCCTGGCATATCTTTTTAGTGTCAATTCCTTATGGTCTCCCTCTTACTACCATTTCCAAATGTTCTATTTTTCTACCAAAAAGAAAATAACAACCAGCCCTACAGTAACAGTTCTATCTACAATGTTTCCCTAGGATGGTGATTTTGGCCCACCTAGTTTACAATGCTACTGACAATATCAATTTAGAAGGAAAAGTGATTCAGCAGAAGCTCTTAAAAAGTAATGAGTCCCTGGATGAGGGCTTGAGGCTGTATACAGTGAGTGTGAGGCAACTGGGTAAGTGCCTTTCATTTTTTTATAATATGTATTTTAGATGACTATATATACAGGTTTAATTAAAACAGCAAAAATATTCTTCCTATATGTGTTATTTGCTCATTTAAAGCTATTTTGTCTGATGATGAAGGGACGACACGGTGAGCACGAAAGAGATCAACTCGGTGCCTGTGAATCTAAGGGAATGAAAGCGGCAGGGGAGAGCGTTTTCTCTCTTTTAGGGATGTATTATGAAAATACTGAGAGTATGAGAAAAATGCCAGGGTGGTCTTGACCAGAATTGGCTTAAACTGTAGAGAGTGCATGTGGAAACATGAATGAGGTAAATGTTATAAAAGGCAATTTCTTATTGTAAAGCATTTTCTTCTCTTATGTTTTCCGTCTTCATTAATGACACCACTATCTTTGCAGGAATAGACCAGAAATCTGGGAGCTATCCGGGACCTAGATTCAATTCTTACCTAGACACCATTCACACGCGTGCCTCCTTTCCTTGTCTGTGCCCCGCTGCTGTTCTCTGCGCTCACCATCCCCTGCTCACCACCTACAGAGTTTTACTGACAGCCCAGAGTCACCTCTCTGTAAAGCCTTTCTGACGTCATCCGTGTATAAGTAGATGTCACCGCCTTTGAGCCACCACTTGGTGCTGTGCAGATACCTAGAGCACTGCAGACATTAGAAGGCCACAGTGTGTAACTGGACTTATGTGTGTTCACATATATATTCTCTTTAAACAGAACTTTCCTCTGGCTTGAGAACACATCTTATTTTCCTTTAACTCCCCACCTCCCCCCAGCACCCAGCACGTTCCACGCACTTAAATACTTAAATAAGGCTTGATGGGAATCCTTTAGAAAAGCAAATGATCCAACATATGGACAACAGAAAGCAAAGTTATTGTTCTGATTTTTCTCACTGATTTAAAGAGAGAGAGAGGAACATAGGTTTATTGTTCCGCTTAGTTAAGCATTCATTGGTTGCTTCTTGTATGTGCCCTGGCCGGAGATTGAACATGCAGCCTTGGCATGTTGGGACACTGCTCTAACCACCTGTGCTACCCGGCCAGGGCTCATTGTTCTAATGTTATCCTATGATTACAACTGTATTATCTTTAGGCACATTAGTAGAGATCAAAAGAATACTTCGACACTTGGCCTTCTGGGGTAGGCTGGTATTCCTCGGTCCTTAAGACCATGGTTATGCCTGAGGCCATGATCACAGTGTAATAGAGAAGCAAGCGTCTTCCCTTCTGTGAGCAACCACCATCTCTAATGTGTCCACTTACACAGCTACAGAGAATCACAGAGACGGAAGAACACAAATCATCGTCATCATCATCACCAATTTCTGAGCCTCTGTGCGAAAACGCTTGCTTATTCACAAACAGGGCTTTGGCGGGTGGGGTACAGATGTTGCCTTTTCAAACATAAAAGTCTCCACAAGGACCTAGCTCGACGCATGGTGGTTTATACATGATGAAGGGGCCCTATGTGACAGCCCTTTCTCTGTCCTCAGAGGCTGCGGGATCCAGAACTCTCTCCAGATACCTAGAAGTGTAATTTATACCACTTACTTTAAATCCTACACTGTGTTGTTTTTCTGGAAGAGGGTCTGTGAAGAAAAGTTTCTACGAATTGAAAAACAAAGTGGGGCTAACCCTTGACAATGTTAAGGCTCAGATTATAGGTGGGAAGGTGATTTGAGTGTGCAATGCAGGGTCCCAGCAGTCTGGTGTGACTTGCTACTCTTTTTCGGCACTGAAATACAAATGTTGCTGTTGATACATTGCTTTTATTTGGATATTTTTTAAATTGTAAAATCTGACTCATTTATGGCATGGCACTTACCGAGGGAGTTTTCAAACAGCAGATGGAATGATTTGAGGTTGAAGGCATGTGTGTGAGAGGGTGGCCCTAGCTCACAGGGGTCTCCTTGCCGTTCCTCCAGCAGACTTCCAGGCAGAAGATGCCTTCAGAGCAGCTGGAGTTGTTTCTGGAAAAGATCCTCACGATTCAATGGCAACACTATTTTACAGGCTTTCCCCTTTGAAAAAAAATCAGAGGGCACTTTACATTTTGAAGTGTTTTCAGGACTGTTTTTATTTTATGTAGTGTTTATTTATTTATTTTATTTTGCATTTATGGTTCACTCTTTTTCTCTTATTTTATTTTTTCCATCCCCTTGTATCCCCTCTATGCCCTCTTCCACCTCCACCCACCTCCCTCCCCTCTGAATAAACCTTTATGATTTACCTGCTAATGATGTCTTTTAGAATGATATATTCACTGAAGTGTTTTTATTTGATGATTTTGTAAGCTGTAATGATTTTTGTATCTAATGTAGTAAATGGTTATTTTTTCTCATTTCTAATTTCAGATTTTTACAAATTCTAAACACAAAAATCTAGCAATTTAGTAGTCCATTAAATAAATACCTCCTTACCAGCATTGTTGTTTTGCTGTTATCTTGCACCTCCAACTTCAAAGAATAGATTAATATTTCTCATGTTGCTTCTTATTTTCACATAGGTTTTTGTCTTATGGAAGAGAATCCCAAAGGCTATCAGTGGCCAACCATCCAGCCTTCTGAATACAAGCTGCCATGTCCAGAGAAGCCAGGCTCTTATGCTTCACGGATCTGGTAATACTTTTATTGGCTCTTGCCAGCAAACTCCATATCATCTGCCTTCCCAGGGTCCCACATGCTGCACCGTGGCTCCCAGGCGTTGTATATTACTTAGAAAGAAGGGTAGGGATCTCTATGTGTGCCTAAATCATAACCTCCATGAGGGGTAAAAATGAGGCAGGTAGGTTACCAGTAAAAGTGTTTTTGCTCCAGGCAACATTGTAATTTAGCCTTCTCCAAAGAATGGTGCAGAAATTTGGAAACCAGAGGGTGTCTCTGGAGCAAATCACCTTATATGTGGATGAACCAAGCTAGCTCACAGCCTTTGAACATGCATCAGACATTCCAAGACTTCAAACTGTTTGGAGTGACTGTTGTTGGAGGGGAAAGAGGCAGCCAATGAGGGAATGAAGACAGGATCCAGGTTAGGGCAGTCTACTAATAGGGGCTGTCAGGGTAGAGATTTTCCCTGAATGTTTAACAGAAACCACAGAGAGGTCAACTGCAAGTCAAATCCAGTTCTTCACCCCACCCCCAATTAGGGTTTTCTTGGTAGGGGAATTCTGAAACAGAAGCTTTGCTGCTACTACTGTGTTTGACACGTGGTTGGAGCATAGAAAGGGCTATGGCGACTCACTGGCCTGAGTATGAAGCGTGTCTCTACCTCTTCCTGGCTGGAGACCTTGGAGATCCCTTGACTTATCTTAATCAATGTCCTCATCTCCAAAATGTGGACTGTAATCTGCTTTACGTAGTTATGTGAGATCATTGTCAGATTGTATCTGCCCTTGACCCACATTACCAAATATGGTCTTGACCTTAGTAACCTGATGTATCCTAGGTTAAGCTACGAGCCCTTGCTAGCATTTTATTTCCATGATTCATGCACTTGGTTTTTTTGCCAATAAGAATTTTTAATATGAGTTTAATTTCAATGTATTACAGTTTTGTTTTCCAATAAAACTTACGTAGCTATCAAGGGAAATTCTAAAACTTTTCATTAGCTAAGTTTATCAATTATAATGTAATTTATGCCACCTATTTGAAATGCCTTTTTTTGTTTCATAGTCTTCGTGACCCTTCCAACACATCTGTAGCCTACTGGAGGCCTCCTGATATCTCCAATTGTTCAAGTAAGTGAACGATTCTCTTCGGTTCTCAGAGACCAGTTGAAATGACCTCATACGTCATGGTTTTCATCCTCTTCAGATACGTTCTTCTGTCACGGGATGCTCCTGCAATATTAAGAGCTGGAAAATCATCATTTCACTTAAGATAGAAAATCCTGTTTTTTTCTCATTCTGGTTTCCTGTTGTATTCTTCCTGAAGGAGAGTAAAAATGGCTTAAAATTTTAGAGAACACTTAAAAATAATATACAAATGGATATTCGCATCCATGTTTTGGAGTTTTGTATTGTTTTAAACAGCAATTATACACTTATTCAGTTATTCTGGGTACATTTCTATTAGAACTGTGTGTGAATATTGATCTCTCCAAGTTATTTACCTAAGTTGCTTAAGGGCACAATTTATGTTTTACTAAAGAGATACGTTAGTCTCTGTGTATGAAGAAGTGTTATTGCCCTGTGAAGATTGTGATAAAGAGTTATACACAGAAAACTTGATTTGCTGCCTAAACTATGACGTTAAATATCACACCCTGTTTCAATCCTGGAAATGATCCCCCAAAAACAGGTAAAACTTTATATGTTGTTTCTTCTGTCTTTTTTTAGAGGAAGCAAATGAAATTGCCAATCAGATTTTAAATTTAACTGGCGATGGGCAGACTTTAAACTCAGCCAATATTACCAGCATTGTAGAAAAGGTGAAAAGGATCGTGAATAAAGAAGAAAACATTGATTTCACTCTTGGCTCAACTTTAATGAATATATTTTCTAATATCTTAACCAGTCCAGACAGTGACTTGCTTAAATCTTCTTCTGAGTAAGTTTTTTTCTTCTTTGTTTCTGGAGAATAAAATTTATTGGTTGCATGTGTTGTTATATAATTTCTCACGTATCTGAATTTTTTTTTTTGCCCACATTTCATAATTTAAATCTCTAGAAGATCCATTGATAATTCCCAAGATCATTCACAAAGTGAACTTTGAAGTTCACTTTTATTTTGAAATATATAATTTACAAAATGATTAGGATTGGCATCTGGCAAGATATTAAATAATCTCAGAAAAGCATAATCAGTATTGCATTTTCATCTGAAAAAAATGTTAACTGGGGTTAATTCAAAAGATGAACAAACTATCACAAATATTTATTAATGCCCCTACCCCCTTTATTTTGCTTGCAGAGGAGACACTTAGCAAACATTCAACTCACAGCTTTTAGGTATAACTTGGTCACTGTAAGTCACTGTCCTGGGAACTGTGGTATAGAATTGCCACAGCTATGTCATTGTACCTCTGAAATGAAAAGGTGTAAGGCAGGGAGAAAATGTACCTATTTTATAGAATTCAGTTTATTTCCAAGTATTTTACTTAATGTATTGCTATTAAGATATTTAATCTGCCTGGCCAGTTTGCCTCAGCTGTTGAAGTGTCGGCCCATGGACCAAAGAATCTTGGGTTCAGTTCTGATCAAGGGCACATACCTTGGTTGCGGTTCAATCCCCAGCCCTGGTAAGGGTTGTGCGGGAGGCAACCAATCAATGTGTCTCTCTCACATTGGTGTTTCTCTCTCTCTCTCTCCCTCCCACTCTATCTGAATATCAATGAAAAAATATCCTTGGTTGAAGATTAAAAAAAAAAAGATATTTATTCTTTTCTCTTTGTTTTCTTCTTTTCAGTGAAATTTCTTTGATGAAAATTTTATATATGTTAAAATGAATTATTATGTAAATTATTATTACTTATCTATGTAATAATTACACACTATCTTTTATGGTGTCTTGCAGTTCAAAAAATACTTTTATACATTATTTTCTTTGACTCTTACTCAGTTGTGAATATGAAGCATATTCTTTATATGAAGAAAAAAAGACAAAAAAACCCAACAGAACAGAATTTGTTTAGGATGATTTAATTGTTGATTTTCCTTAAAGCATATATTTTTCTCTTGAGGATGTATTTATCACTATGATTCTATGTATTAACTGCTATAGTTGTGGTTTGGGTAATTTTATGAGATCAGACAATTTAAACACAATTTTATTTGGTTTGTGTTTTGTCTTACAGCAAATCATGTGTGTGCAGGTACCTAAAACATGTTACTTAATGGTGGTATTGTTTGTCATTTCTTTAGGGCTTTAAAAACAATTGATGAATTGGCTTTCAAGATAGACCTAAGTAGCACACCCCATGTGAATATTACAACTCGGAATTTGGCTCTTGGAGTAGCGTCCCTATCTCCAGAGACTAGTGAAGATTTAAATTTTAGCATCAGTCTTCCAAGAAATAATGACTCCTATTTTCAGGTATGAACTGGTAGTTTCTTTAACTTTAGCTAATTAGACAGATACAAACTTTCTGATCACCTACCAGTTGCTCTTCACGGAGATATTGGTCCAGGGGGTGGCAGGCAGGTTGGAACGCTGACCAAGGTTAACGGTAGTGTAACCGTAAGGTATGTGGCACATAGAGGAGATTACACTTTCAGAACCTAGGTGACTGCGGTGGGCAGCTGACCTTCTCCAAGAGGTGATAATGGAACTAAGTATTACAGCATATCTGGAGCCCACCCTTTTGGGAGTGGGGGTTGGGGATAAGTTCATTTAGAAGAAAGAACTTGAAGTGCCCCAGAGTGGGAAGAAGCTTGGTGTATTCTCTAAGCCAGTGGCTTTCCCATTCCCAGGTAAGGGTGATAATCACCACCTGGAGGCCTTGTCAGAACAGACTGTGGGATCCCATTCCCAGGGATTCTAATTTAATTAGTCCAAAGCATCTCCAAAATTTGCAGCTTGAAGGAGTTCCCATGTATGGCCGATACTTCTGGTCTGAGGATCGCACTTTGAGAGCCAATGATGCAGAAGGCTGGGAAGGGCAGGTGGTGGTGAGTTTGGGCAAGAAAGCTGGGGCCAGAGTCATGGAGACCCTCTTTGGCTTGTTCAAGTGACACTTCAACAAATAATTTTCTTTATTGATTTTAGAGAGAGAGGAAGGGAGAGGGAGAGAGAGATAGAAACATCGATGAGAGAGAACATCAATTGGCCGCCTCCTGCATGCCCCCCACCAGGGATCGGACCCACAACCTGGGCTTGTGCCCTGACTGGGAATTGAACCAGCGACCTCTTGGTGCATGGGTCAACGCTCAACCACTGAGCCACACTGGCCGAACTAAGCAAATAATTTTCTAGTTTCCAGAGTGTGCTAGACTGTGTTAGCCATGTGGGCAAATGAAATGATTGACACATTGTCCTTAATGTGGGAGAACACACAAGTGGAATGTAATACGTGTTAACTGTAGAGAAACCCAAGATAAAATATTTTAAAATCTGGATGTAAGGAGGAACTTTATCCTGCTTTAGACTCGGGGCTCTTTGAGGTAATTCTATTTGACATTTTAAGAGTGAAAACTCAGTCAGCCTCAGTCTCACTCCAAATCCATTTGCAAGAAAACACTTTGGCCTGATCTGTGGGTTCAGGAAAATGGCATCCGAAAGTGTTCATGAACTTTCAGCTGCTTCCTCTATGGGGAAGTACTCATTCTCAGCAAGCAAACAAATTAACTCTTCTTTTTCTTTTCTTTTTTTTTTTTGATAGTTATTTTTCACTACATGTTTTGGAAAAAGCTCAGAATTAATTGTGTCACTCTGGGTAGCGTGGCTAAGTTGGTTGTGTGTCGTCCTGTGCACCGAAAGGTCACTGGTTCGATTCCCAGTCAGGGCACCCAGGTTGTGGGTTCAATTCCCCGTTTGCGATGTGTGCATGAAGCAACCTATCGATGTTTTTTCTCTCTCTTTCCCTCTCATTTCCTCTCTCTTTAAAATCAATAAAGCATATTTAAAAAAATTATTAAGTGTAAATCTAATTCATATATTTGAAAATATTAACTGATTTGTAGATTTCTCAGTTGCCTTAGTTAAAGTCAGTGAATTTGCTCTTTTGCCACATGTTCAAAACCCAATGAGATGCACACCTTTGTCCACAGGGGATTCCCCGGGTGGGCAGTGACTGGTGAAGGGACAGGACAGCCCTGGACCTGGCCAAGGCGACAGGTGCAGCTGTTCTACTTACTCAGCATGTAGAGCAAAGTTATCATCTCAATTTAATTGTTATTACTTGACCAATTTATCTCTGTGTGTGACAGATGGATTTTGAGAAAGGACACATGGATCCATTGGCTTCTGTAATTTTGCCTCCAAACTTACTCAAGAACTTAAGTCAAGATTATTCTGCAATAGTTAATAGAGCACAGTTTACTTTCTTCAATAAAACCGGACTTTTTCAGGTAAGGGTTCATTAAATTGTTATTTTTCTATTGCAAATTGAGTTTCTTTGCTTGAAAGGAAAATAAAACTTTAGCTTCCTTGGAAATATATCAAGACGTAGAAAAATTAACCTACAATATTTTGAAAAATAAAATATTTTAACACTTTAATATTTTATTACGGATAATTACATGCTCAGGAACAGATGTGTTCATTTAAATATTTTTAATAAATCAGCTACTAGATGAAGACGTGCATGATACAATTATAAATGGAATTTGTGGAGAAACTACTGTTTACCATTCCTTTTGTTAAATATTTTATGCTCTCTAGCAGTTTAGACCTTCAGAGTTAAAGAGATTGTGTGCCAAAGGAAAGGTTTTGTTTTGTTTTGTTTTGTTTTAATTCAACAGGAAGCACTGTTTACATCATGAGCAGCATTCTTGGCTTTAATCAGTTTTCCCATTAGCATTTCAAATGACCTTTGGTCTTCACACATTCCCAGAGTGGGATGGCATTGTGTTAAGCACATAGTATCATTTTTATTGGCATCATTTCTAGATACTAGGAAGGCCGGTGCCAGCAAACACTGCTGACCTCTGCTTGCCTTTGAAAGCACAAGCCCGTCATCTAGAGCAGTTTTACCCAGCCCTTTTTTTTAAAAAAATAAAAGTTATCTATTAAATGGAAGACACCAGTGTCTGTCAAACAGTGAGACCCATGTAAGAGCAAGCGGCCAGTCTCAGGGAGAGGAGACTATTTGCTGAGGGTCTGCCCTCTACGTCCCGTGTGGAGGAATGGCAGCGTTGCCACAGGTAAGCGACAGGAATACCGTGGAATCGTTCACAGTCATTAATCCCCAAATCTTAAAACTGTATCTGCAAATGTATTAGGAACAAGTGGTATAACAATTTTGAGTAGCCTTGGCTGGTTTGGCTTGGTGGTTAACGTGTCGGCCCGAGAACCAATGAGACCCGGGTTCGATTCCAGCCAAGGGCACGTGCCTCCGTTGCAATTTGTCCCCGGCCCTGGTTGGGGTCATGTGGGAGGCGACCAGTCGATGTCTCTCTCTCGCATCGATGTTTCTCTCTCTCTCCCTCTCTCCCTCCCTCCTAATCTGTCTAAAGATAAAGAGAAAAAAAATGTCCTCGGGTGAGGATAAAAAAAAACACAATTTTTAGTAGATTAAGAACACGTAATTACTCTGGAGGATTTAATAGCTATGAACACGTGAAACGGCATTTGTGAAAATTATTTGAGGCTTACAGGAATGTCACCTTTAAAAAACAATACGAAAAATGCAGCAGGTATCCCAGTGTGAATGGTGGTGTGGCTAGTGGGTGTCCATTTCGAGGGCAGATTGAGCCCAGTGGGAGGGTTAGGACAACCCTGAGAGTTGTAGGAATCTGTCATTATTTCACTTAGTCTTATCTTCTCCACACCTTTTCCTTCTCCTTTGGCATTTCCCAGTCAATGTTGTTAGTAGGAAACATATGTTTGGGTTTCAAAGTAAACGTATAGCAGAGAAAAGCAAATTTAAGGGTTCTGTGGTTTTCTCACATGGCAAACAAAATGCTAGGTGTTGTTTGTTTGTTTGTTTGTTTGTTTAAGGAAAGGCTTAGTGTCCCCAAGCTATAGCCAACTTTATTGAGAGTTACCACACAAAATTAAAAGGCTATATTCTAGATGCTGAGATTTATTTGGCTTTGAGGAAATCCTGCGATAATTCCAAAACAACGGACTTTATAAGCTGCAATAAGGAAATGCAGTAGGTTTGACAGGGAACCCAAGGGGAAGAAGAAAGTCGAGGTATCTCCCTGGAGAGACAGTTCATGGCCCAGTCATTTTGCACAGAGTCACTCCTTCGGTTTCCTGACCGTCTTGTCTCTGAAGTGGAAGCTACAACAAGGGTACAATCAAGAAGGTGGCAGTTCTGGGTGGGGCTTGAATCCAGTACATTTCGTGTAAATTAGTAAACATGTCAGGCTTTTGGCATGGATGTGAAAAATGAATTATCTTTTTTATTTTTCACAACATATTTTCTTCTTGCTTCTCGAGAGGAAAACGACTTCATCTGTTTTCTAGGGTAGGGAAGTGATCTAATTGTTTCACAGCTTTTTACGAGTTTATATTATTTATGGCTTTGCATTGTTTCGATGGCAACTGGCTGGCGTCCGTCACAGCCATCACCATGAGGTTTCATGCACTTCGCCCTGATACACCGGCTCATAATGTTCTCTCAATGTATTTATTATAATAAGGGAAACAGCAGCACTCTTTCAGGAAAGCCAGCAATTTAAGCTTATAAACAGGATGTTTTATAATTCGAGATCTTGAGTGTAGAAAGTGCTGACAGTTTTGCTTATTTTGGACCAACAAAATAAAATAAAAGTGTGTACTTCTGACTAATACACTTTTTTTTTCCTTGTAAAGGATGTGGGGACCAAGAAAGGCACCCTGGTGAGTTATGTGATGGCATGCAGCATTGGAAACATTACCATCCAGAACCTGAAGGACCCAGTTCGAATCAGAATCAAACATACGAGAAACGAGGTAAGAAAACCCCACAAGGAACAATAAAGTAGAAGCCGACTTTTCAGAGAAATCTGGGGCTGTTTGTTCGACATGAAAACAAGTAACTGGAAATTTTTTTGAGGGGAACAGTTTCCCCAGAAGTGGGGAACGGCTCATCACGTAGAGCTCTAATGTCGCGGTAAATCGTGGCATCTGGGGGAAAGTGGTCTTATCTGGGCTTCAATAATTGGAAGGAGAGGGGGAGTGAAGAAACCGACCGCTGTTTCTAAGAAATGACATATATTCCTTGAGATAAATTAGATTCAGATGCGGTTGTTCAATCCTGCCATTATATGTTATATGTTTTTTTTTATTTTAATAATTTTTTATTTTTCAATTACAGTTGATGTACAATATTACTTAGTTTCAGGGGTACACCCCAGTGATTGGACATTATATAACTCACTAAGTGATCACCTCGCTACATCTTGCACCCGCCTGGCACCATGCATAGTTATTACAATGTCATTGACTACTGTACATCCCCAGGACTATTCTGTAACTACCCATTTGTACTTCATCTCCTCACCTTTTCCACCCAGCCTCCCAGCCCCCCTCCCACCTGGCGTTTTGGCTGCTGTTTTTTTAAGGTCAAGATCACTGCCACAGGGAAAGCAGAGGGGAGGGGACAGGCTTGACTTAGTTTTTGAGAGGTTAACAGTTGTCTAAAATCTTGGCAAATGCTTTTTTAATGGCTTTATCACCCTGGCTCCCATCGGTTGTGTGTGATAAAATTACATGGGGTTCGTAGTGTGCGACCCAGGTGTCCCAGGCACAGGTTTTCCCCTTTGCGGAGGGTCGCAGTCCCGATCCTACCGTTCGAGGCGGGCAGGAAGGCGGGCCGGAAGCGGGCTGGGTGATAAGGACGGGACTTGGAAGTTAAGTCATCTAGGAACTCGCTCGGCTTTGTCACGAAACCTCTGCCCTCCTTGTCTCACCCTTGGCCTCCTTTGTTTCAGCTCCCAGCTCCTTCATCCGCAACCTTTTTTTTTTCATCGTGGTTAAACATACAAAACAAAATTTACTCTTTTCAAGGGCACAGTTCAGTGACATTGGGGACACACATTCATCGGCAGCCACCTTGTCCGTCCCCCGAACTGTTGCCTATTCCTCCGCTGAAACTGTGTGTCCATTACACAACCGCCCATTCCCCCCGCCCCAGCCCCTGGCAGCCCCCGTTCCCCCCTCTGTCTCTTTGCAGTAACCACTCTAGATACCTCCTGTAAGTGAGATCGACAGTATTTGTCCTGTGACCACCTTATTTCACCGAACATAATGTTTGCAGGATTCATCCGTATGAGAGCGTGTGTCAGAATGCCCTGCCTTTCTAAGGCTGGATGATATGGATACCCCACGTTTTGATTGCGTCCACCTTTGGATAATGTGTACACATACCTATCTGGGTCTCTACTTTCAATTATTTTGGGCACATACTAGACATAAAGGAGAATTTTAAAGATGAAATAAAATTACAGGGTAAAGGACTTTGCTGAAAGCTAAGCATAGCATTTTATGATGGGACACAGAGTAACCTTAGATAACTGAGGAACGCAGTTCCTCATGGGTTAGAGTTGATTTCCACCCAAAGCCTTTGTGAGAGGAGATTGAGTCCCCCTAGACTGCCTGTCATTCTTAGGTGGTATTGGCATGACTAATGCGGATCCATTTCGTTGTGAAAACCTTAGCATTTTACTCTGTTCCCATATCCAAACCATCCACTTTTTCCATTTCTCTTATACACAACTTCACGTTTTTTCTTATGTTAATATAGGCAGTGACTAATCCCATCTGTGCCTTCTGGGATCTGAACAAAAACGGTAAGTGTTCAGATATTGGCTACCTTAATAACAAGTGAATTCTAAACACTGTTAGACGCCCCCGCTTCCTTTCCTTCCCCCCCAGCCCAGAGGGAGTCACAATGCAGCATGTTGGCACCTGAGCTGCAGATTCTCATCTGGGTAGCTTGGGAAGTGAATTCTAATCTCTATGTAACTTTTTATTCATTGCAAGAGGAAATAGGCAGGCTTGGCTTTTTAAAAAAATCAAACGACCTCTTTAATTTCAGTTACTTATTAAATAGGGTACACATTTTTATTGCCATTTTATTAAAAAAATTTTTTTTTTCTTTATTGATTTTAGAGAGAGAGGAAGGGAGAAGGAGAGAGAGATCAAAACATTGATGAGAGAGAACATTGATTGGCTGCCTCCTGCATGCCCCACGTTGGGGATCGGGCCCACAACCTGGGCATGTGCCCTGACTGGGAATCGAACTGGTGACCTCTTGGTGCAGGGGTCGACACTCAACCACTGAGCCACACAGGCCGGGCTTTATTGCCATTTTAGATAAACATCGATATACACTTGATCTCATTCTTCAGGGACACTTCGGAGGAGGTTTTGGGGTGTGCATATGCATAAGGTATACAATTAGAAACCCAGCTTGGGAACCTCAGGTCCTGGGAGACAGCACACTGGGACTGCACACACAGGAATTATAATAGTATATGCTGCTTGAAATGAAGAGCTGCCTCCACAGTGACATTTGACAGTCAGGAGAGAAAGGCAAAATTCAGGGTTTGAGCATTAGGTGCAAGGTATGGAGATTTCTCTGAGGGGAAGGACACAGATGAAAGCTCCCACTTCTGCCCCTAGGGGTCACCCAAAGAGGGTGATCCTGCTTCTTGATAGAAATGTAATCTGAAGATGTCCAAACCTCTTTTTTCTGATACTCTATCACAGCTGTATTTGTTACACAGTTTTGAGAAGATCCTGATTTACTAAATACATAGTTTAAAATGATATTACCTTGCAATCTTAAAACATTCTTCAAATGACCCTGACCGATTTGGCTCAGTGGCTAGAACACTGGCCTGAGGACTTAAGGGTCTTGGGTTCGATTTCCGGTCAAGGGCACATGCCTGGGTTGCCCCTGGCCCTGGTTGGGGTCATGCAGGAGGCGGCCAGTCGGTGTGTCTCTCTCACTTCGATGTTTCTCTCTCTCTCCTTCTCTCCCTTCCACTCTATCAAAAATCAATGGAAATATATCCTCAGGTGAGGATTAACAAAAAGCATTCTTCAAATGGATGAGTTGCTCATGTTCCACAGCGTGGCATACATCAGAGCAGATGTAGCAAAGGCATTTATCGGAAGTTGCCACCATGCCTGGCCGCTGTGTCCATGGTAACGTGTTCCAAGAAAGGCCTTCCTTGTTCTCATGTCTTCACAAAAACAGACTGACCCAAGGAAAAACGTGTTGATCTCCAGAGACTTTCTTAGTATGTAACATATTTGCAAAGGGCTATTCTTTTTAGGAAAGTTTATCTTATAATATGTTAGAAATTAAACGTGAGTGAAACTTTTGCACAACCCCTGAGGCACTTCGGTGGAACACAGCTGAAAACCACTGACCGGAGCATCTCCAGCTGCCCACCCGGCCCTGACATCGTGACCCCAGGAATCTTAAGTATTCCAACCCTCAGCAGCTTTAAAAACAGTCTCCGTGTTTCAGATAAATTGTGAGGCAGAAGATACTGAGGCATATTTCTCTAGAGAAAGTGTCATCCGTTTTGGAGGAGGAACTGATCTGCTGTTGTTTGCATTGTTGGTTGACTTCCCTGCAGAGGGCTCTGGGTTCTGGAACACGTCGGGCTGTGTCGCGCACACGGATTCGGACGCCAGCGAGACGGTCTGCCTGTGCAACCACCTCACGCACTTTGGCATTCTGATGGTAGGGGGATTTCGAAACTCATTTTGAAATGATATAATTTTGGAAGGCATGCATTTTTGTGTGGGAGTCAGCCTTTTTAGCTTATGTGTTTGGGGAATTCTTTCCTGATAGTTTTTGTCTGTACCTTGAATCTTGATTTTTAATGAAGAATCTAATTAGCAGAAATCATTGATTAAAAATATACAAAAGTAATGACAGAAAAGGACCCTACTTTCTTTTTTCCAAAGCATGACCAGTGATGATAAATAATCCTAGAAAGGAGAATATCACCATGAGACTTTTGAATTAAGAAAGAAACAGAGAGTCAGGGAGACAGAAAGAAAGAGGAAAAGGGAGAGGAGATAAAGGAGGAAGAAAATGTTGGATTTTACCAGCATGGAAGGGAACTGCAGAGAGTTTGATCAGAAATTTTCTTTCTTTATAATATGTTAATACTCCATATTTTTGAATGTTGCTTTGTACCAGGTACTGTGGTAGGTGGGCCTCCTGGAGATCTCAGTGTCTGGTAGGACATACTAGTGACGGGAATGGCGTGGAGTCGCCAAGCCTGCAAGGCAGATGATGTGTGATTTTTTTTCTCACTGCTAGACCTTCATATCATCCTTGTCTCTCTCTCTCCCTCTCTCTCTCTCTCTTTCTCCCTCTCTCTCTCTCTCTCTCTCTTTCTCCCTCTCTCTCTCTCTTCCTTCTTTCCTTCCTTCCTTCTTCCCCATGGCCTGTTTTTATCTCATTAGTCAGCCTATCCAGCAGTTTTAAACAAAAATTTGATTTCATTGACATGTTTTTTCCCCCTACCAAATTTTCAAGAGCTGCCCTACATCCAATGACTTGTTTGAATTCATCCACAGACTTGTACTTTTCCCATATTATCTCTGATACACGCGTGTTTTTGCAGACACCTTTCTGGGGACCAGTGCACCCCTCAGATCCTGGCAGAGCCCTTGTTTCTGTGTAGTGTCCCTAAAGGGATCGAAGCACGTTTGTTTTTTAATTGAAGGTGGGAGTAATTAATGTGTGCTGAGGCAATAAAGCTCTATAATTCAAATCACAGACATCAGGTTATGTTCATCCCCTCCCTTAAACCTTACACCCACTTCCTGTGGGTCTGGGAGGAAGCACTGAGGACCATGTGATGTAGTATTTGGCTCATGAATCCACTTGGCCAATGTAAGTGGTCATTGTCCTATGGCAATCCTGCAAGTTGTAATTTTCCTGACAAGCCAGTACATAAAAGCTTGGAAGGATAAGAATAAGTCATTTAAAAGGACGACAATCATAGAAAACGACTTTCTCAAAATATAAATATTATTTTACTGCCAGAACATGAAAATGTACAATGAAACTATAGCTTGTTTTCACTAAGTGATTAAAATGTACTTGGTTTTCTTCCATTTTCTCTTTTCTCCAAAAATGAGAGTAGACATTCTTTCAGAAAATACTGCATTATTACTCATTACACACAAAATATATTATTACTTATTCAGGTATGTAAACGTTAGTTTAATTGATTTAACTACTTCAGCTGTGTGTGTGTGCATTTTGTGTGTATGTGTGTGTGAGCATGATTGTGTTGTAAGTCTAATATTAGATAGATAACAATAGCACAATTCACTATTCAAAGATGATTTATATGTAACAAAGTGAGCTTTCTCATTACTTTGAATGATCAGTAGTTTCTTCAACATTGTTTAAATTTTATTATGAGTTTGTAATGATATATTACTTTCTCTTTTATAATCTGATTAAATAAGTAGCTGTACAAGTATCTGGCTCTATGCATATTTTAATGCTGTCCTTCCATTTTCCACCTTGGCTGTTTTTGCGGGCTTAGAAACTCCTGGAAGAAAAATTTTCCAGAATTTATCCTTTCTGGCCATGTGCCCATATCCTTTCAGCTTTCCAGACCACCAAGACTTTCTCCAGAGTCTCTCTTGATTTACAAACTATTTTCTCACTTATACAAGCTATCCCGAGTCTACATTGCTCAGTGACACATTTACCATATGAGAAGTTCAGAAAGTGTATCTCAGACCCTTAATTATATCTTCTAGTATACAAATGTATGAAGAATTCAATGTCTGCTATATTTCTTTGTAGTAAGACTGATTTTTATATTTTTAACATCAATACATATTCATGTTGGCTAGTTTAGAGGAATAAATATCTGTGTATTCTTTATTCTCAAAAAATACAAAACAGTATGAGAATTGGGTATAAGTGGGTATCATCAGTAAACAGCATTATTTTATTTCATTCACATGTTAAATGGTGGCTTTATTTGTGGTTTTCAAGTCAACTGCCTGACCTAGATAGGAGCCATGGGTTTTTCAGGCGGTTATGGCAAGTTGCTTGGAGATTCCTCAAGGCCGTTTCTCTGCCTAATGAGATCTTGGAGTATCTAAATACTGGTCAAGCTGACCTATCAAGTGGCACGGACTCGAGCACCACCCATGTGCCATGGGCGTCCCGTGCCGTCCCAGTGTTTTGAGGGATTCCTGGAGAGGATGGAGAAAGTCCCCTCCAACCCTGAGCCCATGTACCTGCTGATTTGATCACTTTGTGCATTTCTTGGTGTCATAGAGGTACTGTCCCTGCTCCTCACTGCATCAGCCAAACCTGGAGCTAAGTCCCATGTCTTCATTTCACACACATACACATACAACAAACACTACTTACTGGAGGTCTTTGTGTGAGCAGCAGGTTTTATTGACCTTTTGGTGAAAATTAAAGAAAATTAATAGAAAAGAGAATGAAACACTTGCAACATAAAAATTTTTTTCCCATACCTAACAATTTAAGTCAGATATTCTTTGGAGTCTGTCCCTTCTTCAAGAAGGCTCCATTTTCGAACATCTGCGTGGTGGAGGTTCCTTTCTCCTCCAAACAGGAATGAGTGGTTGGTCTTAACTCTAGATTTATCCCTATCCAATTTCCACAATTAAGCAAGAAAAGAACAATTTTTCTACCAGACCCAGATTTTGCAAGTCTGCCTCCACACGGTGAAGTGAATACTTCTTATCAATATGCTAGAAAGTGTTTACTTCTTTCCACTCCACAGCAACCCCTAACATTTTACATGGTGTCTTTTCAGGTCCATAAAGATTAAAAAAACAAACAAACAAAAAAAAAACTATGACCCCAAAATGAAGCCCGAGCTTTGGGGTGACCACAGGAGCCCCAGCACCACTTTCTGAGCTGGACAACTACAGGGCAGCAGCCTCTGGCTGTCTACCGGCTGAGCTCCTCCCTCCCAGGCAAAGAACCAAGGACCCACCTGAGGGCTAGGCCATGAGGGCCACCATGGCTTCCATTTGGATGTGTGCCCCTAACCCTGCAAGTGTTAGGAATGGGCTTGATAACTTTTTATGTAAGGCAAGGAGCTCCTCTCCATTTTCTATTGGGAAGCCCAGTGGTTTTGCTCTTCAAGACATACTACTGTGCAAAGAGCTTGGATAACAAGGCAATGGATAAAAAACAATATGTAACTCTCCCAATAATGCTACATTTTTGTTTCATGGAGTGATCCACAAGAATATAATAAATGGAAATTCTAATACTGACTTAACGCTGTTGGTTTTAACCCCTAAAGTCGAACTGAGATGTAAGTGCTAGCAGTGGACTTTCTGATAAAACAAAAGCATTCTTATGACAAGAGAGATTCTCACAGCTGCTTCCCATGTGTTGTATAGGACCTTCAAGGAACTGCCTCACTGATAGATGCAAGGAACGCCAGAATTCTCACCTTTATCACCTATATTGGGTGTGGAATATCTGCTATTTTTTCAGCAGCAACTCTCCTGACATATGTTGCTTTTGAGTAAGTATTTTCTCTCTGCCAAGCCCAGTGCTAACTATTCCAAAAATGTGAACAAGAAAACTGCTTCAGCTTTTAAAAATTTTCATGCACTTTGTGAATCATGAAAGGTAGTTCAGTTTTAATGTTCAGATTTCTCATAAAATATATCATAGAGCATGAATTGTCCAGATGTATAATGTTAATTTATAATCCATGTATTTCTATTGATGCATTTGAGCCTGTTAGAGGTGATTAACATCTCTAAATAAAAATTGTATTCAGTGTTTTTACCTGGTAAAAGATGAAAACATTTGCTTCCCCAATCTTATAAAATTAGTCCTAAAACAGGAAATTTTGGTTTAAAAATAATCTTCAACTCATTAAAAATCAAGAAACTTCAAAAAAAGTTTAAGGAAAATTTTTTTAAACAAAAATATCATTTTTATAACTAGAATTATCCTGGATTTTAAAAAATCAAGCTGTTGAAACCAATTGGCAGTTTTGTAAACAATTGGAGACCATTTTGAAATAAAATTGATACTTACCGTAATTTACCAAATACTCACAAATACCATTAGCCCTCCCCCTGGTGGAACCCTGTCACGGAGATGGTGCTACCTAACCCATTGCAGAGCTGTGGAAGACGTGAATGTATTGCCTGTGCTTAAAAGATTGATTTACAATGTAACTTCTCTTGTATCTTTCTTGTTTTCCTGTTTAGAAAACTGCGAAGGGATTTTCCCTCCAAAATCTTGATGAACCTGAGCACAGCGCTGCTGTTCCTGAATCTGAGCTTCCTCTTGGACGGCTGGATCACCTCGTTTCACGTGGAGGGGCTCTGCACCGCCATCGCAGCCCTGATGCACTTCTTCCTTCTCGCCACCTTCACCTGGATGGGGCTGGAAGCGATCCACATGTACATTGCTCTGGTTAAAGTATTTAACACTTACATTCGCCGATACATCCTGAAATTCTGCATCATTGGCTGGGGTGAGTGTCCTCAAAATTTGGGGTTTTGTTTTCACTGTCAAGGGAGTTGCCACGTTCTCATAGGAAAATGCTGTTTCGAAAGAATAGCATTGCTAAAAGAAACTTCAGATTTGCAAAGGCTGTGGATTGGATGTACCTGCCCTAAGGAAGGGGCTCCCTCAGAACAGTGTTTTAAAAAACTGTTCAACAGGCCTCACTAAATGCAAGAATAAAGGCAAAACCCTTAGCCCCGGAGTCACCACAAACTTATTTCGTGTGCCCAGAGGCAGTCTGAAGAGGCAGCTGGCAGACAGTGGTGCATTTCCATGATGTTTCAAAATATAAAGGCTGGCTCAGACTCCTACCTATACTCACCCCTAGACACACGCCCATGTCGTAGAAACCAGAGAGAGAATGTTATTTTTGTGTGTGCAATCAGAATTCTTACCTCAGCCAGACATGGATGGTTGTATTAGCCTGTCTGGAATCTTCTAAGTGGGCTCCTTTCTTTATCTGGGTTTTATATCAAACCAGGCATTTTAGAGCTTTCTCACAAACCCCTTTTTCAGATGTCCGTGTAGAAATCTGAGACATTTCCAAGGTGTTCACCATTTAGGAGACATCTCTAAGGGAATTGGGATATTGTAGCTTTCCCCAATGAAATATACATGGAATTACTTTACTTATTGAGTCTCTTGAGAGAAAAAGGAAGACTGTAAAGACTATATAGTTTCAGTATTTCCCCCCCCCATTTTTTCTCAAGACTTTTCTTTATATAGAAAGGGGAAAAATAAGCTGTAATTTCCTTTCTGCCAGAACTAATAGACAGGATTAAAGAAACCACATTTGCTGGTCCTAGATTCAATATAAACCAGGTTCTGGTTCTCTAGTAGGTACTGACAAACAAATATTTACGTCCCTGTCATTTAAGAGTAGGTGTTGATCATTGGCAACTGAATTGGATGTTTCTCACCAAAGAGAAGATTTATTTGTTTTTAACCAAGCTGCCAGTTCTAAGAAATTTGATTCTGTGATATGGAGTGTTTTCTTTCCTTTCTTTTCTTTTTTTTTTTCTTGCCATTATCAGCCTTATAAAGCAGTTCCAAATGCTTCAGAAAAGTTGCTCACAGCATGGTCTCTTTATAACAGGTTTACCTGCCTTCATAGTGTCAGTTGTTCTAGCAAGCAGAAACCAAAATGAAGTTTATCGAAAAATAAGTTATGGAAAAGAACAAGGTGATGAATTGTAAGTAATAAAAACACGTTGGTAATTTATTTTCAATGAGTGTATATCCTTTGTTTCCCAAAGTTTAGTATCAGTTTCCATGCCAACGCGAGACTCTTACTTTAGAAGGTTGACGCCCACGTACGGGCCTTTCCAGGGTTTCTGCTACATCACAGATGAACGCAGTTGAAAGCCCCAAACTGTTCAAGCTCCTTTTCCATATGAACGGTCTGTCAGCTGGGAGAATGCAGAAGTTTCAGATACTATCTTCTAGGCTCAGAAGACCCATTCTGTTTGAGGATATTTCATAGTAATCCCACTTCCTTAAACCCACGTACATCTTTAAGTGAGTTAAGTAATAGTGTCAGATAGTCATGCTAATGAGTCAGTGCTGATATGAGTGTTACATGGAAATGGAGAGAATGTAGACATCAGTGAGTTCTTGAGTAACTTGGAAAGTTTTCCTTAGACTGTGAGATCATCGAGGCTAATGTTTTTTATATTGTGCCCTTTTGGCAGTTACTTCGCTCATATTTTATGCAGCACATAGCAGGTGCTCAATAAGTATTTGTTGATTGAATGAATAACTGAAGGAAAAAGAACCTACTCCTGACTGTGATGCCACATTACTCTGCAAATTTCAGGAGTGAATAACACTTTTATATCCAATCAGTATCCAATCCAGTCCCCTTTCCCTCGTAGTCTTCCCTTGTTTATATTTCCAAAGGAACCCCCAAAAGACTCCCATAATAACCATAATAAAGGTTCTAGGTCAGAAATTTCAGGATTATAAGGGAACTGCCCTGTATAAAGAAATATTAGCTTTAGGGATAAGCAGCATCATTTGGGGGTTCTTCATAATAAGATATATTAAAAGTAAAAGTCAGTACATAAGTTCTAAATAAGGTAATTTAAAAAATATCTTAGTCACCTGGCCGGTTTTGCTCAGTGGTTAGAGCTCCGCCCACAGATTGGAGAGCCCCGGGTTTTGTTTCCGCGAAGGGCATGTACCTCGGTTGCAGTTTGTCCCCAGCCCCAGTAGGGGTCGTGTGGGTGGCAACCACTCGATGTGTCTCTCTCACATTGATGTTTCTCTCTCTTTTCCTCCCTCTCTCCCTCTCACTCTATCTGAAGATAAATGCAAAAATGTCCTCAGGTGAGGAAAAAAAAAAAAAAATATATATATATATCTTAGTCAACTCTTTTAGAACCTTAGAGTACATTTAATAAATTGCTGTACCATCAACAGCTGTTGTTTACTGAGCATTTACTATGTGCCAGGAGTCATGTTGGGTTCTGGGATTCAGCTGTGTTCAGGATAGCGTTTGCCTTTGTGGCGGTCGTGTTCCACTTTGGAAGACGGAACCCAGAGTGATGACGATTGACACTCAAATTTTGAGGTCAGTTTAAATGCCTTAAATAATATATCCAATTTTTGAGGTACCTAAGAACTTCCACATTATTGTTATTAGTTGGGGCATCTGTAAATTGTAGTATTTGTTCAATTTAATCATAGAACATTTGTACATGGTACAGTTTCTAAATTGCTTTGATCTGTTTTCAGATCTGTATATCATTTTAATATCAAGTACATCTTTCCTCATTTCATAAAGATATTGTAACCAATGTAAGCTTTTTAATTGTGCATGAGAAGTGTCACTGTACAAATATCACAGATTTACAATAAGGTCTTGCCTCAACTAGACCAATTATATTAATAGGAATTGTTTTGTCTGCAATGTGGAATCCACAATTTTGTGTGTCTTAAGGAGGAATGTACTCTTCTCACAATGCAAAAACACAGAGAAATGAACAGTAAACTGGCATTAATGTAACGGCGGAAGTGTCAGGGCCAGAACCTTCAGCTTGCTGGCCTTTCCTCCTGGGAGGAAGGTGATCGCTGCAGCTCCTGAGCTTCCCTCGTGTTTGAAGCAGAAGGAATGACTAGGGGCCTTGGCAGTGGAGTCTGTCAAGAAGAGCTCTCCCAGACTTTGCTTCCATATCATTTTGTAGAACAATGTCCACATGACCACCCCTGACGTACAAGAGAGATTGAGAATATGAGTCCTTAAATGTCACATTCTCTGGAGTGCAGGCACATAGGAGAAAAGGGGGTTAGACGTGGTGTTGGGTAAACCAACCAAGAGCGTCTTCATGCCAAGTCAGAATTCAAGTAGCCACCTGGTTTTCTTCTTCACTCATGACTTGAATAACTAGACATTAAGATGATAGCTATCCAGAATAAACCAACAAACACACCTACAAGGAAACGGAGGCCCACGAAAATGAAGGACTCTGTGAAGGTATGTGAGAAAGGCCTAGCTGGGAAACCTGAAGAAGCCTGAACCAAACTGGGAGAAGTCTTAGGTCAACAGGCATGGTAATACATTCCTTCTTCGTTCTTGTTTCTTCTCCTTTAAGCTGTTGGATTGAGGACCCGGTGGTGTTTTACGTGACCTGTGCTGGGTATTTTGGAGTCATGTTTTTCCTGAACGTTGCCATGTTCATCGTGGTAATGGTGCAGATCTGTGGGAGGAACGGCAAGAGGAGCAACCGCACCCTACGCGAAGAGATCTTGAGGAACCTGCGCAGTGTGGTCAGCCTGACATTTTTGCTGGGCATGACATGGGGTTTTGCTTTCTTTCCCTGGGGACCCTTGAATGTCCCTTTCAAATACCTCTTCTGCATCTTCAATTCATTACAAGGTAAGATAAATGGTACCCGAACAATTTCCACTGGCTAATTTTGTCATATTTGCAAACAGCTTTACCGTTGGACAGATGCCACACTCAGTTTCTGTGTCACTATTCTAAGTGCAGAGTATAGTTTCGGGCACAGGGTGGGTACTCATCAAAAAGTCTTGAGTGGAGAATTGAGGTAGAATGTCAGTTTGTTTGTTTTCAGTGATGTATCCCAAGGACCAAAGACAGTGCCGGCAGATAGTAGGTACTCAATAAACATATGTGGTTCATGACTGAAAGTGGGCAGGGAGGTGCCCACAGGAAAGTTTAAAGGGGTGCATGACACCTTTCACCCCTTAGTTTTGTTGAGGGCTGGTGGTGCCCCTCACAGAACCTTCCCATGTGGTATACTATTCTTGCTCTGAAGACTTTTTAGACTCTATGCAGAGAGAGCAATTCACCTTGATTCCTTGGCTGCTTGGATTTCAAAGTAAATACCAACACTCTAGTTCAGAAATGCTCTTTTTATTTTATTTTTTTCATGATATATAGCAATTAGTTCAACAAGTTAACAAACACTTGCCAATGGCCTGCTTTGTACAGAAATCTAAGACTTCCTTCAAGAAGCTTCCTGTCATACTTCTGATTCCATAATACATGCCCTAGTGTACATGTGATGAGTTTAACTTTAAGCTTAAGTGAATAAAAATTGTTTTGAAAATTTTACTTTTTTGAAAATGACATCCTTCAAGACATCATATATACCCTGTTTTTATAAACTCCCTAATATTTAGAAGCACCATGAGGTCCCCACTCCAAAAGGAATGAGGTGACAGAGTTTGGAATCTTTCTGAGCCAGGCAGTACTGCTGGTCTACCTGAAATTACTGGTATGTCCTCGTAGGTGTGTGGGGAAGGAAGAGCTGACTGAAGCAAGCTGGACAAATCTGTGCTGGGTGGAAAGTGTGGTGGAAATCAAGTTTGTGCTGCTCACCAAACCAGATGCCTAGGCAGTGCCCCCTACAGGTGTGCTCTAGGAGCAGTCTGTATTTACCCGACTTCTCTTAGAGAGTGTTTGAGTGTTTACTGCTTTGTGTTATATGGATTTAACTTTGCTTTTTCTCCTAGGTTTCCCATTAGCTCATGAGCTCTTGCAAAAAATCTGTCACATAGTTGTGGTGCTTAACAATTGTTTGTTAAATGAATAAATGGATTGCTGGATAAAGAAAGGGAGGGTCTTCGGGGATGGCCTAAATCAACCTGAGACTCCTGTGGCATAAATCCACATTAATTACTTGAGCAAATTTTATTCAGGTTCACTCTCCCACAACAGAGAAATATGTGGGCTCGTTATCTTTGGTAAATAGAATAATAAGCCTCAAGTGCACCGCCAAAAGGTGGAAACTGAAGAGGTAGTGTATGTATACATCTTCACTGGGATCTGGCTTTGCAAAGCGACTTTTCCTCTGTTTACTCTGTTCTGTAATATACAGGGTAAATGTACCTAGGTAAATATTGACAAAAATGTCCATTAACATGAGAAATTCGATGGTTTTATATTTCAGGATTGTACATGAAAGGCACATTACTCTGCCAGCCCAAGCTAGTTTTTGCTTATAGAATTTCCTGGCAGTTTCTGTAACCCCCAAGAGCTACAGTTGTCTGTTCAGCTCTGTTTTCATTAACGAGAAATGGGATGTTTTATTTTTCCCAGCATAGGTCTCCTGTCAGGAGGGGAAAATGTCATAAACCGCCATCAAGTTCTATCCTTCATAAATGACAGACTTTTAAGACTAAATTTAAATTATATAAATTCAGAACACATTTCTGCGCATCCAATGATATTAAAAATACCTCCTAAAAAGGGAAATTTAAATTAAAAAGCGGGGACACAGAGCACATGAGCCTACTGACAGTTGCTTACTGGCCCAGCCTGTACAAAAGCTTCTCAAGACACCATGGGAAAGCATGTAATGGTTTTTATTTGAGTCATTTTCTGGACCTCCCAAGAGAGGTTTATTATTAAAAATATATGCTTCATTAAAAGAAACATGTGGAATCTAGACATTTTAAAGAAACAATTCAGTGAATGCAAAATGAACTCAGGTAGTACTTAGACAAACTTCATTATGTCTGTTTCTTTTCTTTCTGATATTCTTTATTCCAGGAAGAAAAAAAACACAAAAAACTTGATATGATCCCTTTGCCTTATAGAGCTTATATTCTAGTAGGAGAGACTAACATTCACCAATTATGTCACCATGTAAAAGTACCTGGTGGTGTTAAGAGCAGTTGACAGAAGATAAGAATTCCAAGCTGAAGGATCGACAGGAATTAACTAGGTGAAAGTTGGGAGTGGAAGTGGGGAAAGAATATTTCAGGTAGAGGGCACTTCATGTGCAAAAAACTTGCTGTATATTAAGTCCTCACTTGATGTGGTCAATAGGTTCTACGGCTTTAAGCAAATGATGTATAAGGAAACCAATTTTACCATAGGCTAACTGATATAAACAAGAGTTAACTTCCGGTGGTATCTCATCAATGTTATAATGAAATGCCATTATTCGAGGATCTGCTGCAGTTGTTGATTATAACATCTGCTCAAAGAATTGACAGAAAGCTCATATAACCTGAGAACCGAGAAAGAGCAGGAGAGGGACCTCGTGGTGTGGCACAAAATGGGGCCGGGGGCTGGACCGGAAGGCCCTGCGTTTTGATCTTTATGAGAGCAATGAGAAGTCTTTGAAAAGTTTTAGGCCTGTGAAATGACATGATCAGATGTACATCCTGTAAAGGTGAAGCTGGACATTATAATATGAAGAACAGATTAGAGCAGTCCAATAGCGTCTGTAGGGAGAGTAGATAGGAGGCTATTGCAATGGTCAGGGGAAGATAAGGTGGTACAGTATTTTAGACTATAGTGGGAACGGGTGACTGGAGAGATGGGCAGGAGTCAAGAGAAATTTAGGAAGTATGCTACTATAAAATGTTCATCATTGGTTTGGTGATTAGAGTAAATTCTTATGTGTCTAATGATTTGGGTAAAAGGTCTTGTTAATGGAATATTCTAGTTCACTGAAGCCTGTTGTCATAGACTTAGCCATGGCCAAACACTGAGAATATAATACAATATTCTGAAAACTAAAACTGTGCCAAATAAACTTTAATCTTCTCAGATTTCGCTCATAGTTGAACATCTGAAAATCAGCAGGGTCTTCATTATGAATGCCCCAAGTTCAGAATCGATTATGAATGCCTGTAGTGTGACAGATGTGGGATATGCGGGAGGGACACATGTTTGAGCTGAGTTACAGTGATGTCACAGCGTGTATATCACAGAAGTGGCTTGCTAGCACAGTCCTTTTTTTATTCCAATTTATATTAATTCATTTTTGTTACAGATGTTTCTCCTTTTTCCCCCATCAACACACTCTTCCCGATCCTGCCCCCCACCCAGCATTGTTGTCTGTATCCACTGGTTATGCCTACATGCATATAAGTTCTGTGGTTTACCTCTACCCTCCCCACCCCCATCTTCCTCTTCTGAGGTTTATCAGTCTGTACCCTACTTCTACGTCTCTGTGTCTATTTTGTTCATCAGCTTGTGTTGTTCATTATATTCCACAAATGAGTGAGATCATGTGATATTTGTCTTTCTCTGATTGGCTTATTTTGCTTAGCATAATACTCTCCAGGTCCCTCCATGTCGTCTCAAAGGATAAGAGATCTCTCTTTCTTACAGCTGCATAGTATTCCATTGTGTAAATGTACCACAGGTTTTTTATCCACTCATCTACTGATGGACACTTGGGCTGTTTGCAGATCTTAGCTATTGTAAATAGTGCTGCTATGATCATAGGGGTACATATATTCTTTCTGATAGGTGTTTCAGGCTTCTTAAGGTATATTTCTAAAAGTGGGATCACTGGGTCAAATGGCAGTTCCATTTTTAATTTTTTGAGGAAATACCATATTGTTTTCCATAGTGGCTGCACCAGTTTGCATTCCCACCAGCAGTGTACCAGAGTACCCTTTTCTTCACACCCTCGCCAGCACTTGTTGTTTGATGATTTGTTAATGGTAGCCATTCTGGCAGGTGTGAGGTGATACCTCATAGTCGTTTTAATTTGCTAGCAGAGTTCTTTTAACTTATGTGTATGTCTTCAAATATTTGGTTAAAACGTTTAAAATTCTTAAAAATAAATGTATATATTTATTTGGTTAAAATATGCTAAATCCTTTAGAAACAAATGTCCATATTTTTAAATGTATGTATGTGTTTGTATACAAACAAACACATAATTACATGTGTAATTATATAGGTACTCACATAAATTTGTATAGTCTATGTACTAAAATTTTATAAATGGTTTATTTTTATTTTACATACTTTATTTTTATTTTTCATGTTTTCTATTTTTATTATTCTATATATTTTTTTGTTTTTATGTACACTTATAACTACATTTAATGGCACAGTCCTGTGAAATAGATATCAGAAAATTTGTGGCTGTAACTAAAAATATACCTACTTGAATAAGCAAATGAAATAATGAATTGAATCAGGGCTGAAACCAAGTTTATTATTTTCTATTTTTTCAAGTATATTACTTTGTTCTTTTTATTTTATCTACTTCACTTTTTATTTATTGATCATTTCACCGAATTTTTTTTCTCAAAGATGAAGAGATAAATATCTCTTCTCTTAACCTGGTAGAATTCCATAATCAATCTGCTTTTGATGTTTTTGCTGTTTTCCCAGGAAAAAATTGGCAGATCATTGTATCAGAAATTTTAATTCTTTTCTAAAGAATACAACTTGATATTCAAAGGAGAACAGATGTTTGACAAAAGTATATCATAATTCACATGCCTGAGAACATTAGCCTTCATTTCAGCAAATATGTGATTCATTCTAAAGAAATAAAAGGCAACTCCCTGGTTGCTGAGAAGCTCTTGGCCACCTGATGGCATCTCTGTCCCTTGGCAATCGATGCTCCTGTAGGCTTGAATTATTGCTCTGTGCTGTGGCATGTGTGCATAGCTGCTTGTTATACAAGTGATGAGCAGTGTCTCAGACTGTATATCTTTGCATTAACTGTACAAGAGTATTTGACACTCTCCATTAGATTAGGCTTCTTCAATATATAGGGAAGTTTAATTCTTCTAACAGGTTCATCAGGATCTAAAGTCTAGCCCTATACCAAGAGCTTGGTCTTCAGCTTTCTTTTTCTAGGCATGTGAAACAACATAAATTAATAGTCTCAAGTGTCATCAGCCTGTCTTCTGTACATACATGTGACAACATAGTACAATGCAACATGTGATTCTACAAATAGAAACTGTGATGGCAAACACAGAAGGGCATTAGCAATCTACTCAGATGTAATGTTTGCCATTAATGAATTTGGTAACATTAAGATACCAGAGCAACAGAAATGACTCATATTAGTGTACTGATTTACAGTGCACTTTCACATAACGTCTGTTTTCAGATGTAATTCTTGCAGCAAGTCTGGAGGGTAGGTAACCAAGGAAGAGGACATTGTCTCCATTTTATAGAATGAGAAACAGGCTCCCAGAGTCATTGACGTTCCCAAGATCAGTTTGAATCTGACAACATAATATTTACAATGTAGCACATATGAAAGTAGAAAGGTACATTATTAGGGTCAGAGCATAGAAGGAAAGTAAAACAAAGTAATGCCCTTTCATTTTAATTTAATTTTTGTTAATCCTTACCCAAGGATGTTTTTGCATTAATTTTTAGATAGAGTGGAAGGGAGAGGAGGGGAGAGAGAGAGAGAGAAACATCGATGTCAGAGAGACACATTGGTTGCCTCCTGCACAACCCTGACTGGGGCTGGGGATCAAACCTGCAACCAAGGTATGTTCCATTGACCAGAATCAAACCAATGACCCTTTGGTCCGAGGGCCAGTGCTTTAACTTCTGAGCCAACTGGCCAGGGCTGCCCTTTTAATTTTTATTTCAAAGTTTCTAGGAAGTGAGTATTTGCCTCCATTAAAAAACAACAACAACAAAACTGCCCGGCCAGTGTGGCTCAGTGGTTGAACATCAACCCGTGCACCAAGAGGTCCCTAGTTCGATTGCCGGTCAGGGCACATGCCCAGGTTGTGGGCCTGATTGCCAGTGGGGGGCGTGCAGGAGGCCGCCAGTCAATGTTCTCTCTCATTGATGCTTCTATCTCTCTCTCCCTCTCCCTTCCTCTCTCTAAAATCAATAAAGAAAAAAAAAATCTGTTAGAAAATATATCTTTAGTGAATAAATGTAAATTTAATCTCTTACCCTTCCTCAGCAAAAATCATTAAGGGAAATATATTTATTATTTCAATCATATTGGTAAACTAAGAATATTAAATCAAATTCTCTAACCTGTGGCCAGAAGCCTCCTGACAGTTCGGCTGCAGCATAATCACAGGTACAACACCCAGTGAATCGGCGCCAAGGTAATGAACTGCCTTTATACCCTCACATCTGAAATTGTGTGGGCTGAGACATTACACACTACAAGGAAATAAATTGCTCATCTTTTGGCATGGAATCTTATGCCACAGAGAAGTAATTTTCTAACGGCCACCTTGGTAGTATGAAAGAAGGATTCAAGAGGTTCCCACAGAGCTTCCTCAGCCTGAAAGGTCCCCAGCCCAGCAGCCAGCTGGCTACGCTTGTGTGACAACAGAACCTATGAGCTGTTCGGAGATTTGGACTCAGACTTGCTGGGAAGCTCAGATGTCATCTAGACCTTTTTTGTCAAAAGTCGGTTATATCGAGCCTGTGGCCTCTTTTGCCCAAACACCTGCTTTGATTAATTCTTGACTGATTTTCCCATCAAGTCTCCAGGACCACTTATGCCCATGGGCCTGGTGAAGACACCATCCATTCACCACTGTCACCCGCTCTGACTCTATCCCTCATCCCTGACATTATCTGTATCTGTCATCTTCCCCTTAACTGTGTTTCTGGGTCTCTCTTGGCCAGGGGAAGGAAAAGTCAGCTTAGGCCATTTGTCAGAATTTGTGGTTAACCATCTTGCTGAATGGCCTTTCGTTGGTCAAGAACTCATTAGGAGGGAGATGAGCACCCAAAGTTTCGTTTTTCTTCACCAGATTCCTTGCAAGTGACCTTTTAGAGCAGTAGAAGAATGACAATATGTGCTCCCCTAATTTTGCAGGGTACCATCCATTTTCAAATCCAAGAGGAAATAGTTTTTTTTCAAACTTTTGATAATCAGGCTAAAGATCTGAGAACATCCCTTTGGCCACTCATCTTACATCTGGCCCAGAAAGTCACCTATCTTTGCCAGAGTCAACAGAAGGGAATGAGTTCTATGTGGGAGCCAGATCCCTAGCCAAACTATTGAGGCCAAGAGCCTCTTTTTCCCCCTAAATAAATAGTTAACTGGCTCTTATGAGGACAAAGAAGAAACACGAGCCCATACAGTCTGCAGTGAATATAATGCCAACACTTACAAGTTGGCTTTTTTCTCCCCAAACATGCAGCTGGAATGTGTCCTGATCTAGGTGAGAGGACGAGGTATAGAAAACCAAATCCACTGCTTGAGGTTTTTCAGAACGTTTGTGACTCTGTTTAGAGCGCTTCCGGTGTCCCTTCACCAGATTTGCGGGACCAGCCTCGGCCTGTGGTCTGCTTCTCTGAGGCTCTGAGGAAGTGGTTCCTTGGTTTCTTACGTTTTCTCCTGAACAGCCCTCCTTCTTACATGCTTTAACACCCTTCCTCCGTCGCGATTGAAAGTGTCATTTATTTTAAATGAGGAAATTGCAAACTTTACCAAGAATTAAGACATCTTGAATTCACATATTGCTCTAACTTTTTTTAAGTGAGCAGAAACCTCTAATGCATGGAGGATGGAGGTAAAGAAGAGAGGCCGGGGCGGGGTGGGAAGAGCAGGTAAGGACTGGTTAGGAATCTGTTCATTTAAAGTAGGTTTACGTTTTTGTTTTCCCTCTTGTTCCAGCATGGAGTCTGGGTTCCTATAAGTAAGATAAAGAATCCAGGCAGTTACCAAGCTTAAGAAACTATTGCCGGGGAACTTTGGCTTAGAGTCACCAGACTGGCGGTTTTTCAGGCTACGATCCACAATAAAAGACCATCATGAACTTTGTTTTGTGAGACATAAAGGTTTCATGAAACGAGTGCTAGCTTGTCAAGATGAAGTAAAGGCTTTAAATCAGAATTCAATCTTTGGGCCATTTTAACTTCCAATTTTTATGGGCAATGTTCCCTCTCCCTGGTCGGCTAGATAAAGCTGTAAGACATGATGAAGAGCGAAGGCGGATTATTCTGGTCCCCAGTCCCAGCTAAGAAAGCTTGAAGAGTCTGTTTTTCCAGGTGTTAGGAAGAGCCTCTGAGGTGCCGTGTGGTTGATATGAAGATTCTCAAAGGGAAAACATTTGACAGAAAGGGAGTGGAGATGGAGGTGAGAAATCAAACAGAGTCCCTTGGCTGTCAACATATAACTCTTTTCTAGTTCTGCTTCTGCATCCAAATCTGTAAGGAGATGGGGGAAAAATAACCCTCAGAACTGAAGAGGGAGTAACCCTGCTTTCTCACGTTGGCCTCCAAGTGCCTTGGCTCTCTGGCTGTATTTTCTCCTCCTCCTTCCTGAAGAGTTAGAATTTCTTTCCATACTGTGTGTGTGCGCTCTTCCGGATGGATGCCTATCGCATTTCCCACGGCGGAACTCTGCCAGGGATGTTTTGTCCTGAAAGAACTTTGGTACATTTATTGCCAGACTAACAAATTCGGGTGAGAGGGGCTAGTTATCACCAATGGTAAAATAACCTATTACGAGATTTCTATTCTGATTTAAAATGGAAATGTGTCTCATGGCAAAAGAATCTTCATACCACCCTGGAATTTAAAAACATACTCAATTCCTAAGAATTCTAATATCTCGTGCCTGTTACCTGATTGTGTCCACTGCATCACAGTTCCCAGTGGGAGATGGAGAGGAATTTAAAGGACTTCTCTTCTGTCACATAATTTTAGAGACAATGTATCAGATTTTGACTCTAACTTACATACCAGTGTCTCTTAAACTTTTTGGATGCTTATATATTTACAGGCAAATGTGGATGCTTAAAAATAGGGATGTCAATCCCAGGACAATATTAAAAAGTTACACTTTAAAGGAAAAAAACAAGTTATTAAAAACAAAAATGCAGTAATAATCTCTACCATGAAAATGTTAGTCTTATGAGCTATGAGCATGTGTATAACTAATGTGCCTTTTCGGAGTAATTGCTTGCACATGTGAGCAAGCACATCTCAGTCGAAAAACCTGGGCAGCTGCAAAATAAAACTGGGGTTGCTTGCAAATAACAACAACAACAACAATAATAATAGTAATAGGAATGTCATCTAATGCTATATCATTAATTATGCTTTAGAGCAGCAGTGCACAATCTAAAAGGTGGTTTCCTGAAGTTCGTTTTATCTTACATTCAGCCTCCTCCTCTGTGATTGTGGTCAGCATGAAATCCTCAAAATCATTTATGTTTAGCATCCCTGCAAGGCCAGAAAAGCAAATCTGAAAACTAGTTCTTTCAGTTCTTTCAAAACACCTCTGAAATTTTTGCCTCCAGGATGTGTGACATTTATAAAAACTACTGAGTGTTAAGGGAAGCAACATCTAGCAAATTTCACCTTCTTCCCTCAAATGAAACAAAATCATTTCCTCAGTGCAGGGCCCTGTGCTGAGTAATGCCTGGATGGATGCCTAGGAAAGAAAGTCCTCATCTGGAGTTTATGATCTCTTTCAGCTCTAATAAGTGATTTTGTTAAACATTTATTTAAGAACACACGGTTACCTATATTTTCAGCTGTGTGACAAAAATACTTCGAGGAACAAGTTCTGCAAATTCTGCCCTAGACAACAGAGAAAACCCGAGGCAGAGAGGGCTCCCTCCTCGCACAGCCGCCTTCATCTGTGACCTGTGTTGACCTCACCCCATGCTTCCAGGCTGCTGCTGTCTTTGCTCTGAAACTGCCACCACCTCTTAAAAACTTAAAAGGATCTGCTAACCAATTCAAATTATTTATTTTGGTGATTCACACTCTCGGTGATACAAAGCGTGTTTACTTATTAAAGGGATTTTCCGAGTTAGCGAACCCCCTGGGGGGAATGGGGGCTGGAGGTGTGGGAGGATTTGAAAAGGGTCAGATTTAGTCAGTGTGAAGATGAAGCTCTTTCTTCTTCCCGGGAAGGTGGATCAGCCTGCAGGTCCTGGTTCTGAGGGGTGTGCATGTGGAAGAAGATCTTGCCCCTCCTCGGAGACCTCACATGTCCCAGCAGGGGCCAGGCCCCTCTGGAAGCAGACTTCTTCCTCTCTCCAGCTCTCCCTCCCCAACCCCGCTTCTTCCTCCCTGTCCACAACACAGGCGCCTTCAGGAGGGGCGTGTGTGTGTGCGCGCGCGTGCAGGCTGATTGAAATGTGATTCATGTTTATTAGTGCTTTCTTTTAAAATAAGAACTTCCCTGCTCTATCTGATACCATTTGACATAAATAACTACGTCACTAGGATCTATTTCTTCCACTAATTAATTTATTACTAATAAAGCACTAGCAACAAATAATATAATAATAAATAAAATAATAGCATTTTACTTTAAAAATAATTATATATATTACATAATAGTAATAGTACTCGATAAAATGAAAATATTACTGATTTCAAATGCTACTTCACTTAGGTCATAGAAGGCTTCATTTATACCTCCAGTGATAAATGGGTTTGAATTTTGCAGGAATTTTTTAATAGGCTAGTTGTCTATTTTGAACCAGTGACCAAAGTTTAGTCATTATTTTTATAATGGCATTTCTTTGCAAATCAAAATGTGTAACCATTTTCAACCAGTAACTTCAGTGGGAATTTATAAAGCACCTGCTACGTGTCAGACCCAGAGGAGAAGCAGCCACAACCATTTCACAGCGGTCAGGGCCCATCCTGGAGAAATCCAGCCTCATCCTTTCCTAATAATCCAAAATGATGTGATTGATTCTGGAATACAGTTAAGGGCTATTTTGAGTTAGAGTATTGAAAAACAACATATAACCATAACCTTAGACCTAGGTCGCAAATATATATTAAAAGATAGTTTTGATGTAATACTTTGTTCCCACTTTCCAGTTGTACATGCTACAATGTAACTTACAGTTTTCTTGATAGACACTCCATATTAAAAAAACAAAAACAAAAACAGATAAGTCTTAATGTCTCTTAAATGTACCTTTGAACTTCCAACTCCTACAGCACAGTTCCTCCTGCTCCATAGTGCTTAGTCGTCACTGAATGAATTATCCTGCTTGGAAATTCCTCTTACCTCCCTACCCAAAGTTTCTTCAGGCTCAGTTCAAGCCCTACGTCCTCTAAAAAAGCCTCCCTGCCTTAGTAATATACCATACTATTTTGCTTAGTATGGTATATTACTAAGGCAGTAGGATCTTGGCAAATATTTTGAGTGCTTTTCAGGAACTTTTGCCTTAAATGTATTTTCATTGTGTCCGATCAATCACCCATTATTTTGCATCTGCTCGTTCCTATTTTTAAACCCCCATCTCCAAGCACATTTAACACATTAATATGTGCATGTAAGTGTTCAATTAACCTATGTCAAATAGGTAATTCGTTTAAAAAACATTCTTGGAGTTTCTGTTTAGTCTGGGAATGGCCAGTAAAGGATGGGATAGACACACATTTCCTGTGTTCTTGGAGCTCATTATCTACTAGCAAAAGGCAAACAAGCAAACAAATAAAGGAATATAAATGAGGAATACAAGAATATTAGGTATTGATCAGTACCATGACAAAAATAGCTATGTGCAACCGTGTGACTAGAGGCTAAAACATAAAAAATAAAAATAAGCATTTGATGATTGCCTCTTTGAGGACTTAACAATTGATCTGAGCCCAGCTGGTGTGGCTCAGTTAGTTTGTATCATCCCATGCACCAAGAGGTTGCCGGTTTGATTCCTGGTCAGGGCACATGCTTAGGTAGTGGCTCGATCCCTAGTAGGGAACATGCAGGAGGCAGCCGATCAATGTTTCTCTCTCATCGATGTTTCCCTCTCTCTCTCTCCCCCTTAATCTCTCTCTAAAAAATCAATAAAACATATTTTTAAAATACAACAATCGATCTGAGTTCTGAATGGACATATATGAAGGAACCGGTTATGGAAAAATCTGAAGGAAGAACCTTCAGAGTAGTATTAGGCAGGAATGAGTTTAACATGTTGGTTTGAGGGTAGTGATGAAGACAACTTCTCTTTAGAACATCAAGGGTTTGAGGTGCTGCTAAATGGGGTTATAGCCGAGAGACCATATTCTGTAATCAGTATATGTTGTAATCCCGGTGGTGGTGTGGAGAGAAGGGGATGGGAGGAGATACAAAGTTAGCAGATGATATGCATACAATGTGACTGGATGAGTAGACATAGAAAAGATAGAAACCCAAGACTGAGTCACAGACATGTCAACATTTAAAAGTAAAGCCGAGGATTCTACTAAGGAGACCAGGAAGAAATCCAGCAGAAAATGGTGTCAAGAATGCATTTCAAGAATGAGCTATGGTCAATTGTGTTGACTGCTGTTGAGCGGTCTAGTACAATGGGAGTGAAAACGAAGTAAGTCACTGTGGCCTTCACAAGAGCAGAAATGAGAAGCCATAGAGACAGCAAACGTTAACCATTTCAAGAAGTTTTATTGGGAAAGGGAATGAAGAAGTTGAAGTTGGAAGAAGACTGGGGTTAAAGGTGGAATTTTTCTTCGTTTTTAAAAGAGTTACTAGAATATGCTTGTAAGTGATGGGAATAACCAAGTATAGAGGAAGAAATTGGGGAGACAGCAAAGAGGGGTTAAAATGCAGAAGCAAATTGCTTGAGAAGTTAAAAGGTGTTGGCTTCCAAAGCACAAATGATACAGTTAGCTTTTGATAGGTGCAAGGAATGACCATAAGTATAAAGACTATTTCACAGTACAGAAATATTTCTGCATTAAAATGTTGAGAAACCCAGGCAGGTCAGGTAAAATCACATGAATTTGCTGATTTTTGGTCACTTTTGACCTGCAAAAATACCATTTTTCTATGGCCCCAACTTATAATAAATGCATACATAAAATAGCTTAGAATACATAAATGGAAATAGCTGATGAGGGGATGTTTTCAGTTTTCTCATTTTTTTCTAAATTTTCACATAATTTTAAAACAAATATAAGGGACTTACTACATGTCTCTAACTTGAACATTGCCTTAATCTTTACGTTATAAAGAATGCTGAACAGACAGGCAAAGACAAAATCAGATGCAACTGCCAATTCTGGTTTTAGCTGAGTCTCTGTGTTCTTTTCTAGAGGATTAAAACATCTACCACTTAGGTCAAGATTTCTTAGCATCTTTTCTTCTTAGTGACTCAGATGTATAAAACAATTTAATTAAGATGTCTCCATGTGTTTCATAAGATTTATCTTTTAGAATGTGTCCATTGGCTTACCTGTTTATATTTTCTTTTGTCCCAGGCTTTTTTATATTTATTTTCCACTGCGCTATGAAGGAGAACGTTCAGAAACAGTGGAGGCGGCATCTCTGCTGTGGCAGATTTCGGTTAGCAGACAACTCGGGTAAGGGGCATGTTGGGAATTGGTCTTTACCTCTAAAAGTAGTAGTGGGAAAAGTTTGTCATTTGGTCTTCCATTTCCAGAGATACCGAGTCCCAATGGTAGCACGTTGTAAAGCTGGGGATGTGACAGTGCTTAGTGAGGGTTTTAGGATGTTAGGAATGCAAGTGATCTCAGGACTCTGGGCCCGACCCTTCTCTTCGGCAAAGGAGAAGCATGAAATCCACACGGGGTTAAATGAGTTGCTCAAGGTTTTATGTCTAATTTAATAAATATCCAGAGGTCCCACTGTGCCACTGGCACCTAACCTCATTTTTGAGGTCCTCAATTCCATGATTAGGCCAAGAGATTTTTCTCAATACTGTAAGAAGAAATACCTGGAAAATGTATTACATTTTTTAAATTACCATCAACGGTTACTTCTTACCCTTAAGATATTAAAGTAGGATTTTAAACAGTATTTTACATAGGGTCAAAGTAAGAAGCTTATCTGTTTCTTCGGTTTATTATTGTTTACATCTAACGCTGTGGGTGTTACTTAACGCAGTGATGATTCTTCAGGCCAGAACATATTCCCCCTACAGCAGATTCACGGACAGATGTCATTTCTTTCAGACTGGAGTAAGACAGCTACCAACACCATCAAGAAAAGTTCTGATAATCTAGGAAAATCGTTGTCCTCAAGCTCCATTGGTTCCAACTCAACCTACCTGACATCCAAATCGAAATCCAGCTCTTCCACCTACTTCAAAAGAAATAGTCACACTGGTGAGTCCTTCTGGCCTTGGGAAAGGTGTTCTCTGATGTGGTTCTCGTCACGTTTTTAGTGTGAAAATTGGTATAGGAAGCGTGATAGATCACGGTTCCCATTAGGGTGGTTGTTTTACATTTATGAAAATCAAAGTCTACTTGAATACCTTATCTAGCACCTTTGTGAATGGTTTGTCTTTATTTTTTTTTTTTAGATTTTATAACCCAGTTGAATCTACATAGCCACAATATCATTGACTATGAATATTCTTGTAACTTCCTTTGATTTAAAACTTAGTTTTCTTTAAAAAATTATAGTATTTTGTTTAACAAGTTATTTGTTTTATTTTAAATTAGTAGATAAAAATTAGGTTGCAGATTATTTCAGCATGGTATGAAAGTTATTTGGCAAGTTTCCATGGGAACAGAAAGAAACACCTTCCAGGATGTGTGCTACCTTTAAGAATTAAGTCTTTATAATGTGTTTGTAAGTGAAATTATTTCACGAACAAAGGTTACTACGTGAGAAAATCCTACCAATGGAGTGAAGATAATATCGATAAGCTACTATCTGTAATACTTTTGTATTGTTTTATATTAATCCTTTTTCCATAGTTTTGGCAACTGATGCCCATGGGATCTCAACTTAATAAAATATTTAGTAATACTTGGCTCTACCTGAGTACATTTTCAGAGATCCTTATTTTGAAAAGTGATAGCTTTTACTGAGGAATGCTTAAATGGACATGGACAAGAGTAGGCAATATGTTGAATTTTATAAATAAAATCATGTAGTTTTGAGGAAAAAGAGAATTAAATCTTTAACCATTGAAAGTGTCATGGCAATTG